>CM023458.1:31286765-31437539 GCA_013339765.2 Haemaphysalis longicornis | reverse complement strand
TGTTTCGCGTGTATTTTCGTAGCTGATCTTTTTTTGTTCCATATATAGCATAATTCGCTCCATCCGGGTTCGTTATAATCGGGTTCGGCTGTACCTTATTTCTCTTTGGTTTTCAGGTTTACCATTGAGACAGCAATGTACAGCTTCTCGTAGCCACCATCAGCACCATTTTCCGCAGTTTGCTTCTAGAATTGTCTAAGGTTTCTTCCCTTTCGACCTGACGCCCCAGACGAGGCGGCCATGTTGCTGAAGTGTTATTTCTTTCCCTGAGTTTTCCTATCCACAACACTTTGCTTGCATCGTAACAACGTTGCAACAGAAAACGTATCTGAAAAGAACGAACTTTTTTGATGTGCTGAACCAATGCTCGGTTTTTTGTAGTTGTAGAAGTTTGAAAAAACTTAGATATTTTTAAGCCGCATATTGATCGTTCAATCTGGCTAGAAAGAGCCACTGTAATTTTGATAAATGTTTGTTTCGCAGAGACGTAATTCACATATTTTATTTGTTGCCCTAACAATCATTCATCGAATGTTCATCATTTAAATACTTGGCAAGCGCTACACTTGGAGCTGTTTTTGCAATGTAGTTCATATACACCTTAAATACGTCATTTAGATTTATCTTCTTGATATCTAAACATTTGTTTGGAAAGTATCCAAGACATCATTCCCAGTTATATTCAGATATTTTACCAGATGTTGTGGTTTTGTAAATTTTTATTCGAAACCTTCCGGAACTCAGAAGCAGCTTTTGCGCCTCCGTAAGGTAATGCCAGAAAGAGCGACTGCACTTAGTGCTGTTTCCAAATATGATAAAAGATATGAATGACGCCCCATTGTGACATTTACGTTTTATGTATGGATCACTATATTGTTTTCTTAGCCCATTTCACGTTATCCAATTTTATCGAAGTTTATGCTATTCCAAATAATGTTCTCTGAAAATAATTTTAAGTTCTCTACGAGCTAAGTTGTCAGGTAACCTCAGCTCATACATTTTGTAATGTTTGTAGCTGGTGCAGATGTTTCGTTTTGCAAATAAGGTTAGTTCATATCAATAACAGGGTAAATTTCATTTTGGCTGGAATGTAATGAAAAAACGTTATCCAATCCAATTATTTTTATATTTGATTGTAATCCTAGCGACCATAAATTCAGTCTGAACGCAAAAACATCTTAAAAGGAATTGGGCCAAATTTTTACTTGCGCTACCCCAAGAAGTTATTTGTTTTCCTTGTTGTTGAAAGATTAAAATCTTGTAAAGAAGTAGAAAAAAAACTTTTTTAATCTAAAGTCAACATGGCAAGGTCCTACTGTTGGACTGAGTGTACTTCATGAGTGTTGTTTTTAGTGTGCCTGGTGCATGAAAAGAGTTTTCCGTTGCCGCGAGAAAAAAGTAGAACGCCCCCGTGGCCCTCCAAAAAAGGTCTTTGGCTGATTTATTTGCATTGTGGTACGATGCATAGTGTTACCTGTCTAAATTTACTGTCACTGGGTTACCTTCACGGCTACACTTACTACGCCAATTAGGGTGGAGTAAAAGGATACGAGGCAGATTACTTTGCACACTTAACGGTTTTGCAAACGCGTAATAGACATTTCTACGATACATGCACTTGCTGACACTGTGCGACGCTATATACTATCAAAACAAATACATTCCTAGCCATTATATTATGAAAAATGACACGCTGTCGAGCGGACATATAATTTTTGTTCTGTCAAAAATATTTTTTCTTTGTGTAAGTGGGAAAATGTGTTAAGTCGTGAGGGCTTATTAGAGCGCAAATTTTCAGTGTATTTCGGGATAGTCAGTAGGTAATAATTTTCATCTTTAATTTCAAAGCCCACTTTGTGCCCTTCGTTAAGCGGAGGGAAGCTGAAATTTAACCCTTCACACATTGTGTGCCATACAAGGGGGAGATATTTTACAAACTTCGGCAAATATTGAGGTGACCAAGAAACTCAAAAACCTGTGTTCGTTTGCGGGAGAGAGTAAGCCTAAAAAATATGAGATCCTACTGCCTGCCAAGGTTTTTTTTTTGTAAAAACATTGCCGTTATGAAATTTTCCATCCACAAGAAAGTGCTAGCAGCCCGTTCTCATTTTCTGGCCTCCAAATGTTCGCAAATTTAGTTTTGTAACCATCTCCTCGTTTTATTCTTCGCACATGAGTTCTTTCATTATAACTAAGCGAGCTGCGTAATTCGCTGCAGCAAGTAATTTTTCCCTGGGTGAGGCTGAAAATAAATCACCTGTGATTGAATTAGTGACATCTTTCGCCACTCTCTCCAGAAAAGGCAGCGCAATAAATAATCACGGCCAACCTTCTCACGGGTGGTCAGTCCTTCTGAAACAGTGATTCATCACGTGCAACGGGAGTGGTGCACCTCCACGCGCACTACACGTAACTCGATTATCCTTCCCGTTGCGGACACAAATTCGGCACTGGTAGACCACCTCTCAACGAGGTTTTGGTCATCAAGGCTGTAGGCTGTCATGGCTATTCAATTTCTGTTGTTTGATGGCTCACTGTAATTCTTTATTGCATTTTGAAAAGAAAAGGAGGCTCTCTTATTGACCACGATGCGTTTCTTTCAACGTTGGCGTGCAGTATACCAAGCATGTTTTGTGTGTTTGGTGTAAATATAGTCGGTGTTTTCTGTCAGGGACGTTCTACAAAGTGAAATTCTAGGCCCCTGTCATTTTACGGGAACATTGGTGGCTTGCTTTCATGGCTTTTATAATTTGCTTCCTCCTTTATGCCGTGCACACTGCTCTTTATGTTGTATTATATTACATTCTATTTTGCTATGCATAATACAACGTGTTCCTAATGCTCCTGTGACATTACCACCAATATAGTTATGTCTTTGCGGGTAAATTACAAGGATACTTTTCTCTCGAGAGTTGAATCTTTCCCGGGGCAAGAATTTTCTATCAGGAGGTTTCCCGCATCAGTCACTTGGACTTGTGGACGCTTAACAGGAGACTCAGGAACATGTCCGAAGAGTTCGGATCGGGTGGCTGCAACTAATGCCAACCATCGTACTTTTGGGCGTGCGCGGGTACAAGGACAGCTCAGGATGACGCGCTCAGAGGGGTTGGTATCCCATGGGACAAACCAAATTACTACAACCACTGGTTGCAGAAGGATAGAGAGTGAATGTCGCTAATGGACTTTCTGGAGGTAACTCGAATGCTTGCTTAGCAGTAGAGTCAAAAACTGCTATCGGTTTCGCGACTCTCTGTGCTTTCTAATGCTTTTTGTGCCCCCTTCCTTAAGCCTTTTGCTTTCTCATTTTCTCCTCTTTTTTTTTGCCTCTCGTACTTTCTTCTCTCCTTCCATCTTTAAACTTGCTGCCATACGCCATGAGGCAAACACTCTAAGCAAAAGAACATGTACCTTACTAACCTCATTGCTCTTCACGTCCGAAAACTTGTTTTCTACTGTGCGATTACTCTCAAAATATCACCCGCAATCTCTTCACTGTAGAAAAGCTGGATACAGAATACCCTGCATGAATGGCCTTGGGGTCCTCGGAACCTCAGCGGCTACCTCTAAATTCTACTGCGATGTCATTTGGCTTCTCTTAAAAAATAACCTATGATATAAGGGTGGTTTCTAATACTAGGTATTGCGTTCACATAAAGACCCAAATCTGTGTCTACTATCATTTTATACACTGTCATTTGAACCAGTACCTTGTATCCTCGGAAAGCTGCAACAATGTTCACTTTAACCTGCTACAAAACATACCGAGTTAGGTCACGCGTTCTTTGTTACCCTCCTCCCTTCTAGAACGAGCATTCCCCGTTCTTACTGGTGCGCACTCAGGTTTACATTGCTTTTCCCAACATGTAAAAAGAGGAATTACACCTTACTTACATTTGATTCTTTTATCCTCTTTCAGCGTTTATGTCATATAAACATTTTTCGTCTCGGAATAAATTATTGACGTAAAGATCAAAAGAAATTGTGAGAAACAAACCGCCATTTTTGAGAATGTTCATTGATTTATTTGGCGGTGAGGTTGCAAGTCAAAAATTTGCGAGAAACCTTCAGCACAGGCTTGAATATTCATAAGAAATTTTACAATTTTACACGAATTCTGTAGAAGCTCTAATGCAATTTCCAATCATGAAATGTATATCTCACAAAATTCGTTGCATCGTACAACCCTTATAAGAATTCACCAAAACTTTTCTGCTGCTTCTTTGTATAATGCGATTTCGTTCTTTTTTTTTTGTTTATATGCTCGGATTCTTTCAATCTTGTGAATTCTTGCGGGCAGGTCACAACAAAGAAATCGTCTGGTTGTGATGTTATTGTCTCAGCCGTAAATTTTTTTATATCAGTTTTGAAATACCGAAAATATAAAGCACCCTTGTAGAAAAATTTATCGGCTTCACAACAACATATTGCATGGCTGAATTTCCATAAATCCAAAACCAATAAAACTCCCGAGCTTAGGAAAGCCAAGTTCAAGAAAACGATAAATGTTTTGTTTTTGCTTTTCAGGCAAGTATTAGTGGGTCTGTAACTGGCATTTATTTGCGTTGCTGTGTTTTCGAACTTTATAGCAAGCTTCGCAAACCATCCTGTTTTTATTTAAATACATAAAAACACGGGAACTACATAAATGCAAGTAGAAAAGCGTAGTTATTCGGTGTCAATTCCCTACAATATTAACGTTACCCTTGAACCCACCTCCTTTCCAGGTATTGTATCCCGGAGTTAGCCTCCAGCAAAAGCCCTTATTTTGGGTTATCGGTAGGCGGACCTCGTTCTATAGGCTGAAGAACGCCCTAAAGTGACCGTATAAACCTCTCGTAATGATGTGATTATATTGTCACGTGACAACGCGGAGATAGGTAGTCAGGAAGGAGGTGTATTTACAAAGGACGCCGTAGTCACCAGGCGAAAGAAGGGTTGATGGCTCAAACCCAGCGGGAGCTCGAACTTCGTCTACCTCGTCTTCATTCCGTTGGACATCACCCAGCGTCTCTCCACTGGAGCACATACCCAGATAGGGAGAGAGATTGGCCCCATGGATATGCGGTTATGCTCCGTGTACTTTTCGCGGGAATCTGTCCGAAGTCTGTGACACAATTCCCCCACCGCAGAAGCACCGTCCCGGTGCCCGTTATGAAGGAGGAGTAGTAGCACGTAGACTCCGTCGGTTGTACGGCTTGAGGCGGCTCACGTGAACGAGCTGAGGTACTGAGTGCCCAGACGAGGTCAGAGGCAACACAGGCACGATTTCGCACAATATTACGAAATGATAACCACCAAAGTTTTCGAACAACAGCGAAAAGGTTGCATCCCGGGAGGAATCAACATATGGGGGCTATAAATATTGCATGGGGTACCATGGTCATGGCCCATTATTTTTTAGCGCTGCCAGTCAGGTGACGTGGGGTCTCTGGACTGTGTAATGCTTCAGTAAAAGCTTAGAGGCCGTTAGTGATAACTGCCGGTGTTAGCAATACGAAAGCATGGCAGTTATAGAGCTCCCAATAAAGGAGGGCTAATTATAGCACCCATTTAAGGGTAGATTAGCAGGTTTAGAATACAATTACGTTTTGCCGTCAACCCTAGATGCAGCAAGAGATTGCAAGTCTTTCCCAGCGGAAGTCATTGAGTTCTGGAAATGGGGAAATGAACCTTGCAGTTGACAAAAATAGCAAGAGTGATACAAAAGTAGTCAAGCATGCAAACATGTACGCATTCCTTATCCGAGACACGTACATTATAATCATTCCCAGTCCCTCCAGGAAAAGATAAATGTGTCATATTTTATTATGTAAGCGCGGGGCTCAAGAAGCTTTTATTTTAATGAATCAATCCAACGTAAAAAAACTGGTATGAGCATTTGTCGGGCATTTGTTTACACAGATATGCCCGAAGCATTAGCAGGTCAGTTTCAGGTGCTTTATCGGCCTCGACGAATGCGTGAGGGGGAGGGTATTTCCAGTTATTGCAAAACCTGCAATCAAGAGACAGCTATCCTACATTTTGTGAACCTCATACCACGTGTATTTAGATCTTCTAGAGGTAAAATCGCAGGTAGCGGTACGTGTCACCAAAAGATAGCGGCAGAGCTTTTTTCATCGCAGCTCAAAGCCGTGGGGTATGGCTTGGTTCCCAAACCCAATAAACTGGAACGTGTGTTTTGTTTTTGTGTGCAAACCTGCCATTTCTCACCGGAAGGTGGCCCTCGAGTGACCCCGGCGGCAACACGAATGATACAAAAACCTGAGTTTACCATTGAAGACCAAAAGTGAGGCAAAGCGTGTCAGCGATGTATTACAGACGAATAATGATTACAGGAGTTAACTATCGCTTGCGTAAACCAAAATAATAATGATTAGTACGATGGGAATAAAGCGGACTACCACCAAGTAAGATGAAATAAGCGGTACAAGAGTGGGTTAAGCATGAATAAACTGACATTATTTGGTGGTTGATTTGTGCTTGATAATAAATATTAGTAAGGTGCGGTTGACATGGAATAGAATGAATAAGGGCAGAGTACGCGGAATCAGGACGCATTTCAAAGTTTCCAAGTTTTAAAGTTTATTTAAAAAAAAACAGATGTGTACAATGACAAAATGCAGATATACAAGAGTAGGTATTAGGTATATTAGTAATATAAGGGTCAATTTAGATATGTATTAATAAGTGTTAAAATAGAATGCACTAATTAAGTCATGAACTGAAGTAGAATAAAATAGATCAGGGTTTTTTAATTTAGGCTAGTGTGAATAAAGGTGGAATAAAGTGAATTAAGGTGCAAATAATCTGAGTAACGTAGCCAATGATGTGTGGGTTAGTATGATTTACAGGGGACTAAGATCGATAAGTGGGAATTAAGGTTGATTACTATGAATCACACTGCATTAGAGAAAATTATATTTGAATAAGTGTTTTTGGACCGTAAAACAGCGTAATATTTTGCGTTTACGAGTGGACCTCGTAAAAAGGCACCTGTTGTAATAGAACGTGGGGCTTTCGCCTTCTAATCGCGCAACGAGTAATCAGTGTCCTGTGAAGTTTTTATAATTAGGTCCTATAAGTGGCCGTACAAGGAAGCACGCAATAACATTCAGGGTGTGTTTGGTACGCGCGAATATATTTGGGGTTCGAATTCCACTCATTGCATACGCTCGTGCCAAAAGATGCAAGGGAAAAGGAAAGATGCGTAATTTAGAACCACTCCTAGTAGTTTTATATAAGAAGCCGCGTTATTTGATGAAATGTTATATGTTCCAAACAAAGACACTAGTATCGGTATATTTATACCACCAGGGTACAAGACAAGGAAATTAATTAGATTTAGCGACACTCTGCATCGTCTACACTTTCTCTGGGCAAACTCCTGGCAGTAGGAAATACAACAAATGCCAAAGACGGCTTAGAGTTCTAATTAGGGTCGCCATGCATGTCCGCTGAGAATTTCGAAGTAATTTCTCAACACAGGCGCCATGGGAACGACTTGGTTCTTATATCCACCAATTAGTTCGGCGCTGGAACATTGGATGTTGCCGGCGCGAAAGTGCTTTCAAGCGGTTGATTGCCTCTATCAGATTATAGATGTAACAGTGTAATGACTTAATCCTTAAACACATAACTTGCGCAGCGGAGTCACTTGTTTTATTACCACAAATTTTGGAAGAAATGATACTTCCAACGGCCCCTGCTAGCATTTTCTTTAAGAAATACAAACGGGTAACATTAAAAGTATTGCCCCCTAATGTACCATCACTTAGGGGGCCTTATGGCTGCTTCTTCCGTCGTTTTCTAAAGGCAGGTGATAATGTTGTATTCAGACAGCTCCCCTATTCCCAATCATTTTAAGTGAAAGGCAAATTCTGCAGGTAGTGCAGCTTAGTTATTATAAATTTGTTGTAACATCTTGGACCGAATTACGGCTAAAAAATAGCATCGTTCTGTACGCAACGAAATTTTTAACTCTTGTGGGCCATTTAATTTTAGATATTTATGATACTTGTTAAACACGTATTTCCAGCATGCTTTTACAGCACAACTGTATAACTCTATCCCCAAATGGTTTCATCACCATGGGGAAAAAACCACGGCGTCAAGGCTTAAGACGCCGAGCGCACGCGTCCAACTAATCAGGTATACAGCATAGAGCTCAGAATTCGTTTTCGGGAACAACAAAACAGGCATCGAAAACGCATTTTAGATAATAAGGCTAGCCAGGAGTTGTGTCAATAGATAATTTCTTGCCCAATACTCCAAACGGTTTTTTTATGGTCAAGCGTGGTTATGTGCGCTGTGTTGGGACAAATGGGACCAAAATCAGAAACCTCTCACTTCGGTATACACACAGAGAGAGTTTTTCTAAAACCCTCACATATGTGAAGCGCTGTGTAAGTGCTATGACCTGTCTTGAACACCATGTTCTGTCATTTATTTTTCCCGCCACAACTCAGCTGATTTACTTTTGTGACCAGCTCCTTCCCTGTCTTCACGCGTGAGCGCTGCAATTAAAATAGTCCGGACTTCCGCTACATCACATAGTTTTTCCCAAGGAAGGGTAAAAAATCACTGGTAATTCGATTACAAATATCGTTCAAAACTGTCTGGGTGAAAGTAGCGCCCAGAACAAGAGACTGCCAGCATTTTTTGGGGCACTCAGTCCTTCTATAACTATAATCACTCATCTGTACCTGCAGCGTTTCCTTCTACACGCAGTGTCTTTGATATGCCGTATCCTTTGATACGGCATATCCTTTGATATGCCGTAAGACTCTAGCTCCGGTGTACGTCTTTACTCTAGTATTTCGGTCATCGAGGAGGCAAGCTACCGTGGGTATTGCTTTCTGTATCTTGGTGATTCACGGTGGAACGCTTGCGAAATGTTACCAAAGAAGGAGGGAAGAGGAATGCCTTTAATGAATGAAGAGAAGTCAGCCTTGAAGCAAGCTTGGCTTGCTACTCCACATGAACATGAGATGTGCGAAAGTGAAGAGAAACGAAGACGCAAAAACTCATACAGACACTACGAAAGCAAATCAGCACACAAACTGACAAATTCAGGACCACGCACACGGCGCACAAACAGAAGTGAAATTAAGGCAAACATTCACAGAGTTTTGTTCAGGCCGGAGTCACGGAGAAATGACACCAAAGCCCGTGTACTCCGTGTTGCCGCGGCAGTTGAGTGCCAAGGACCAATGGCGTCACAAAGCTTCAATGGTGCATCAGCACGCAGTCCCAAAGTTGTCTTCCAGGTTAGCCGCGGGGTGTCATAACGGGGACACACACACAGTACATGTTCTATGTCCTCACGGACACTGCATACTTGACAGTGAGGGGAGGCAACTCGGCGCGTCTTGTGCAAGTAGTGGCTGGTAAAAGCGACGTTGAGGCGAATGCGGTGAACGACTGCTTCGTCGCGCTTTCCCAGGCCACACGGCATTCGAAAAGTGCAGGCGGGATCAATTCTGTATAATGGCTGATAATTTTTTGTTCCGTCCGTCCATATGGAGAGTTGTGACTGCCGCGCCACAGAGTACGCAAGTGTCGCGGCGTCACGTCGAGAGAAAGGAATCGGGATGATGACACTAGATTGGGTGTGGGCCGCGCAAGCTGTTTCGTCGGCCACCACATTCCCATTCACCCCACAATGTCCAGGTAGCCACTGTAACACTACCTCGTGAAGCATGCTGGCAGCCTGTGTATGCAGGGTGTGTATTTCGTGGCCAGTTGTTCGCGCGGGAATGATGCTAGTTGCTGAAGCGCCGCCCGTGAATCTGTGAAAATCACCCACACAGAAGCTTCTTGCCCAAGAATGTACTGCAAAGCGGAGCGCAAGGCAGCAAGTTCTGAGGTCGTCGACGTTGTTTTGTGGCTTAACCTGGCCGCAATTGTGGTGCGCGTTGATGGAACCCAGATTCCGACAGCAGATGATGTGGCCGTCACCGATCCATCAGTGTAGATATGCTTGTGGTTAGGGTAGCAATTCCACATGTGCTCTAGAGTGAAGTACTTTAGGGCTGGAATTGGCAACCTTGATTTACTGCTGATGCCCGGTATTGTGGTGACGATTCGCCAAAGGGAGTACAACCAGGGCGGGAGATGAAGCGGCGCAGGGCACTTCTGACACAAGGGTGGTAGAGTGTCTTGTACCTCTAAGGCAGAGCTAGAACTTAGCGGATGTCAATGGGCCCTAGTCGCCAGCCGCAGATGTAGGCGAAGCTGCTCCTCTTTCACAAGTACACTGGGTAAGAAGCGCCTAGACTCTCGTATGGCCCCCAGCGTAGAAGTTGTCTTCGGAAGACCCAGACAAAACCGCAGAGCTCGGGCCTGCATACTTTCTAACAGCCTTGTGTTGGACTTGGAAAGAGGGCCGAGTACTGGGAGGCTGTATCGGAGCAGTCCTTCACAGAGTGCTGTGTAGAGACGTAGGAGGGGCCCAGCAGAACAACCTCCTGAGCCGCTGGTCAGCATGCGTAACACCTGAGCAAAGGAGCCCAGTTTCTCCTTTAGGAGACGAACGTGGGGGGACCACGTCATTGACCTGTCAAGTGTTACGCCCAGGAATCGGTGTGAGTCCACAAAGGGTATGGGGACCCCTGCCGCTGAAAGATGATAGCGGGAGACATCACGCCTGGTGAAGGCTATTGCCGCTCATTTCCTAGCCGAGATTTTGAGGCCACGTCTTGTCAAAAAGTCCGCTATAGAATTGATGGCTTTTTGAAGGCGAGCTTGTAAAACTCGCCTGTTGCGGCCAGAGCTCCAGATGCAGATATCGTCATCATAAAGCGATATTTCGACAGTGGGGGGCACGCCCTTCTCAATTCCAATGAGGCTGATATTAAATAGGGTTGGGCTTAAAATGCCGCCCTGTGGCACACCTCGCGTGACATTGTGAAGGGCTGTTTCGCCGTCTTTCGTGGACATAAAGACGGATCTGTCAGACAGATAATCGGATATCCACGCATACATGCGACCTCCGATGCCTACCGACTCCAATGCAGATCTTATTGCCTCATGTGCCACACAGTCAAAGGCTGCTTTAATGTCAATGAACACTGCTAGAGTGATGCGACGCTGGGCTTTCGCACTCTTTGTGTCATTGACAAGGGCAAGCACGTTGTCGATGCTGCTGCGGGACTGTCTGAATCCAGTCATCTGTGGGGCATACACGTTCCGCTCTGTCAAGTCCCAGTCTAGGCGAGCAAGGGCCATCTTCTCCATCAGCTTCCCCACGCAGCTCAGGAGTGCAATGGGGCGGTAAGACGCAATTTCCGTAGGTATTTTGCCGGGTTTGAGCACGGAACAAGGCGACCGCGCTTCCAGCCCGGTTCGAGGCGGCCCGTTTCCCAGCTGTGGTTGTATGTGCCGAGAAGGAAGCGCTTAGCTTTGTCTCCAAGGTGTGACAAAGCTGCATAGCTTATGCCATCTGGGCCCGGTGCAGAAGCCTTGTTTACGGAAGACAAGGCAGCAAATAGTTCTGCCATTGTGAATGGCTTGTCCATGACGGTCACACTTGCAGAGGGCAGAGAGACATCGGTCAGTCTGGCAGGTAAGACTGGAGCCGACAAGGCTGTTATCTTGGCGCAGAAATCTTTAGCGACGTCTAGATCCCGGCGGTTCTGTCGCAAAGCGATACAGTGGAAAGGATGCAGAGCATTTGGCGGTGCCCGTAGGCTGCGTACTAAGCTCCAAATCCTCGTAAGAGGTTTTCGGAGGTGTAATTTTGAGCAGAACGACTGCCATTCCCGCTGAGCCAATTTCTTCATATGTCGCTGTACATGCCTCTGTGCGCGTCTAGCGGCTTGTATATCTTCGGATGTTCGCGTTTTGCGAGCACGCCTTTCAGCCCTGCGACGCACCGCGCGGAGCCTTTGGTACTCCGCATCAGCCACAGAGAACCTCGGGGGTTGACGGAAAAACTTCGTACAGGAGCTTGTCGCCCGTGTCATGACGTCTATTAGGTCGCTGTACGATTCAAAATTCCCATCGAGCTCTTCAATAAGAGCAGAATACAGAGACCAATGCGGGCAACGAATTTCTTGATTGAAGGGCCCTCCACAGAGACCATCCAGCAAGATATATGTAGGCAGGTGATCGCTCCCATGTGACTCGATGTCGACGTACCACTGGGCCCTACGTGACAGTCCGAGGGAGACCATGGTGACATCTAGTGTGCTCGATACTGCGCCTCGGCTAAACGTGGGTTCACCGGTATTAATGACAGCCAAGCCGTTACGGCAAGCCGCATCGAAGAGGCGATACTCTAATTGTGGTCCTAATGCTGCCCCAAGAGGGAGGGTGCGCGTTAAAATCTCCAGTTAACACGTGCGGTGCCGGTGTCGCGCGTACAATGTGCTGGAGACGATCCACGTTAAATGCAGCAATAGGTGGAATGTATGCCGCGTAAGGGTAAACTGCTGCGCATAACTTTTAATAGTCGCTGTGACTTACTCGTACCCGCCGCGGTGGCTCAGTGGCTAAGGCGTTGCGCTGCTGAGCACGAGGTCGCGAGTTCGATTCCCGGCCGCGGCGGCCGCTTTTCTGATGGAGGCGAAAAGCAAAAACGCCCATGTGTACGAGATTTCGGCGCACGTTAAAGATCCCCAGGTGGTCAAAATTAATCCGGAGCCCTCTACCAAGGCGCGCCTCATCGCCTGCGTTGTGTCTGCGCGTTAAACCCTACAATCAATCAATGTGACATACTAGTTTGTTTCGTCTGGAGGCAAGGTATGCTACATGTACGTCAGGTCGTTCCTGATCGCGAGCAGAACTCTTGCAAGAGCCTCACCTGTTCTAAACTGCAAAACAGTGCGCCAGAGAGCCGAATGTTTGCGCGTTACCGCGTCTCTGATATTGCGATAATTGGAAAGCGGTGCTGCTGCATGAACTGTCGGAAGTCCGGAAGGCGCTCCGAAGACCGCATGCGTTCCATTGAAACACAGTGGCCTTGTTCCCTATTTCCAGAGTTTTTGGTTTTCACAGCTCCTATCGCCATTGCGTGAGGAGAGGCAATACAAGGTCAATGATTGTACCTATGCCCTTGGCCACCGGAGATGAAAGCGGAGCCAGGAAAACTCGAATGGCCGCCACAACTGAAACGATGAGCGTAAAAATGTTGCCAGAATTTTGGTGGATATTGCGCCTGGGCCTCTTCTGGTTTGCCTGCTGACCGGAAGACTAGACTGTCACTGTCACAATCGACGACGCAGCTGCAGGCGCTGTCTCGCTTGAGGACGCAGCTGCAGGTTGAGGAAGCGACTCCGACGTCTCCATGGATGCCGAATCAGATGACGGCATGGGTGTCGCTGTAGTGGGCGCCGCAGGTTTCACGGTTCCGCAAGCAGGTAGGGGCCGGAAGTTATCGCCGAAGCTTGCATATAAAGTGTTGGAGGCTGGCGGTTGCCTTTTGGCGGCCTTCTGGGTTCCTGAAGAGGCCTTTTTCTAGGCAGCACCCTTCCCCCGCTGCTCATGCAGGGTCGCCTTCGCTGACTTGTAGTCAATGTTTTTGACCTCCTTAATCTTGTGTATGGCCTTCTCTTTCCGAAGGACCGGACAGCGGGCCAACGTCGACTCGTGACTTTCCACAGTTGGGGCACCAAAGATTATCAGCGTGACACGTAGAACGTTCGTGACTGCCACCGCACCGAGCACAGCGGCTCGGAAGTCTACACATGGTTGCCACGTGGCCAAAACGCTGGCACTTGGTGCATTGCCTGGGATTCTCAACATAAGTATATACGCGGTAGCGCGTGTAGCCTAGGAAAACGTGTTCAGGCGCTGTTTCAGTGGCAAATACAATCCGCACGCTCTTGGATAACTTGCCTAGACGACGCACAGATTTCACAGGTGTTTTCTGACGCAGAGCTACGAGGATTTCAGGGTCCCACAGATCAAGTGGATCATCCCTGATCACTCCTTCTCCGCACTCATTCGAGCGAAGCTCATACGCCTGCATAGAGATGCCCTGAATGGTTTTTATTTTCAGGAGACGTGCAGTAGCGTCAGCGTTGCGCGTGTCCACTGCTAGAAGGTTGAGCCGATAGTTTGGCCTTACTTGAAGGACTCCATCTGGTGCAATAGACTCAAGGCCACTTTTCAGAGCGAGTGGGTTGAAACGGGTAATGACGCTCTCCACCTTTGTGGGTTTGAGAATTACTATACGCTCATGCTTCGGAAATTTAATGATAGGCTGGCAACTGAGAGTCAGATGCTGTCTCTTAGAGCCACGTCGCCGTTTAGGAGGCATCCCGGTCTGGAAATTTTCTTGCTCGTCCGTACTCCTAGAGTTTTGTTGAGAATAAATAATTGTGGCAGAGGTTGCATCTGTCATGTCTGAGAAGGCATCCTCATCGTCCGGCAGCGGTTGATCAGAAGGGCCAGGAGATGAGAGGGGACTTGACTGACCAGCTGGTATCGGTGACGATTCCAATGAGGAGGCGTTAGGAGCGCTTCAGAGACGTTAGGAGCTTGTTCTGAAGCGTTTTGGAGGTTGCCTGATGAGAGGGATTCATCTCCAAGTGACCGGTAGGAGCCCCCGGAACGGGGCCATCGCGGTGACATCCAGACGTAGCACT
The DNA here is from genome assembly GCA_013339765.2 of Haemaphysalis longicornis. NCBI lineage: Eukaryota > Metazoa > Arthropoda > Arachnida > Ixodida > Ixodidae > Haemaphysalis > Haemaphysalis longicornis. The sequence continues at coordinate 31,422,951 of CM023458.1, read as the reverse complement.
CGGCAGCATACTAGAAGGCGAGCCCGGCGGCAGCCCTGGCGGGGCTGCGCCAACCGGAGGAAGCATGTCCTTGGTTGATGTGAAGTACCAAATTCGACACGCAAAACGTCGAAACTTATTTAAAATGAACTCCATGGAGAGACACGCGCAGCCGGCCGAACGCGTCTTCGTCCTCTTTTTCACTAAAGAAGGAATTCACCGTGAATCTGCTTCCATCTCGACAAATATCGTTTAAAGACGATAGTCTTTTGCCTCCACTGCCTCGTACCCCTATCTTCGCCCTCGTATTCCCTCGCACCTTTCACGTTCCGTCTTCTCTTGCAAGTCACTCGAATAATAAATGCTCCCGCATCTCAAGAAAGAACGGAGAGCAGCGTATAATACTTCGGAAGAGTTTCTGAGTTCGTAAAGTGTCCTTATGACTCCGAAATAGTGCTGGAGGCGCTATTGCAGGTTCCTGCGAAAATATTAAAACATATCCAACTTATTTCATGCCGAGCGCCGGCGTGAAATCTAGTCAACGATATATGATTCCAACTGTTGCCAGTTGATGTCGCAACTGAGAAGTAGCCTCTTTTGAAGCGTTAAAGAATATTTCTACTATGTTCTTAAATCAGATCATTGTATTGTGAAAGTTTAATACGAAACGTCTAAGATTCTAGCTATTTTAAACGAAAACAATTAGCTCTAAACAACGAAGTTTTGCGTCATATGTATTGAGACTAATTAGTCAGACGTCGCCGCTTCGGTCAAGGTGTCTGGAGTGCCGAAATACACAAACCGCAAGCGCTGTTCTTGAACGTGCCCGGCAGTTTTCAGTGGCTAACGGAAAATGCGGATTCCGCTAACACAGTAAACTGTAACGTAAAAACGGTGGCGATAGGTTAAAACTACCTAACCTATTAGGTCCTCCTATAGTTAGCTAGAGGCAAAAATGGCTGAGCGGTTGGGTATGCTTGCTGGTCTCGCCTTCCTTTCTTCAAGATTTCAAAACTGCAGACCCAGGATTTTTTTTTTAATTTTCAGGTATTTAATTTTATTATATTTACTATGTCGGCCATTTCTCGAATCATCATTCCTTCACACCAGCGCCTAATGCTGAAGTTTTACGTATTGAAAATTTAATGCGTTCGCCATAGACATTTAAAGGGGACTTATGTCTTAACTTCTTTCAATGCAAAAAGAGTGTGGCTTCCGGAGGCAAAAGGTATCAAAGATATCTTTACTGCCATAATGTGTGTGCGTCTCTTTGCTTTTCTCTCTTCGCCTTGAATGGTTACAACACATAACTCTATTTCGAACACCGTAATATGAAGCTAAAAAATCAACTACCCCTCAGTCGAAAAGATGACGGTTGGGGAACACGAAGGTTCCCAATATCACGTCCAACACCATACAAACCAACCCAGAAGCTAGCGGGCCCTATTTATGTACGATGATTATATGAGGGTAACGGGATTCCTAGCCTATGTGTGTGGTAAGGTAGTGTGATGCGGTCTCTGGGTGGGAAAGAAACTGCCAAACAGAAAAATAAACAAGCCCAAGTCCCCCTCCCACAACCCGAAGAAAGGTTATCACGATGCATAGGTACTCGAACACCAAATGAACACCGTCCTGTGTTCTTCTTTGTGCAAGTTTTGTTAGCGCTTTACCCAACATGAACCTATACCAACACACCCATCTCACAGTTCTAACAAGCGGAGGTTGGAACCATCCCGTGGATAGCCTGTTTTCGAATTCGAGAGCAATGTAACGCCTGTAGGGCACAAAGAAGACAGGTTCACAAGAAACGTATTACATGCCGAACACGAGAAAACATGGACAGCTGCCGTGCACGCCAATCATTCACATGGCCACGTATTACCCCATGCAATGAAGAGAGAAATGTGCGTTCGATTGCTGGCGCAGTCAGAAAGACGTCGACTTCAGAACGCAAAGGTCCTGGGTCCGATTTCTACCTGGGGAAGGGTTTGGTTTTTCTTCACTTTACCACCATCATCATCGTAGTCAGATAAGTTTGGCTTATCCGCGGGGCGTCTAGGTGCACTACTGACATCAGCGAGAGGCTGAAAGCTTAGTTTTAATATATGTATAACGGTAACTCCATAGAACCAGCATAACACACACGCAAAGTAGCCGCAAAGTATCGCCAAGAGAAGCTATGTAAATTTTCGCATTCGAAGCACGTAAGCAAAGAAAATGTACCTCAAAATCGGTATTCATTCTGACGTAGGCGTAAGTTAGTCGGTAAGACGCTTGATGTTACTTTCCCTCTTTTTCTTTATTCCCCTTCCAGCCATAATTTTGTTTAGTTGAAGGCGCGTCGAGTTTTAGGGCCATCCGCTCCTCACAGCACTGGGTTTCGCATTAAAACGCCTTCGGATACAACTTGTGCCGCGTTCTGATGCGCACTGTGTGGCAGACTGAACTCGCAATCAATATGCTCCCCACCCGATCCAGGCAAACGCGCAGCTTAGTTTTTCACGCATCGCGTAAAACTCCTCCAAAGACCGCTTTACGCTTGGTCTGCCAAACCCTCCTTCCATCTTCGCGAAACAAGAACTGCTCTTCAGGAGCTCGGGTAAAACAGATATTTCCGTGGCGACAGTTCTTCGCCTGGTTGAAAACGAAATCGGAACGGCGATTTATGCTAGACTGAACTTGTGAAATGCCACAGTTCAGCAGTCGCATCTGCCAAGCTGCGTTTCTGGTAAAGTTGGTGCCTGACAATTTTAACCAGTCACCTTTACAACGGCAAAGATGGGAAGACAGCTTTTTATCAAGCTCCGCTACGCATTACAATTTGCGGTAAGGTTTTGCGGCGTAAAATGAAAACGTGAAGCTCTTGAAATCTTTGTGATATTTGTTGTTTAGTTCAACTTGCTTTAGTGTACATTCGGATGCGAGAACTCGAGCTAGTGTGTACCTTACTCTTCGTGAATTTTTTTTCCTTCGGAATCTCGGTTTTATTTTCACCACTGATGTAGCATCAATAGGCGTTAATATTACGTCTTGATCAAGAAGAAGGCTTTATTAAAATGTTAACGAAACAGCTACCAAAGCGGAGTGACGAGAGTTTTGTATTCGTCTGATGTGTGCAGAAATTCTGTGACTGCCGTTATTATTTCCATGCTAAAGATTGGAGTTGATTCAATTTGTAGTTAAGAACACCGCTAGGCCTGTGTGAAAGCGATAACTAAATACACTCAGGCTTCTTTGGAATTCCGCACTTACCTTCAGCTGGGCACACTTAACAATTGTGGTGACGTTTGCGTAAGCCGGAAATAATAAATATTAGCCTGTGGTACTTTTAGTAAATGTTATTTGTTTGTTGTGTTTGGTGTGTGGGCACCTTTTTTACAGCAATGAGCCTCTCGTTGGAGCGAAAATTTTGTGTCCTAAAAAAAACTTAAGCATGACCCAGCTGTTTTCGGCGAAGACGCTGAACGCATGCGTCACGCTAATAGAGCTCATAGAGCTCTATTCATGAAAAAAAACACAAAGTAAGCACCGAAAGCGCGCGATGAATGGTAAGGGGCCGGTGAACCCCTCCTTCGCAACGTGTTCTGGTTAACATTATATTTGCATCTGCTCTCGAAAGGGGAGGTGGGCTTCACGTTATCCGGGGGCTAGCGCATGCGCCAGGGTTGTAAGGATCCAGCAGTTCTCGCCCAAGACGCCGAGTGCATGAGTCAGGACACAGCATTTACGGCAAAAGAAGCCAAGGGCAAGCGACAAGCCGGGAGAGAAAACGTGGAATATTTCCTACCCTCCCCCATCAGCGCGCCTAATGGTTTACAACGGCTGCGCTGAACATCCACTTTCGGAGGGTGGGCTGGCATCAATTTTTTTCACGGGAACTGCGTTTCAAGTACCATGTTCCTTTTGGAAAGATAAAATGGCTCATTCCTGAAACTTTGGAGGAATTATTCATCATGAATTTCTTACAACTCCTATTCTATCGCACTAATAGAAGAATAATCACGTTTTATCTTTAAAATGATAATACTCATTACGTAGTAACTGTAATTCAGAAAATGACACTAGTCTTTTCCATTTTGAGGGGTAAAACGTTTTGTATACAGAATAAAGACTGAGCAGGCTATTGACATTGTTCACCTTACATAGGAAATGGCTGTGCTGTTAATGTAGCGGCACAACACTATACCTTCCTGTATAATTTTTGCAAAAAAGGAACACTGCTTATGCGAAGAGGCTTTTGTTCCACCGACCCCCAGCCGCATCACACCTACTATCACAAAAGTGATAAGCAAATATCACTATTCCCCAACCGCTTTTTTGTGCTTGTCCACAAAAATGTTGGTCGGGGAAAAGTTAGTATACATAGAGCAGAGCAACTGCGTTTTCTTTTTCTTTTGCCATATGAAGTTGATCAGGAAACAATATCGCAATATATCTGGTGACTAAGCTTCCTGCAGGGGTGCAAAATATTTGACGGTATTATCTAAAAGTGCATAAAAATCACATTTTCATTCAGCAGACAGTCAATACCAGGTAGCAACCCAGATTTTACTGTGCCGACATTTGTGCGGATACACAAGTCATATTCATTAGTGCGTAGCAAAAGCGTGCTTTCGAAAGTGGCTCGGATATTCCAGCGTAGAGCGCAGTGATCACATGCTTACACTCATCCCGTACTTCAGCACATTGTACGAAAGGAAACATACACAATCGCTTTTCTCAACAAAGATTCAATACGTGTTCCCAAATAATGCCACAAAGACATACACATAATTTTGATATGCAAAATGAAGTTGGAGATGCACGAATAGTTGCTGTGAAAATATGACCCGCAATATTTCACTGTCGATGTATACTTTAGATATTAACACAAAGATATAAAGCCAATCACTGTAGAAATAAAGGTTGTGTTAGGGTCACCTTTTCGAATGCCTAATAAGAACCGAACAATATTATGTGTGCGTAAAGTAAATTAAATTTGCCCTAAACCGCTTCATACTTTCTCAGGCGGCAACTCAATGTGATATAATGACGTTGGAATAGTTGGGAGTATAAAAACAAAAAGGATAATAGCGCCGCATCCACTTATAGGAGAGTAGACAGTAGAGGCGACGTCATCATCATTCAAGTTGAAAGAGGTCATATTATTGACCCTTCAGACTCAAATAAACAAACACTTCAGAAATATTTTCTGTTGGACACAAATTGACATCTATTTATTTAGAAACAGATTCTGATGAAGGCAATACAATTCCTTCTAATTTACAGGTCAAAAGTTACTGAGCAGGAACAAAAGACATACCAGGCAAAAACTTTGCTGATATCTAGCAATGCATTGTGGTTACGCTCGAGAGCATAATTTATTAAACTGCAGAAATCTTCCAGCAAAATCAGAAACGTGGAGCCCCTCTAGCATACGACACATTCTCAAAACAAAAAAAAACATCATAGGTTCATAAAAAGCCCGCCATTACACTCAAACGGGCTTTTTTTTCTAATATGTCGCTCATATAGGACAGGACAGTTGCAGGCCTATATGATTAATTTTTATAGCGTCCATGACTTAAGCATGCGTCTAACTAAAACAACACATTGCAGAACCATTAAAAACATTTGGGTAATTAGTTTCAAAGTTTTTCCGTGTCCGAAATGGCTGCTTATAATCGTTCAATAGATGTTAACTAACGCCGGCCGGCCTGTTCACGATTAGGTTATTTATAACCTTCGTTTGGAAGTGCTACTCGTGGGTGTCACATATTCCCTGTCTCTGTACGGATCATCAATTTGGGAACGAACTTATCTTCAGACCGGGCGAAGGGAGCTCTCAAACTCTTTTCTGAAATCAAAGGCCACATGCAAATTCAACGCCTCGAACTTATCCGAAGAAACAGCGACGCAGTTGACGTGACCAGAGTTACCGGAGCCGTCGACCGTGCAAACCGTACTCAATTTAGCGCCGGCTGAGGAAGCCTGTTTGCTGACGACCGATTTCAGCAGCAGTACGTGTTTGAAACTATTGAGGACGTGGGATACAAATTGAAAGCTTTGCTTGTTAATTACGCCGGCACTACCTATTCCTTCTTTCACAAGCTCGGGCTGTTTCGTAGATGTCGATCATTGGAATATTTCGAACAAACTTCACTGTTGTAAGGGTGAGCCTATTTAAATTACGTGCGTTTCAGTTATTTCACCTTCAATATTTTACTATTTTTTGTTTGGAACGGCGAGCATGTCACTCTAAACTCCCAATGACAACAAGTACTGCACCGGTTGTAATTATTTCAAGTATAATCATCAATATCCAGGATCGCGGCGAACTCTTACTTTGCACAGGCTCATACTACTCAATACACGTCTTTTAAAAGCTTGTTGTGCGTACCGTCGGAATAAATTATTTAAACCTGCGCGCTTGCCGGGTTAAAACACCAATCCTCTGCACAAATCCTGTAAAGCGATACTTAATATTTTTATTTTTATATTTCGCCCAATCTTCTCGGAATAATTTCGAACGCGCTTTGTTTTTCGTTTCCGAAAGTGCTGTAATTTATATTACTTTGTTTAGGTACCTATATAAACAATTCTAAAGACAATTTCCAGTGTTTTTTTTATATGAATGCCTCGAACTACCATTGTATTTTATGAACCAAGAGCATGCACCCTGCCACCACTTGGAGCACTGCCAGTTATGCAGAAAAATTTTGATTATAATTGCTGCTTCGAACCTGGGGCTGAACGGCAACCCCAATTCTCTAATGGTTGGTTCTACCCTCGGGCAAGCACATTATTAAGAATATTTATATTTACTGTAGTTTTAGTAAGAAATTTTGGAACATTCACGTTTGCAATTTCTTAAAAAATCATGCATAATTCATAGTGACCGGTTTTGAGTAATTCGTGGCTGCTACAGTGAAGTTTTCCTTTTCCTAGTCTGCTTAAATGTCACAACTAATGAAGCGAGGAGTTAGGAATTATTACCTCGCAATGAAAGCAAGATAAAAGTGGGGTGCATGTAACAAAATTAGTATCCCCTCAGTTGAACGGTTGTCTCCGAGGCTACGAAAACAACGTGCACACATGATTCGTCCAAATGCCGTTTTTCTCAACAACAATGATCCAAATAAAGTAGCAGCGACTTACCAACCGCTTTGTTTTCAGCCCTTAAAACGTTTCGGAAACTTGTTAGAGCTGTTTGCAGCCGCCAACCTCATTTACCACCAAAAACCGTACCTGTTCGATAGTAGCGACTCCTGAGGTTCAGTTTTATTGTACCATTTAGGTGCCAATGTGGAGCTGACACTTTAAAAACTTTGTTACATTTCAGCTTTTACGTCGCTACGAATAGTGTATAGCGCAAAGATTTGATTTCGCGATTACAGAAACGTGTCCTTACAGGCCGAAATGCAGTCAAGTGAGTTACCAAAACTGCTTCTTTCGAATTAAAGTTGTATTTTGCCTTCACGGACTCGTCATGCTAGGACTATCTCGTGCAAATTCTAAGGTTGTTGCACCCCCACTATAAATTACACTGCGAGGTTTTATTGGACTGATAACCTGTCCGCAAACACGCTCTTGAGATGCGATTTTACCACGCTTTTCGTGGCGTTCTCAAAACTCGTACCCTGCACAGTCAGGTATGGTGTACGAAAATAGTTAAACACTCAAAGTAGGAAAGTAGGATTAGGGAACGCATCTTTGAGGTAAAATCTTTTGTGGTTGCCCTTTCGAAGCCTCCTGCAAAGGTGTTATACCACTGAACGAGTTTGTGCTTGTTGCTACAGTAAAAGCTCGTATTCTCGAACTCGGTTAATTTGAAGTGCCGGTTCATTCTAACTCGCGCCCTGGTCCCGGCACAGCCCTGTAGAATTCAATGTGTGAAAACTCTAGATACTTCGAACTATTCAGTATCCAGAACAGATTCATTAGAAATATGATCACCATGGTTTCCATCGCTCCTCGCAGAAGAAGTCGGCCCAGATGGATTACAATGTGTTGCCAAATCCAAGCCACACCAAATTTACTAGAGATGCCAAGCAACAAAACAGAAAAACAACATTGTGGCGCGCGCGCTACACTTCTGCAACAGCTTATTTCGCTTCTACAGAGGGCGGCGCCCTCTGTAGAATGAAATCACTTGCCACAAAGGTGTAGTAGCGTATAATTAACCATAACGAGTCCAGATGTAGCTTCTTTGGCTTCTGCCCGCGTGGTGTGGCGCGGTTTCCAATCATTCTAGCGCCCGCCCGCTAATTCGAACTCCTCTTAATTCGAAACATTTTATGGTCCCCTTCGAGCTTAACTTAATGAGATTTTACTGTATGGCTGTGCCGTTTTCGTGTATGGGGGAGGGGGGGGGGCTTCAATTCTTTAAATGCAGGAAGCTAATCTTTGGATCTATATATAAATATGCAAGCAGCTTGCATTCAAAGAGGTGGTTGTGAAGAAAGCGGCACCCATCGAGAGAAGCTTGGAGTGCGCTGTGCTCAGTGAATGACTTTGAAATCTACTTGGAAAAGGAGGAACGCCAGAATTCCGTCACACCATGCAAAGCCATGCCCTCTTGCTCTGTCGAGGTGACCGTGGAGGAGCAGAGATGACGTAGGCCCGCCGGGTTGCGAAAACACCCGCTCAACGGGCCGCCCACTTGAACGGAATTCACCCAGCAGTACATAACCTATTACTAAGGTGTAGCGATGAAGAACGTGGTGCTTCCCGTGACGCGCGGGCACGGGCTAAAACTTAGAAATACATCATTACAACAAATAAACACTGGAGTTTTCATGAATACTTTGTGGCGGTTGGAATCAGTACTTTAGAGAGCACAACCGTGTGAGGGAGTAGCGTATTTCTTTCTTAAATCTCTTTGTGGTTGTAACACTGGCAGCGGTAAATTTTTTTGCTGACATCCTGAGAATAGAGTGAAATTTTCTTGCAAGCTGACGTGTGCATCCTATTGAACTATTTCAATTTGCTTGTTCAACACACGTGCACGTCAAACCAACTTTCATTGAACCTCAAAGCGTTGGTTGCATCCAGACATTTCTCCTCACAACTCACTGATGCGTTAAATAGGGTTCACCTTCAAGGCACGCGCGTGTCCCCCTCCTCGTTTATTGATCGACGTTGCTCTCATATTTAACAAGGTAGAGTGCGACTAAGACTTCGTTAATTTCCTGCATTTCGGGGACCACTAAAACGGCACCAAATAAATGTTTGCGTCTCTTCCAGCTAACTCCCCTCTATATTTTTCGCTTTCATAAAACAAACTTACTTTAAACCAAATCCTCCTTTCAAACTTTCTTAAATAAGAAAGTCTGTTGAATAAGGCAGAAAAAACGGATGTCGTTTTAGGAGAGATCATTACACCATGCGCAAGCTTTAAGAATTAAAGCTCCCATGCTCGTTGTAGAAAATATTGTTTATTGTTTTCAAGCCTACTTTAAATATATATTTATTTTTCACTGTTCACTCTTTGCAAGTATGCTGGTTCTTCCACTCCCGTCTATAATGCTTCGGCTGTGACTGTACATGCAAACAAAAATAATAATATGTGTAATTACCCAGCTCGATATTTTGAAAACGAGTAGCTCACATTGTTGGTTGCCTCCAAAAAAGAATTGTATTGCCGTGGCGATTATCATAGAACAGATGCCATTTCCTCTTTCCTGCAGCACACAATGTCGTTCAATAATATTTTAAGACCTACAAGCCACTGCTTATTCCCGCACTTCGGAGCGCTCCTAAATTCACCATACTGGTCAACGAGATCACCCACGGTACAGCGTACTTGGCTGTCAAAAAGAATTAAAAGGCCAGATTTATTATGTTCCTCCGCCAAGCCTATATGACTGCCCTACAATTTTCCTTCAGGACGTGGACAAAGAAATTACTTAACTTGCATTCCACCATATCTTGAGTCCATCACCCCTCTCAAATAGAACGAGTCAAGCTAACGTCCACAAGAAAAGCCACAACTAGAAGATTGCATTATGCAACACCGCCAACACAAGACCACAAGGTCATGCACTAATTAGACTGAACATCAGGGTAACGCGCTTGCCGTGACCGATGCAGCCAATTTGCAATAAAGCTCGCAGCATCGCTCAAGCCACGATCATCAACAGAAGCTAGGTTCAAAACCCGTCGACAAGAAACACTGACGCATCCCCTTATCTTCAGCAGCCAGCCCAGGCGGTAGGCGGACCAGTACAGCACGTCAAGAAACGGCCGGCCTCACCGTCCGTACAACACTGACGGAAACCGCCGAGGAAGTGACTATTTCCCTAGCCGCAATGACTATTGAGGTCGCCATCACAGTGCTTACGGATTCCCAAGCAGCATGCCGCAGTTATCTGCGGGGACGCATCTCCAAAACAGTTCGCCGCATCCTCAAAACGAAGGCTTGGATAGCCAGATACAAATTGTCTGGGTACCTGCGCACTCATCCCTCGCCGGTAATTTGGCGGCCCATGCCGCTACCCCGCGCATGTAGACCGGGCCGTTATCTACGAGTGACAAGCACCGACCGCACCTCCATATACGGAACCTCTGCTCAAGTAAGGGGATACTCTAGCCCACTACCTGCAAAGCAGAAGAATATTCCTGGCTCCACATCCAGTGTTATCCAGCCAAAAAGCAACCAGTCTCCAGAAACTACAAACAAGCTCCTATCCTCATCGCACCCTTTTTCATTCAATCTACCCAACGTATACCCGGCCACCTGTAATTACTGTCCCTTACCCGGCATCCTATACCATCCAGTATGTGGTGCGGACAAACTCCAGGACTACCCCAAACCTTACGCCTCTTATGAGCATTGGGTGGCCTGTCTGAAAATCCGGATCATGGGACCCACCGCATACATGAGAAGAGAGCCTGTACTACCAGCCAAGGCCAGGGCATCCCGGATTAGGGACGCCCTCCACAAGGCGAGTGCCCTAACAGCAGCACCAACTCTCGTGAAAAAACAATATTCCTCCTCCTTCTCTACCCTGTCCTCCTCCTGATACTCCCGTTGATCCATTTGCACAAAAGTATATTCCCAGTTCTCGGGAGCGACCAAGCGCTGTTTCCGAGTCACAATGAAATAGTTCACCGAAGACAATTTGTTCTTTTACTTCGTTATTTTCTGTTTAAAATACTAAGCTTACCCGTACTACTGGCGGTCAAAAAATAGATACTAAATCACGCTACGCGAAGCCCGACAAATGAGTTTGCGAGCCCATGAATCTCATTCCCGCGAATCAGAATTTTTCGCGAAGAAAAAGGCCGAGCTCAAATCATAAGGAAACACAGTACACCGGAAAGTTGCTCCTGATCGAATTACGAGAGTTTGCATATTTTATTTTAGCCCGCATTCGATGCACGTCGAGATCGACAAAGTTCATTCCTAAAAGGCCGGATGGGAATCCGATTACAGCTTCCATTACTGATCGTCTTAGCGTGAAGTCGGCTTAGGAATGGCGCGGTCTTTCGTGTGGCATTTTCCGCTCCATATCGTTTGCTTAAGACCTCGTAAAGTAACCCACATTTAGACTCGACCAGTTCTAAAAAAAGAACGTTACGGGGAAACCAGAGGACGAAGCAAGTTTCGCCGTGCCCAATCCGAATGGCCTAATTTTGCCTTGATTCATTGGGCTTTATTGTAATTCATTTGGATACTTCTTCGAGCTGGTCGGCAATGGATAGAGTGAAACCTTTCTCCCGGCTTTCTGTAAAAGTTACAACTGGGCTCAATATCCGAACCCGGGAAAATGCGTTTCTTCTTCTTGTGGCAAGCCTTTCTTTTTCTCTATCAAAGCAGTTGTCCATAGTTCCGTATATGAGTCCCACAGTGTACGGTATTGTTAGTTGGGACATGCAACCTCGACAAGCGCTATTTACGGGCTGAGCATCGTGTTGATCTTAAGTAGCGTGATGAATTGGGAGAGTCGGTGTAGGTTGCCTACTGTTTATGGACGAAGTGTCTCACATATGAATCAAAGCAACCGGGATATCATTAGTTTATCTTGCTGACCTGATGCTTCTTTTCGTTTTGTCCTGAATACTATTCAACTCGATAATGTAAAATGTCACCGATTAATCTTTTTTTCGAGCAGCTTACATAAACAGCTAGTCAAGGCGATATGTCTGTAACTAGCACCAAGACAGGATTATATTTCTTCTTTTAGAAGCGGTACAGCGATAGCCACTTTCTAACTTTTTGGAAAGTGGCCTGTTTGCCATATTTTGTTGAAGAAAGATGGTATTGCTTGCAATGTGTCGCTGTGTAGGTGTCTGCTCATGTCATGGCCGTTTCTGTCAGCTCCATGGGCTGACTTACCACAGGTCAAAAGTGCACTCATCAATTCAAGCATGGTAAATGGAGCTCTGCATATGTGTGTGCGCGTGCGTGCGTGCCTGAGTGCGTGTGTGGGCGGGCGTGTGTGCCCATATGTGGGTGTTCGTGTGTGCGTGTGATTGCGTTATTTTTTACTGATTTCTAGAAAATCAAAATAAAATAAAAGGTAAAGGAATAAAAGGTCCCATTGGAACTTTAATCCGGCGATGGCAAAAACTTTTCTTACACAATTAGTCTGTCAATGGCCTAATTACATCAACAAGTGCCACAAAAGAACGACCTTTTTTTACCATATAACATTTTTTTACAAACACCACACGGTTTCAAGAGCGAACATATTGCACTGCATTATGTTATTTATTCGTGCGCAGTTTTAAGAGCCTTATAAATGACTTTAAAACAGAAGAAAAACATTATATCGGCAAATACCCTCGTAACAGCCCAATCTACTAATCCTACAAAGGCTAAGTAAGCTGCACGTGCTTATCCCTAATAGGCCGCAATGGGCAATTCATGCACTGGGGTAAAAGGATGGCCCGGACGAACGGTTTACGCATTAAGTAGATAATAGAGCACTAACGTCACTCTCGTTAGAGCCTCTCCTGTATTGGCCTAGCAGACATTTGCCTTCATTAATACTACATAGTTCGAGAAACTTTCGGGTGCTCTAGTGCTGTTCTAATTATTGTCATGGGACGTACAAGATGGACGGTCAGCCATGACGTAATGACGACGCTACAGTTCCACAATTCCCTAGGTCCCGAGGCTTGGGTTGAAAGACCTGTAGATTATCCTGAAAACTTCCAACGAAGCTCCGTGACAGCGCTTTAATTATGGCGCAAGCAAATGGGCGTACGCAAATTGCAGGGGGCGTTCTCGACTAAAAGCGAGCATTTTAGGTTGGAGAGTTTAAAAAGTCATAAAGAGAAAATACAACTTTGCTCAACTTGAGAGGGCAGCGTTAGGGGACTCTCCCAGCACCGCTGCAGCCGCGAAAATATTTTGAACCGAAAGAGCGCAAGATGTATTGAAAAAATTATACACCCCTTGGTTTAAATACAAGGATGGTTGAACGCCAAGCTTTCTTGTGGGGGATTTCCTACTTGTCGCCGTCGTCTAAGTTTCGACTTTCGCTCTCAAACAGTTTGGACTTTGTCTTGTTGAGCATTGGCTTTGACTCTCGCGCAGTTTTGTCGTTTTATAGCAGCGGCTTTGGCTTTTATCATTCTCCATTTTATTTCGCAACGCGAAAGCTTCGCGTTTAACCATCGTCATCTTCAGATGAAGGGATGCCGAATTGTTGGTCTACCATTTCACGTCCATGCACCCCTCTCTAAATTCAAACTGCACCTAGCGTTTGACAATGGGGTAATCGTATAGGCGCCGGTTTTATAGCACTAGAGACGCAGGTTTGATTCCGACCACGGGAACCGTTTTATTTCTTTCACTTCACCCTCAGTCAATATCAAAGCCAAAGAAGGTGGGCTTTCACGAAACGCTACATACCCCATACGTGAGATATAGAATGCTTTGCTTTGGGACCTTCCAATTTTGCGCAACTTGGACGTAATATAAACAGAAGTTGCCAAATATAGGCCATCAGCAATGCATGGGAATCGGTGTCTCAACTGCAGGTTATCAGGTCTAGTGATGCGATCAAAGGGAAATAGGTGGCGCTGCACAATCTCCCAGTCATGGTTCTTATCGGTGCCTTAGGTCAGCGGCCGTCAACCCCACGAGGAAGATTATGCGATGGCATAAAAAATTCTTGCAACGTGGTAAGGGAGCTGCACCTGCCTTTTTTACTGTTTGCAAGCCTTTTTTTACGTCTTATCAAAGAAATTGTTTGAGGTTCCGTGTTTGTGTCGCACTGTTTAGTATTGGGACCTGCAACCAAGCCTATGGCTAATGTCCGGAAGGTAACTTTTATTGCGTTTCAGGTGAGATTACCGAGAAAAATGTTGTTGTGGGAATATGAACTAGTGCAAAATATTTACTAGTTCTCTTTCAGTGATGATATATTACCTTTTTATTTTCTTGTATGTATCAGCTTTGGCATATTAAGATAACACTCCCCTTTGGTTTTGTCCCGTCTAACGGCTGCTTTGTTATAAAAAGCTAAACCGAGCATCGTTAATACAGACGATGATTCAGCATTGTTTATGTATATAAACCGTAGTATCCTTGGAAGTAAAACATATGTAGTTCCTGCCCACTTTATTCTAGTAGTTTTGGCGTCCGTGTTGTACTTTTAAGGAGGGCTGAGTGACTGTTGTTCGAAATACACGCACGTTCTAAATATATTTAAGAGGTATGGATGTTTTCTAGCATTCTGAAGAGAAGTGTGACTGGATGACTATATAATTACCTTTCTTGACAGCAGATAGGAAAGTGCGTTGCCTACATTTCAAAGCGGACAACAGAGACCCAATTGAGCATCTTGAGACACGTATTTCATGCATACATTTATTTACGTCCCCCTCTTCCCCCTTAGTGGCATAGAGCAGCAAAGGCCATTCGCACTAAGCTACTGACGCGAGCAGAAAACGGAACCATGGATACAATGTGAAAGTGCCAGTAAAAGCGTTTGGCTTCCCCATAGTATCTCCTTCACAAAAACTATTGCCAATGCTTGCCCGGTATATTCCGGAATCGGAATCAATGGGGTGTATCATCGGAAATTTTAATGCACGTGATTTGGCTTGAGGCGATGTAAAGGTTACAATATTTCTAAGTGCAGTATATCCGCGATAAATTAAACTCGGATAATTCAGCCTCCCGGTTAATTCAAACAAGTTTCAAAAATTTGGCTGCCGCGCTATCTGTTCAAAATATTGTAAAGCCACTTCACTAAAACTGCTCGATTTCGTAACTTCGCATAATTCGTAGTTTTTGTTTGTTATTCCGGGGAATTATCTGCGGCATTTGGCGCTTTTAGCTGCACATCTGCATCATTATATCACTACAAGTCATAAATAAATGCGATCACTAGTACACGTGTTAGGCCTCATTTAAACAGCCATCACCTTCTCCGTCACGCACCATCACGTCAAAAAGCCGCGACGGAGACGTAACGGAGCAGTGTTTGTACTGGAGCGCTCCGTCAGAGTACAGGGTCGTTTGCCTAGCGATCAGTTTAGCCTAGAACTGAGCGTACTTGATCCGAAAATATAAAACACATGTCGTAATATATAGATTCAAGGGGACTATAATTGCTGTAATGCAAAAATAAATTTTCTGATTGGCTGGTTTACCACCGGGCGTTGACAGTACGGAAACTTAAAGCTCGGCTTCCCGTCACCGTCGCACCTTTTTCGGCGTGAAATCGCACGAGACACCGTCGCCCATGACGGAGGACGCTGACGTGACGGATATTCTAGTACACCATACTGGCGGTGACGTGACGGGGTGAAAGACGGCTATGTGAATGACACCTTAGAGAGAATGACGCACACGAGAACACCAACGTGCTCATTGGGAAAGGACAAAAAGACAGAAAAGAAGACATGCTGGCCATAGTGTAAAACAGGTTTTGCCAACACAGTGTAAAAGTCAGAGCGAAAAATATCCATAGACAACACCAGAAGAGCCACGTATGTCAGCTGCACAGGGTTCAGCACATTGCTCGGATCCGCAAGTTCTTCACCGGTGCACAAAACTCTTGCAGAAAACTCGCTGCCCTTGCTGGGTCAAAAACATTGTTTTGGATTGTCATGCAAAGATCCAGAAGTAATCTATTGGGGAGAACTTCGAATAACTCGAACTTCTGATAACGCAAACTTCTGGTAATTCAAACAAAATCATGACTTCCCTTCAACTTCAAATTATGCAGAATCTACTACACCAAATTATTCTGTTTGATAATGTACATCTAAAACTGCGCAGAATATTATCATTGTTTCTTGCCTTCCTAGAATAAATTTATGTTATATTTTGAAGTTTTCATATTCTATCCAGGATCCTATTTTTCTGTCTGCCTCTGCTCTGGGTCATCGTCCCTTTGTTGACGTCGAGTTATGGGTGTCTTTCAACGGTTGACCACCATTCCCATTTCCAGTGCTATCTAACCTCACTGGAGTTTTTTCCTCATTTATTAAATTATTACCTCCGCCCTCGTTTTTCTGCAACCCAATTTTTGAAGTTTTCTTGATTGATGTACCTCACACATAAGAAATCGGCCCCTGCCATAGTCACGGCTGCACGAGATTCTTTTTCTTTAGATTAGAACACGTGGCGTAATACCACAGAACTCCGCCAAAAATAAACCACTTGCCCTGAACTTCAGCGCAACCAGGAGCGACGACTACACAAACGAAGTAAAACTTACGACTTTTTTGCTATCGAGAAAACGTTCCCCCGAAAACTCTCAAGAAGGGTATCCGGGGAGTTTCTGCGTATTTGTTGTATGACACCCACGCTCCCCGAGTTATTACGGCAAATCGTACGTTGGTGTGTTGTCGACTTGGCTTGTAAGTGTTCATTGTTGAAAAATGTTTACACATACAAAACCGCGTAGTGCTTCTTCATTCAATCAGGTTGAGTGTGGTGGTTGGTATTTATATTGTCTCGATAAGTGCGTCTGCAACTTGTCCAAAAAAGTCTTGGGTAAGTTTTTAGCTTTCCGGACTGCTTTGAAACGCGCGCGCGCGCATACCCAGCCAAGTCTTTTCAGCCTGGTCATCAGTCATCGCTGTGGCTCACCGCGTTTTTCGTTCCTTATTCGGCCCAAGGCTACTTCTAGTGTGTACTTTTAACGGGAATGTAGTGTTCTGAGCGTGAACAGAGAGTACCGAAAGTTGTTTGCGAGCGTTCAGGCTACCGCTGTCTTTTTTTTTTTTAGAGCAAGGCACGCAACGAAAGGACCCTAATTAAATTTTCGCCAACTTCCCAATCGTTAATCATACGCCTGTCCATGCAGTAGGAAAATAGGAAAACTGAACGCCTGGACCATGCCTGGACGCTGACGGGGTCACGTCAGGTTTAAATTAGGAGTCTTGTAAGATTCAAACATTACTGGGTATTTAGGGAACGTCGGTGCAATTAAAACACAGGGTTTTATGCTTTCCGCAATTCAGGCGTCGCAACGTAAAATGAGTACTAGAAATACCTCATCTGTAAACGCTCTGGCTCCTGGTATAACACAGCAAGACGCATTTAGGGAGCAGCCTAACTGCAGCGGAAATTAGGGAAGAGGAGAGGACCAAGGAAGTACCTAAATATACCTACCATAGAATGACGACTAGTAGTAATTTTGATTTCACAAGCTACTGGCAAACCTCACCGGCGCACAATGCAAGTTATCAAAAACCAACTGTTTTCGGAAAACAAGAATGAACAGAACAATCGGCAGGTCATATAAAGATGTCCACGCCTTTGAAAAATTTACAGTATTTTAAATTTCAATTAAAAGGATGTTTTCTCGAGGCCTTCTTTTAACGTTTTCTCTGCTTTTATATGTCGGCCCTCCTCTTCTGTCGGATCCCCCGACCTCTCAAGTGTAATTTGCCAAACGCCCCTAGCTCGGCCAAAATTTTGTGTTCACCCGTCCTAACCCCCCCCCCCTCCCCCAAAATACCTCACCGATGTTCTAGAAATGTAGGTCACTTCAATGTTTTCGGTCGGTACTATGTCGGTTCGAATCGTTGGATCCGATCGATCATTTGCTAGCTGTTGCTAATCTAAAGGCAAGTGTCCGTCAGCATTAGGCAGTACTTTCGTGTTCATGGTAGCATTTGCTTGTATTGCTACTGAGCGAAAATTGACTGAATGAATATTAGGAGACCGGAAATGACCTTTGAATGAACAACGGCCATTGCTGCGAAATCGAGTGCATTAATGAGTTCTAACATTGGTTCGCAAGAATTAGTTCGAGTACTCTTGCCATGAGTCCATTTTGATGAACTTTGATAGCACTGAGTTTGTAACATTTTGAGTTCATAATTTGAGTGGAGTAGCATTTTGTTGTAAATTCGAGTCAGAATTAGTTGGCCATGAGTTAGCGTACTGACATTCGCAGGCTGCAGAGGGTATGGTTGGACTGTTTAATAGTGCGTGCTGGGCGTGACCAATGTCCGGGTTACGCTCGGCATTGTTGCTAATTAGCAATCCCGCACTATCGGTCATGACGTCTGTCCCGTAACTTGTTTTTCTAGTGATTTTGGGCCGATTTGTCAATAACCAATTCGCGCAGAGCACTATGAATCTAGACGAGATGTCAACAGGAAGCTACGTTCTCTCATCCAAGAGATCAAAGTGGGAAAATAGCAGGATCGAGACGCTTATAACAGTTCCGTCAAGAAGCCAGGGGGGGGGGGGGAGGGGTAGTACCCAAAGGCCCGAAATTCTGTACGCATGGACCGCTACTCCATGAACTTCTCACAGGCTCGAGGGTGACTGGAGAAGTCTCGTAAGTTCAGAGTTCGCGGGATTAGCTTTGCGGAGTTCGCTTGTTGTTAGAAGGCACAAGTCGCTCCACCTTGAAAGGCGCATCGCGGAAGCAATCGTTAAGTACTGGGGGCCGTTACTTAGGTAACCATCGCACCTCTCGGCACTCGTTATCGAGTGCCTAGGCGCATTCCGTCCGTCGTTGTCTTTATCCAAAAATCCAGCGTGATTGGTCGTAGCGTTAGTTTCGTTGCTTCTGCTGACCGACGATGTAGTGGTGGTCGAACGGACCCTACGACGCTATTTGGGCTCCAGGGCTTCACCATCACCGAGCCAGCATAAAGGAAAATAAGCGATGATTAGAAGAGTTGCAGGAGTAGAGAAAATTTAAAGGCAACTCAGTCAATCGAATGACGGCGGGCCAAAAATATCGGGCAACTTGGGCGTTCGGCCCCGTAAACCACCCTCGCAATCACATGATGGAGATCTGCCATTTGTGTGCTTGATTTCCCTTGGCGTATTTGTGCTTGTATCTTTGCTCTGTAATTAGTCGCCGTTGGGGTGTGTGGGTTGTGGGTTGCGACGGGAAAAGAAAGGAAATTCACTGGGATATTTTGAGCTCGGCAGGACTCACCTGCATACAACCCAGTGCAGGGGATGAGGGGTGAGGATAAGTAAAGACGGGAGAGAGAGAGAAGGTTATTAAGAGGCTGTCAGTCCTAGAAAGCTGTCAGTCCGGGCACATCATTCAATCACTGCACTCCGGGCTACAGCCGCTGCGTAAGGCCGGTCGTCTCCAGGAAATGAAGCAGATAACGAAGACTTCCGTTGGGTTGCCGCAGGCCCTTCGGGAACAGAAGGTCCTCCTGCCGGCGCTGGGAAGGCTCGACGCTGGAGTGCTCGGTGGAGCCTGCTCTCGGACCCGGGCGGGGGCTTTGGGGATGGTCGACGAGGGGGAGGGGGGGGCGGGCAGAAGCAGACGCGGTGCTCGAGCGTCTCCATTCGGAACAGTCGCAATGTACGGAGCCTTGCGTCGGTGTCGGTGCAGGCGCTCCGCCACATTATCGCGTTCGGGTTGTTGCTGGTTTCTGTCTCATGGCGCATACCACGGGGGATTGACCAGGAATCGGGCATGAAGGTATCGTGAGCCACTTCGGCGCACGTGTTGCCTCTGTCTCGCGTCTTCTGTTCAGTGCCTGAGCGCACGAGTGCCTATGTCCACGTAAAAGGTTTTTCCTGTTAGTGTTATGCGCTTTCTTTTATTCTTGTGTCCCATGCCTTCCATTAAACGTATTTTGTTTGTCTAACCCAGCTTTGAACACGTATAGGCCTCTCCACCTCCACCTGTTTAGCAACATGTGCACAGGCATGCGCCGACCACCCTGTTAAAATAATTATTGACACACCTCTTTTTTAGCGCGAGCGAGGAAGGGGCTGTGAGAAAAAGTCGAAAAAAATATTTATAAACGAAAGAACACATCACTTAAGCAGTTCAAGCCGTAAATATCCAAGCTGTGTTGCTGCAAACGAAAAGTAACTTGAATATGCTTAGCCCCATCAGGCTGTAAAGGACAGTTTATGCACTGACGTAAAGAATGACCTCAAATAAATGCTCTAGATATTAAAAAGACAATAAAAGGAAGTGGGCAGTCGAGTGTAGCGCCATGGAAATTTATACGGAAGACCACAAAGAGGGGTGGTGAGCTATGATGACCGCATTGTAAATAAATGCATCTCTTTTTGTGATTAGGTCGCTTTAGCATCAGACACGGTTCATGTCAACAGTCTTGCCTCCCCGTAACGTGTTTCGGTAGAGGTGCTGCGTATGTACTAAAGTACCAATGCCAAGGAAAATAAATAAGATCGCTAGCACCTCCTTTGTAATTGCTGAGCATACGTTTGTGCTCCTTATAAATGTCCTTGTGGAGCTTTCCAGCGCTGTATATGGGACAGTGCATAATTATCCTCATGGGTTTTATGAGATGGCCGCGCAATTGTAACAATGATTATCTTCGAGGTTCTGAATTCTCGAAGGCCCGAAGCTAGACTTGCAGAACCCATATATAGCCGCGAAGCCCTACTTCAGTTTACCCTTTTTCTGTTGGTAAGAAAGGCATGTTGCGTATCTTTGAAGGCGGATTGGGCGGAAAGCAAGCTGCTAAGTTGAGGGCCCCTACCTAATTAAAAAAAGACCGCCGGCAGCTCAGTTATCGTTGCTGTGTAGCCTGTGTAGCTCCTTTATGAGCCTATCTGCTATCATGGCGGTCGGCAGATGGCTAAGCTAGCGTGCTGACACGAGGCGCCGGGTTCGACCCGTGCCGGAAGCGCTTTAGCTTTCATGTTTTCATGGCGAAGAAAGCGTTGTCGCGATTGAGGCACGTTGAGCGGCGGTAATCGAGCGCCACCATACGGTATCGCCAGTGCGGCGCGTAAAAAGTCTCAATGTCCTTTATAGCTTTGCTATCATGGCGGCGGCGATGGAGCAGCGTGCACTATAGGCGCAGGGTAGCCGTGGGAACGCTTTTAGCTTTTCATCGTTTTCTGGGAAGATACGTATGTCGCGAAGCATGCGTTGAGCGGCGGGAGATGAGCGTCTAGCCGATACAGGTATTCCCAGCGAGGGAAAAAGTGCCAATGTCCTTTACAGGAACCTGAGCCGCAGTTTTGTCGTCTTGCGGGACGAAGGGCCAGTGGTTTGTGGGAAAGCCTTGAACGGGTCTGTGTGTTTTTTAGCGAGTGTGCTGCAGGGGCCTGAGAGGCGCCGCTGGTGCCTGTTCCTTTAGACGGAGGTTTCTCTGGTGACCCCGGCGGAATGTCTCAGCAGTTTTCAGGGGTTACCACATTGCCGTTACCGCATTTCAAGCGTGGGAGACGCAGGTGCGTACTGGTCGGTACAGTTGCTCTAGGGGCGAGGTCACCGAAGGGGTTAAAGGATGAATCATGGCGCGCGCCAATATGCCTAGCCGCGATTACCCGATTTACTCGCATAATGATCGCACTCACGTAATGATCGCACCTCTAAAGTTTGACGTCAAAATTCATTTTTTTTCAATTTCCCGCGAAATGAACGCACAATGAACTTGCCGCAGCGGTATGTCGTATGTGAGCCAAGTTTAGCTGATGATGGTCGTGCTTACCTCTGTTCCATTCCCTTTCAAAGCGGACATGGCTACGTTATTACCGCAGACTTGCAGATATTAGCGATATCGGCAAACATTTTCAATATTGATGGGAAGATGCACATAACTCAAAGACAAAAAAAAAGATGGTAGTTGCTGCGCCCCCCCGTCTTTTAATTCCCAACGGCAGCGGCAGAGAGAGGGGGGGAATTTTTTGGGGAAAGGCAGAGAGGGCCCAAACAGGTATCGCATTACCCGGGGGGGGGGGGGGGGACAAAAGAAAAAGAAAGGTTTTATTATGGGGGAAAAAAAGGGGGTATAAAAACTCCAGCTCTCCCTTTCTTTTCCCCTACCCTTCTTCAAGTCCAAAAAGCTAATTGTTGGTGACGGAGTCCAGGTCCAATAGCGGTGGAATTGGCCGGGGTGAAGAATGTGATTTTTTCTCAACCGACCCCTTGCAAATTGGGGACACCTGGGACTGCTCGACGGCCGCCACTTTGCCGCAATTGGGCTTGGTTTTGGCCAGCGAGAAGTACTTTAGTAAACCCCACTTTAAGTGCGTTAAAACAGGTTTCCCCCGGCAGGTGGTTTTTGGAGCCTCAGTCTTATTGTCTCAATTGGGAAAACTTGATGTTCGGAATCCAAAGGGTTTCCGCTAGGCAGGGCCCTTGGCATAGGGGAAATCTTTTTTTAAAAAAAATTTTTTTTTTTGTTTTTCATTTCAGGCCCGGTGCAGCCGCATTGCCTCTGATTTCCAAACACCACATTCCGGGACCCATGAAATTACCGGGGACGCGTAAGGGGGGTGAGGTTTTTCTTCGGCGGAGGGTGGGTGCTGGCAAAGTGGGAAGGGCGGCTTTCTTGGGAAATTGGTCCATTTGGGTGGCGGGGAAAGATGCCGGATGGCTTTTTTTCCTAAAGTTAGACGGGGACGGTTAAACCCGGCGACGGGAAAGGGCGCGGAAAAAAACCCCGAAAAGGTAATGTTTTTTAAAAATTTGGGCTTGGGGGTAAAATTTTGAATAGGGCGTGTAACTAAGAGGCATTTGGGAATCCCTTTTTAAATCAACCAGGTTAGTTTTTTTTAAAAGGTTTGGGGGGGCACGGGGGCTTTTTTGGCAAACCACAATTCCCTTATTTTTCGTAAAGTGGAAGGGGCATGGGGCCCGGGGGGTTTCTGATCTGTCCCAAAACACTTCCAACCCAAAATATGGAGGAGCCATTTGAATAAAAATGCCCGAAAAGGGCCGGCACTTTAACATTTTTCCCCCCTTTCCCGTTTTTCGCTGCGGGGCAGTGCTCGGAGGGGAAGGCATGCGAAGTAATAAAAGTTAAGAACAGAAAGGGACATACGTAGGTGCACAAGATATCCAATTTTGGTGCTGCTAAAATTCCGTCGTATCTTTTTATTCTGGGGACAGAAGGATCTGCTAGACCATGCCAATATCATGGGTTGCTTTATGAATGCTGGGGACCCATGATGGTTAAAGGGATGGTCATTCCCTGGGTTGAGGATGCCGCCATTTGAAGAAGATTGGATCCTTCGGCAGGTTCTAATTCTTGAAGCCCGAAGCTAGACTTGAGACCTTATAGCGCGAATTGCCACTTATTTATCCTTTTCTGGTTGGTAAGAAAGGTCTGTTGCGTATTTGAAGGCGGATTGGGCCGGAGGGCAGCTCATTATTAGCTGTGTTGGGCCTGCATCCTATTAAAAAAGACCGCCGGCAGCTCAGTTATCGTTGCTGTGTAGCCTGTGTAGCTCCTTTATGAGCCTTTGCTATCATGGCGGCGGCGATGGAGCAGCGTGCACTATAGGCGCAGGGTAGCCGTGGGAACGCTTTTAGCTTTTCATCGTTTTCTGGGAAGATACGTATGTCGCGAAGCATGCGTTGAGCGGCGGGAGATGAGCGTCTAGCCGATACAGGTATTCCCAGCGAGGGAAAAAGTCCAATGTCCTTTACAGGAACCTGAGCCGCAGCTTTGTCGTCTTGCGGGACGAAGGGCCAGTGGTTTGTGGGAAAGCCTTGAACGGGTCTGTGTGTTTTTTAGCGAGTGTGCTGCAGGGGCCTGAGAGGCGCCGCTGGATGCCTGTTCCTTTAGACGGAGGTTTCTCTGGTGACACGGCGGAATGTCTCAGCAGTTTTCAGGGGTTACCACATTGCCGTTACCGCATTTCAAGCGTGGGAGACGCAGGTGCGTACTGGTCGGTACAGTTGCTCTAGGGGCGAGGTCACCGAAGGGGTTAAAGGATGAATCATGGAGCGCGCCAATATGCCTAGCCGCGATTACCCTTTATCGATAATGATCGCACTCACGTAATTATCGCACCTCTAAATTTGACGTAAACATTCAATTTTTTTTAATTTCCGCGCAGAGCTGGAGGGGACGGATACTTGAACTTGCGCGCTTGAGTCGGCGAACGTTGTCATGCGTTCTTGAGAAATTTCCAGCATGAAGCCGTGATGGGCGTTGCGTGTGTCGACCTTGTCTACCATCCTTTGCGAAAGGCTTGCGACGTTCAATTCGCGAAGACTCAGCATCTTGCGATATCCAAATGCATTATTCATTTGGGGAAGCCATGTACTCACAACAAATAAAAAGTGCGCCGTTGCTGCGAACGCCCCATGTCTTTTAATTCGACGTGACAGCGGCAGCCACTTATTGGTCGCCCTGTTGTCACCTCGCAGCTAGCTCATTCCGGCACGTTCTGTAATTCATGAAAACATTGCATTTTGCGTCACTTCGCAAAGCGGCTGGCGGCGGTGTGCGGAGTTTTTATTATGTTTTTATTTATTATTACTCTTACGTTCATGAGACCTATCGTAAAAATTTTGACCCGCAACTTGCTTGCCTTATTCTCTTCTAAAAAGTTTTTAGCGAAAAATTTACCCCGCGTAATGAACGCACCTCTAACTTTGCATCAATGTTTTTTTTTTAATGTGCGATCATTACTAGAGTAAATACGGTAGTCTCGCGACGGGGTGTGTTGCCGCTGTGCCTGGGATAGGTCAATGGGAAAACGGTCTCGAATTGTTACTGTTCCCGCGCGGTTCTGGGATTACGACAGCGCGCTAACAAAAATAAATGATTATCCTACGCTCCTTTATGAACGGTACTTGTTGCTTAGCCCAAGCGTAGATTGCTGATCGGTGCGAGTTTCTCAGCTATTTTTCTTGTTGGTTTATAGGCACGTTTTGGAAGCTTCTCCTATAGAAAGCTTCTTTGAGTACCCGCCTGAAAGTAGACTTTGGGCATATGACCTTTGTACACATGCGTATGTTTTTTTTTATAAGCAGGCTAGACCACCAATCAGCGGTCGAGTATGCTTTAGTTAGCATTCATTTCTCACTCCCCGTTTGGATGTCACTCGGGGGGGGGGGGGGTATGGTGTGTGCAATAAAACTGCGGTGTTTGGTTTTTTTTTTTTTTGAGGGAAGCTAACGATTGGACAATAGAGATGAGAGTCACTCGACCAAGTAAGAGCGAACGATTGCGGATGGCTAGGGACCCTCGTGGGAACGATATTTTTAGCAAAGTATGCTTGAGTAGCTTTTTGTTTTCATGTAAATAGCGTATAAAATTTGGTGTTATGCTTGAAATGTTAGCCGACGCCAAATCCACTCAATTAAACAAGCTAACTCCAAAACCTCAAGAGCCTTCGAGTACTTCCTCGTTGGACCGAACATGCTACCATAGCATGCAAGATGAAACCCGTCCCTCAAACTTGCTGGAAGGTGCAGGCTAACAAACCCTCTGAGCTCCGTATTCCCTTCTTCATCGCTGGTGTTCCTACTAGTTATAGTCGACAAATGTACCCTGTAGAGCTGGCAACGCGGCAGATTTTGGTTCAATCACCGGAAAACCATGGACGACAAAGGCAAGCCACGATGTTTGCGACAGTGGAAAAGTCTTTCGGACTTCACAGCCATCACCACGTACCATCCCGGCTTACGCAATGCTCGCCACGCAATCACCGGCTCCGGCGAAAAAAAAAGCCTCCAGCCCAGACGTCAACCGAACATCGTAACGACCGCCGCCATCGCGGCGACGACATTCCATAGCATGAAGTCAGGTAGTAAATTTTTGTCTCTCGGCGCACCGCTTGAGTGTAGTTCTTTTCTCCGCGTAGTCGGGACAACCAACTGGTTGACTTCGATTTACTTGCTTTGTCACCACAGCCTGCATTCTTTAACCAGGCATTGCTGAGGTTGATTGATGAGGAGGCTGGAGCAAGCTTTGCGATAGGGCTGTAGGTCTTTCGCGTGCGAGTTGAAGTACGCTTTGCAATCAGAATCTAACCCGTACAAGCATTCAGCTTTTGCCATGAAGGGGCACCCCTGGGGTAAGCGTTGTTTTGGAGATGTGGGAACTCGTATGAATGGAAGTAAAGCTTCGTTTCTTTAACCCAAACGGCGTAAGAGTCACCGCTGCCTGCGAGTCGGCCCCCAAAAAGGACAGTCCCCCAAGTTCGTATCAAAAGGCTGATGTTTGGGGCAAATTTTGCAATATTCAGATTGCTGTTACTTTTTCCTAGGGTCGTTTCCGCCAAACACAAATATTCTGTCTTGAAATAAATAGGCAGCCCCTTCGGTGTTGGAGGTGCCAGCGAGACGACCTTTATTGTAGAGAGTGCTTTGCGTCACAAGGATGGGTGAGGCAGCAACAGAGACACAAGCGGGGCTGGCCTGGATGCATGAGGACAGGAGGGATAGGGGTGGTGCAGTCCTGCAATATCGTGCGGTTGACGTAACCTTCTGAGCACTGCTCGATATTGCGACAGGGACTCGCTCCATATACTGCACCACACTCCAAGTCATGAGAAGTGTTTCATGAAATCGTAGATCGTGGTTGGTTTTCAGCGCTTTCGCCATTAAGTTTAATAAATGCGTGTTTCATAGACCGTTTTGCTTCACAGTTTATTTAAATAAGCTTGATTGATTTGATTGATGGATTGTGGGGTGTAACGCACCGACGCTACACAGGCGATGAGGGGTGCCGTAGTGGAGGGTTCCGGATTTGTTTTTAGTACCTGGGGATCTTTAACGTGCGCCGAAGTCTCGAACACAGCAACAAGTTTTGCTCTTGATATGAAAGTGACGCGATTTATACTTTTGGAATGCTTTAATAGCCTATTTCGCAATAGACACATCCTGTACCATGCACACCCAAACGAAGTTATTGAAATTTGTTGTTTCTTGTGTACAGTGTAGTAGTGCTCTTGTAGGGAGCTCCCACAGATCTGTTGTTGTTGCGTGATTGTGTGTTCGCTTACCAAAGGGTTTCAGTTCAATGACAGTGTTATGAAGTGGGTGTTTACGTATTTTGCGGTTCCCGCTTTCTGGGTGTGCAAGCGGTTTTATTTCGGTTATAACAATTTTTTTGGCGTAGTTTGGTAGTCGTATGTAGCGCGTCTGTTTAAGCTGTCATTGACGCTCCTTCGTGCCTGCGGTCTATTTCAATTACGTTTACGTGTTCTAAAGCACCTGCCATGAGCTTCTTCAAGAGTGTGGGCACTGTTATCACGGAAGCCCTCTATCACTTTAGTATTTTTTGAGTTGGCACAAAAGCGAAACTAACAATATATTGCTCCTTCATTAAAATCACGAACCAATAATAGTAAACAATATAATTAACGGTCTCTGCAACTGCAGCACAAATATCAGTGAACCAGTCTTCTAGGGACATTATCTGGGTACTCAGGGGGTTATATGTCATTCCTGCAACGTCGGAAACGACACATGGCCAACGGACCGCGAAGGAGGCACTGTCAACAGGATGTCCCAATTCACGCGTCGACACCGCTTCCGGCGTGACTTCTGCAAGCGTAAATATTTACGACGACATTGGAAGAAGGAATCATGACTCTAATCTGCTTTACGGAAGTATATTTATGGCTCTCGAAACCACTATTCTGCAGATTGCACGCCAGCAGGGGCTTGCAATGCAGCGAGCGTATTTGATGCTGGGCCAGTTGCGACAAACACGATGAAAGCACTCGTGACCGATGGTGTCATTGGCGTCTCTGTTGTTCGAGGTTGCTTCAAAGGCAGTCTAGTCGTGGATTATAAATATTTGCTCTGGTATCAACGATAGCCACAAAAGGGCACTCGACTTCACACGAGCGCTTGCGTGAGACAAATAAGCCACTGAGTGCACTGCGTGAGACGGGAATTGTTCCTAACATTTATTTACGGCTCCCGGGGTGTTGTTACAGGTCAACAAGCTAAGTGAAAGAAATACTACCCGGGGAGAGTTTGTGCGTAATTTGACTATGAAGAAAGATTGGCAAAATGATCATGGTGATATGCGCACATTTAGGCTTGGCCGAGTTGGTGTAGCGTTACGGAGGAACTCAGACAGAGTAAACGACAACGAAAAATTAAAGAACAAAATAATGGGTCTGAATGCAACTGAGAGTTTGTTTTGCGTAAAAGAAGCATTTGTGCCTGTGAGAAAAACAAAATAAGCATAGCAATAGGCCACTAAAGCATAAAACATTATGTGCCCCCTCATGTATTCCGAAGGGAAATCTTTTTAGCCGATAAAACTGCAGACGGCGCACAAACGCATCTGGGGTTAAGGTCTGCGATTTCGCGTGTTTCATTTATCTCACGCTTCAGCTCCTGGTTCCTCTCAGCTAAAACCTTTCATCTCCAAAATCCCGGTGAACAACAGCAGCCCCTTCGAGAGACATGGTCGACTCGAGATGAAAGGACCACATGTAGATGTCACTAAAAATCTGTTTGGCTTATTTGTAACGTTTTTACCATTTGGCGGTATATATTGTGCACTTTTCCGTTCGTCCGAAGTTTCTAGTCTTAGGTTCCGAACGCTCTATGAAGAATATTTTTCGCCGAAGACATGGCAAAATCCTGAAGTGTAAAGTCGTATACACCGACAACGACGACGGGCGGAGCCGAGCGGGGACCGAATCCCATTGGCGACTGAGGTCCGGAGCCAGCGGAGGCACGCAGCCAAGGGAACGTACTTGTTGCTTCGTGAATGGGCCCTCTTGAATCCAGCGAAGAACGGGTTGGTCGTAGAGTGACTGTCTATTTTTCTTGTATTTTGAAAACAAAACTCGGCGATCGGACCGCAAATGTGCGTCATCCACGACACCGCAAAAAAAAAAAAAAAAAAAACACACGCTGCGATGAAAAAATATTTAGGAAGAAGAATAAGGCGGCAGTGGCGTGTTTCCCCAATTTGAAAGTGGAAATGGACCGCGTCGCTGGCAAAAGAGAAAAGGAACGGGTCGCAGGCCACGGAAGGCGCCGCGAGGTTTGACACCGCATCGACCGAGGGAGCGCGACGATTACTCCTGTGGCGGAGCCGCGTGAATGTTAGAGGTGGCACTTCCGCGCTGTCCGGCTGCGTGCGCGCGGTAAAACAACGGCGAGAAGGAGGGTCGAGCGTGTGACTCTTTGCTACAATGGAGATTGTTTGGTTGCGCCTTCCCGGCCATTCCGAAGAGCGATAGGGATCGTTTGGCGCCCTCTCGAAGTGGTCCTACGGAGCATTGAAGTATAGGGCGCCGGATGGAGCTATCAGTGCGGATCTTTCGATGTATATCATGTCGATGTTTTCTGATTCGTCTTTTATAATGTAAATTCTCCACCAAACAATATTCTGTTTTTCTGTTTCAGTTCTTTGCGCAAGCATTATAGAAAGTGTTTCGCGATTTGTATGACGTGTCAATAGGTTCTTTTTTTTTCGCGTGAAACACTGTTTATTTTGCCATCTGCGACAAAAAATAGCTCTCAAGTCCGGCTGAAGCTACAACAATTTTCGCATCTAATGTAAGGGCGCAATACCATGTTGATAACAATATGCTTCAGAGCTGATGCCAAGGCTTTGCATATTAGCGGCCATGGTGAAATAAAACTTGCCAGCTGAACTCTTCTAAACGAAATGATTAAACAAAGAAAGATGCCTTTGACCTACCCCTACGTCCATTGCTTAGGAGTCATTTAAGTCTCTTCAGCGTGTCCCTTCTTTTAGCTTTTGAAGTTTACGTTTTGTAGAAATGCTGAGACACTCTGAATGGCATTTGGGTGCTGCAATGAAGCTACTCGCCAGGTTTCAGGAAGCATCCTGCGGAAGAACTTATCCCCTTACCTTAAAAGTGGTCCAGCCTGCCGGATACCACTCTTCGGTAATTCAATTACACTCTGTTTCTACCACCTCTAATTTTAGAGGGCAAGTTGTGCATTAACTTTATTTCGTTATTATGGCTTTTATTCAATAAATGTTGGTCTTTTTAGTACCAATATAAATTATTACCAATAAAAAATTACCAATATAAAAACAAACGATGCATATGCAAACAAACAAGTGGTTTTTGGAACAATGAAAGAAGTGAAAGCAGAAACGAAGCAGGATTCACCCATCGGTGTAAAGTGGCCGAAAAACTCCGAGGTTTTGGTCGGACAGTGTAATAGGGATAAAAGACAAGATGCTTCTGCACGAAGCACTAATATGAAATCAAACCCGAGCGCGAATGGTAAATTTTGCGAGTGTTTTTCGAGATTGTAGGCTATCGGGCCCTTCATGCTTCTATTGTTCCGACAGCCCGAAGAAAAACAATTCATTGATGCAGACGGCTTGAAATCCGGTATTCTCATCAGGACCTAAAAAGAAGGCCTACGCGTTTTCAAAGCATATCACGCATCTGGGACATCTTTTCAGGACTTTCTCTGATCTCTACACACCCATTGAACATTTGTGCAGAAATGTGTATGTTTCGTTGTAAAGCGGAGCCTTAATCAAACTATTATGTAAACATCTATATGCAACTTCTACAGGCCTGAGCATAAAGCATTTGACAGAGATCCCAGGAAAAAAAAGATGCCTGTGAATGTACAAGATGCACATTTTCCGAGATGTAGAAAAAAAACACTCGCATGGCAAGACTTTAAAATTGCCCAGTAGCGTTTTTTCCTGCAATGAAGTGTGTAGAAGTTAAAAATAGCCCGTTTCTTTTTTTGTTCCCAAAAAAAAATTCATTTACCAAACTTCGATGTATAATACACAAAGCTCACCGGTACAAAAGCGACATCTACTCGTGAAATAAGGTACGTTCACAGGTCCACAAAGGTCAACCTGCGTACTAAACTCATACATAAAGCGTACATGGTTGCATACATTAAGGCCTAGGAGATTACGATTCTTCTACGTGCGCGTCCTTTCTCTCTTCAAAAAGTCATAGCGCAGAGCGAATATTGGAACATTTATCAGGTTCCCGCAGAATTGTTTATGAATGCTCAGTTC
The DNA here is from genome assembly GCA_013339765.2 of Haemaphysalis longicornis. Classification (NCBI taxonomy): domain Eukaryota; kingdom Metazoa; phylum Arthropoda; class Arachnida; order Ixodida; family Ixodidae; genus Haemaphysalis; species Haemaphysalis longicornis. Next base: position 31,391,859 of record CM023458.1, on the reverse strand, counting down.
AATTCCAACCAAAGCTTTCTGGCAAAATCTGGAGTGAAAATAACTAGCGGATGCACTGTGTGAAGGAAACCTCGAGTATCAACTAATAACGACTTCGCCCAAAGCGCCAAACGGTTGTTCTTTAGCGCCTAATGACACAGAACTAAACGCCCAACACTGTGTGCTGCATATTGTAATGAATATCGAAAGTTTACGAAATATAGACAAATATAACGGTATAATGAAGGAGAAACAACTGCATGGTTACGCTCTAGACAATATACTTATGAAAACAACTCCAGAATAAACACAAATAAACAAATTAGGAATGCGGAACGTCTTCAGAACCCTTCTAAGAAATTTCAGCAGTTTATTCGCGTTGCAGAGCCAAAAAACAGAAATTCTAGAGCAGTTTCGCTTGTCAACAAAGGCGTTAGCGCTAGCTACTAATCGCCTAACGCTCTTGTCATGTGACTTCACGTAGCTTGTGTCCCCTCCCGTGCACAAAGTTCCCGGCGCTGCCAAATGACGCAAAAAAGTTGTCGGTGGTCAGGGCACCTGCATGGCAGACAAAAACGAAATTAAAATGGGGACTAAGGCTGCTCGAAAGGAATCGTACAATCACTGCCTGTTAACATGTATTTCAACTGCCTTCGAACGCTGGCGTTCCAAGAGAAACCGCTTGTCATACTTATTTCTACCAGGTTTAGTCCAAACCTTCTCCCGCTGTTTCCGAACGTTAAACTTCTGCAACACCTCCTAGTTGCCACCCCTCCACTTTCGAATGCTTTACGTCTGCGAATAGAGAACGTATACGGCACGCATCCATAACCGATTAATGGTAGTGCCTTCGGCGCATAATTAAGGCTGCTAAAACGGTAAAGTTCTATGGGGCTTCATCACGCTACGCCGGCATTTTTAGCGGCAGATGTATATTCCAACTCTAGCGCTCCTTCAAGTCTCGTCTCTCCAGCAGCGTGCGCTAAACGTTTTAAACGCGTCGCAATGCAGGGAGCGCAGCAGCTCTCCAGTTCCCCGCGGCATATGTTGCCTGCTCAGCGGCCAGCATCCCTATAACTTCGTCACCGAAGGTATAATAACGGTTTAATAAGCCACAAATTGTTAAGGATCCCCATTCCTTCATTCCTTACATGAATAGGAATCATGAAACCACCGTGGTGAGTCGAGCACTGTTCCTTTGATACAAAAATGAACAGATTGCCTAACATTACCTTTATTCTAATTTTCTCAACCAATTTTTGGGACCATTCTTTTGATTAGCCATGGAGCAGTTCACTGGGGTACGCCAAAAAGGTTAGGCCAGATTACGTAAAAAAAGCGTGCTGCCTGAAAGAGCAGTGTGCTGAAGTGATAACAACTAAATAAAAAGCAGATTGAGCAGCAATGACGCTGTGGTATATTTGTTGACAAAGGTTTTACTTTATGTTTATTATTTTAGTCTATTGCACTCAACGACGAAGCGCAATCAATTGCAAGAAAAAATTTCCTCCTTCAAGTAGGAGCAAGCAATCGTCTTTGCTGTCCGCTGGAGTGACAGCTAATATGACACCGCATGAAGCCTTCACAGGGGTCCTCCAACGGTTCTTCGTCACCGAAACTAGTTCCTGCAAGAGGTCGTGATGTCCATCTTAGTACATAGTTTTGACAGCAGCACTGAAGTTGTCTCTGCCATCGAAAGTGTGAGAACTCCTAGGACTTTTGATTTCGCCATCTTCAAGTGCGACTTTATTGCAGTGTTCTGAAGAAACTCAGTGCTTTAAAACCAATGACGCTCGCTGTACTTTTTCCGTTATTAATTTCTCTTTGCTTACTTTTCCACACAGTTAGGCTACTTAGGAAAGTAAACAATTCAGAGCACCAGGCCGAGGAACAGCTTCAAGTTTGTGCGTTTTTACATTATTGGAGATGGTCGCTCCGCTGTAGACACAACATAAACTCGTTGCTTGGATGTTTTATTCACCGCTGTTTAAGAATATTGGAATATTGGAGTTGGTCAATGTATTGCGAAATTGAAAAATCTATATAATTTTTTCGTCACCCTGCGTTGTGCAGTTTCAGTACAAGCATTTAAGACACTGTTGTGCATTAGTAGCCAGCCTAATTCATTTCTTATATGAGGTATTCGCAGAAGGGGAGTAGTCCTTTTGAGATTTAGTTGCTTGTATAAAACGTCCGCAGCGCTCCCCATTAGTTAAATCTTGGTCTACTTTAACCCACATCTTACGTGAAAGGGAATATGGAGTATTGTGCCTGTTGCCGTGACGAGAGCAGTCAAGTTTAGATATGAAATTTTGGCCAAATGCTAAACCGCACTTACACTTTACTCCAATTATCATTTACTTTGCAAAAGAAGATTGTATTTTATTTTTTTGGGTGATACTACGGTTGAAAACTCACCAAAGAATAACAGCGGAAACAACTTCACCAATTTTTGCCATTGGCCGCTATGCTGTAGCAACCTCCTTAGGGCTCTTTAAATTGAATTCTTTAGGGTATTTTGTTTTCTTTTGTACAGATTGTGCAACCACTTCATTTTGGGTTCAAAAACCGAACCTCTACACCACGAAACTATTTTGACACATGGGATTTATTTTTCCTTTTCGTGTAATGAAATAATTCAGATATAGACAATGATATATACAGGAACTATTTACAAATCGTTGCGCCTACTATCCAAGGAGAAACAGGTAATCATGACTTAACCGAACACGACATTGACAATAACTGCTGCTATTAAGTCTGCAAGTGATACACACCAGTGCGAAACAAGGTATTAATTGCTCTACAAGTTAATGTAGGAAACAAGCATTCCCAACGAATATTTACAACTCTCTACACATGCACACAAATTGAACGCAAGATCAACAGAAAACAAAACATAATGTTAAATTGTTTAGATTTTCTCTAGAACGGAAGCAACAATTAACAACTAATAGGCAGGGGATACCAGTCAGGACGGTATCCGGACACGTTCAAACACCGAATAAAAGGCAGGTGGATGTACTTTCAAACGCGCTCCTGGATGGCGCCACGAGTCCTGAGCCACTACAATATATGGAATATGAATGCGTGTTCCAATGATTCTTTCTGAATCTACGGCATTGAAGGGGCTGCAAGTTTAGGTAGGGCATCCCCCAAAGTGTACACAGAGACTGAGTTGCGCATATGCACCAAAGGCTTATTGACAAAGGCTTGGTAAATATCATTCGCTAATAAAATTTTCAATTGGCTGAAACAAACAAGCAATTGAAAAACAATATCAACCAAAAGTAATTTGAAATAATTATAACTCAAAACGGCACTGCTATTTGGCACGTTATCAGGGCAAGGGCGTGATTTACAAAGCAGTCAATGGATCAACAGGGCTTACTTAAAATTAAATTGCATTTAAAGGGACACTAAATCAATTCGTTTTTATTCAAGGCGGTTGTAAGCTTACGGTGAAATTTGCGTACACCGTGAAATATTAATGTTTGGTGTGAGATATACTTCAGCAACTTTCTCAGGAATTCCTGCTTAATATCGAAAACTCAGACATGCACTCAAGACTGCTTACTGGTGAGAACTCAAAGTCAAACGTTTCATTTCAAGTGAACAGGCACATCCCCGACATAGAGAACGCTAATTCTGGGTAAGTAATAATAGAATTAGAAACAAAAAACTGTCTCCCGCCTTCTCAAAATGATTCCAGCGGGCATGTCAGCGTGTGTAATGGATTCTACAGCGTGCACTGTCACGGCACCAGCGATATGGTTTTGCATTACAAGTAAGGAGTCGTAACTGCCTCTCCGAATGGAGTGTTCTGAATGCAAATCATGGAAATTGGAATATACAAGACTGTTTTTGAGAAAGTCCTCACTATAAATAGCCACCATTCAGCTTTCCCTTTGAGAGTCCTTACTTTCAGTTCATACCGAAGTACGTGTCAATTTGATGGGTACCCAAAATAAAAGTGTAATGGGCGATTTTTTTATTTTCTTGGAAACACTGGAAACTGTCATGACAGTGCCCTCCGTGCCTGCGATTGCGTCCGCATCTGGCAGAAAAAACTGGCCCCGGCGTCCGTCGTCTGCGCCGTTATTACCCGATTCCCGGCCGTGGCGTCAACAGATATGAATAATCGTAATGACATTGCGGGGTGATGCTCTATTTGACCTTGAAACTATCCGCATCACCACCGGAGAGTGGAGCCATGGAAGCGAAAAAAAGCGTGAATGACGCACAAAATGCCTACGTTGCAGCGCAGTTGCCTGCGAACACGAATATCGACACAGGTGGGCCGCGCCCCGCCAACGAAAAATTGCAAAACCCAGTTGATTGCAAAACACACTCGTTGATTGCAAAACCCAGGTAATGCTTCCGAAGAAATTGTGACCCTTCACGCACACATCGATATAGATACAACGGTTTTGTAGCAGTGAGTGCATTGTGACGATGATTTATTATTATGATTAGAGGCCCTCCCTTCGTATCGAGACATCGTTGTAACCAACAAACTTAAATTATTTATTCTACTTATTTGCCCTACTCTTAACTCTCCTAAGGGGTCTGTTAAGGGTAAGGCTACCCTTAGTTAATGGATGATGATGACGCTTAGTGGCTTTCTCTTTGTAACGGGGTTCCACCGCTCCCACCTTCCCACCACCACCGGTACGAGACCCAGCGGTGCAGGAATCGCCAATGAGACTAACCTAACCTATCTTCACCTAATGTAACCACCCGCCGCGGTGGCTCAGTGGCTACGGTGTTGCGCTGCTGAGCACGAGGTCACGGGTTCGATTCCTGGCCAAGGCGGCCGCTTTTCTGGTGGAGGCGAAAAGCGAAAACGCCCACGTGTACGTGATTTCGGTGCCCGTTAAAGATCTCCAGGTGGTCAAAATTAATCCAGAGCCCTCCACAACGGAGCGCCTCATCACCTGCGTTGCATCGGCGCGTTGAACCATACAATCAAATCGAATCATCAAAGATATTCTAACCGCAGATACCCTCTACCTTACTTAGCGTAACATAACATGGATGACTAAATTTAAAACAACTTACCTAATCAAACCTTACCCAACTAAACCTAAATTATTTACAATATTGCAGCCCAACCTAACAAAACCTAACTGCCGATACCTTGCACAGATGACTTAGAATCCGCAGTGGCCCTCACGTAACCCAACTTAGCCTTACCTAACCCAACCCAGGCTAACGTTCAGAATATTTGTTCAGTAGTTGGAAAATATGCTGTGCAAGTCACAACTCAATAAGAATGCCTAGGTGTCAATTCAAAGTTTTATTCTTTCAAAGAAAAGCAGCTGAAATCTTCCTACATTGTTCTACCTACTCATGTACGCCGTTTTGAAAATTCAACGTTTAGTAAAAAATAAGAAGGCGCGCGCTGACGTCCACAGGTTTGTGCTGTAAACTCCTATGCTATTTTTGCTACTTGACGCTGTCGCGTTCTTTATCAAGTTTTTATATGGTCATTACGGCGGAATTGTAAATGTGGAACTATTGTAAATTATTTTTTGGTAATATTGTTCTACAAAATTATCCTGTACGTTTTTTTAAAATCGAGATTTCGTTATGTCGACAAAGGTTGACTTCAGTTCCACGAGAAAGGGAGTCCCTAGTTTTGGCTACGATTCGAAATGGCGTATAACGTAAATCGGCGATTTAAGCCGTCGAAATGGCCCATCCCTACAGGAAAATGATTGGCAGTTCCTTGAAAAATGAAAGACCCCGAACCGCACAAACATTTTCCAGTTCGATCCACTAGAGGGATTTTTGCAAGCAATTTACACACCTAACATGCTTATTTTAGGCTCCGGCATATCTGTTTACATCTGTCCCCGTTTACGTCTTCTTCGCGTCTTTTTTCCCGTTTTGGAAGAATAATTTTTCTCTCGCAAGCTACCCCCAAGCTTACCTAATTTTGATGTATGATTTTACTATATCAATCGCTCTTCGATACGGTGGAGCAACAAAAAGATCTAAAAAAAACAACGGCTTTTTAGGTGGAATGCTGCCATGCAATATGGAAATATGTTGTTCCCATTTTAGTTTCATGTTTCTGTCCTGGCTTTCTTGCTCTCCAAAGCTGGCTATCTCGATTGCCTATCACGTTTACAGCGCTCAAGCTTCGCTTTTATTAACATTTCTCGCAAATGCAGCCTAAACACCCAAAACACGTCGGAAATGGTACCCCCGCCCCTTTCCCCCGAGGTGCCTACTGCCATATCACCACTCCATCCGACCTTGCACACCTTGTTGGGGGAGGAAGGGGGGGGGGCAGCCTTTTCTAGACACGGCACATGTAAATCCTTAAGCCTCACCCCGTACACAACAAATTGATGCACAGCTATTATCTGAACTTGCAGTTTACGCAGCTCAAGGCTGTCTATGACGAATTGGTTAATAGGTCCTTCACTGAATGTGGGTAGACAGACGGCAAAACGTGTACTAAGCTGATAACTCTACCGCTTATGCAATAAAGTGGCCCATTCACTAGACATACCAAGAACTGGCCCATTCACTCGATGTACTGAGACTTTAGAAACTACCAGCTGTTTGTTTTTCGTTCCACTTCGTCCTTATTTGTTTTGCTCATCGTAATCAGTCGACCTTTTTGTCCAGTAAAAGATATCTACTACTACAACTTTCAGCAATTTTGATAGCCGTTTTTGTCCTTTTCTCCTTTCATGCTCTCCTGATCACTTCCGTTCATGGTAGAAACCTTCCCTTTAGGAAAGCTTTAGTGTTGCACCACATGGAAATATTCAATATTTGCTGATATTCCCACATGTGCGGGTCCCTCGATGCAGTGTTGTACAGAACGGCGTTTCGAGGAACGGCGTTCCTGGAACTATTTCCTTTTGGGAGGGACGGAGGAATGCCACCGTTCCATTAAGAGTGGGTGGAACAGTAACGGTAATTTGTTACGTTTACTGAGGAACGGCAGAGGGAACGGCGTTCCTTCTGGAAACGTTCCATCGCTAGGATGTGGCTGTTTTTGATATCAAGGCTTTAGGGCCCTGATCCTAGTAAAGAAAGCAACAGGCCGGCCACTACTGCATTTATCTACTGTTAGGCTGTCCAATTTGCCGGCCCTTCTATAGAACGTGCTTCCTTCAACGTCAAAGACGGAAGAAAACCCACGTAGAGGGGCCGCAGCCTGTCGGGCAGGCAGCACCGGGTGCCCAGGGCCTTGTTGCCTTGTCGGCTGCAGATACGCATGAGACAGGTGTTTCGGCGCCACTTTGATTCGTCTTCTGCGGCGACCTCTTCTTTTGTGCATAACAGTGGAACACAAAAGTCAAGCAGGAGAAGACAAGACTGTACGTGTTCATCGCACACATGTTATCTACAGTACAGGCAGCTGTGCCAGCCGAAGGGGACATACGGACTTCTCTGCGGTCTGTCAACGGACATCAGGGTCGCCGGCGTTGTGCCCACCACGTGTAAATACAAAGCGTCAAGCTCTTAGCCTTGTAAATTTGAAATATTGCTGCTGCCGCCCAACGCGATGCGGGAGCTATCTGGTGTCATGCGGAACAGCAACCACCCCTGAGAGCTGGAAGCCGAATCTGAGCTCGGACGTTCTACCGCCCTACGGCACGGCCATGGCGCTCGAACGCGCCGCCGTAAACGTTCTCACAGACCAAGCGGACCATCAGTTTTGAGATGTGCCCAGTGCCAAGTTTGCATTGACGATTGATTTTAGATATTTGCTCGGAATTATTACGCCACCTTTCCTTCGCATAATAGCAGTGCGACGACTGTGGTGTATTGTTACGGACCGGTTCCGACCAGTGACTCAGCCGGGCACCGATGGCGAGCCGAGTAATGTATTCTCACGTAGGGTTAGCAACCGTCTTGGATTTTGCGGGACTGTCCCGACTTTCCGTACAATGTTCTAAGTTCCGAGCCATCACTGTCGGGACAGCTATAGGTCCCAGATTTGTTTCAGACCACGCGGTTAGGAACTTTTTCGATCCAAAGCACGCGGAACAAGGCGCGTCACACTCCGGAACACAAAGTTAGCGCGAAAGTCTCCAAACAGAGCTTCAGGTAATGCTGAACTTCTACGTGACGTGCGACAGCATTTACGAGTATATTCTCCAGCAAGGGCAACTGTTTCGAGCAGCCAGAGGAAGTACCACTTCAAGAGGCCGCAACCATAAAGACACAATGAATTTGTCTGGAAGATACCGCCGTAAACAAAACTGATTTCGTTGCCTCCCCATGGTAGAGAAAGCCACCTCCTACCCCCGTTCTCTTCTCTCTTCGCGACTTCGTTTATTGAAGAGTTAGTATCCCTAAGCTGGTGGCTGCTGCCGTGCGCAGAGTTCCTCCATGTCGACAGCGAGAAGCCGCAGGCCAAATTTAGAAAGTGAATCATAAAGTTACGGCAGACAAGGGTGCGGAAAAAAGGCCACAATCAACTCTCAATCCCGCGTAGTAACACTGTGAAGCTCTGTTATCGACGCTCTCGCTCAGATGCCTGCGCGTGCCAGAATTTAAGCAGCAATTCATTACGGTCAAAGTTATGCGCACGGCACAGCATAGTGTTTAAGGGGGCGTCAAACAAAATATACACAAAACAACCACTGTCCATGGCAAGCGCATGTTGTATGCTAGCACGCGCCTATGAACGCATGCGAAGGCCGTCTCCTGAGCATGAGGGTCTGAATCAACTTACCCTCAAGTATAACACGGTAGTGCCCTCAAGAGCTTTGGCGGTACGGCTCTTCAACATTGCCAACGAAGTGTTGGTGAAAAAAAAGCTGATCCGTCTGTACGACACTAACATCGAAATGCAACTCGTGCGCAGTTAAAACAAAGGACTGTAGTAAGTTGCAAATATGTATTCTTGACATTCTTTTTTAAGTCATACTGTAATATTGAATCAGCATTTATTAAACGCCTATGCATTGTTCCTTTCGATGCGGTTTCTTGTGCAAGACATTTATGTTCGTGCGGGTGAGTAACTTTCTTTTTGCATATCTGAAGCGCAATATCCTGACTGGGAAATTAAAGACCCGAAAGGAAAGCACCCTATGGGTTGCACTTGTTATAGACGACTGCCACACTTCCAGTTAAACACGTCTGCAATATGACCGCTGCTACCCGAAAAAATTTGTCTAGGAGCGTTTCTTTGAATTCAATTTATCTACAGATAATCTTCTGCTGGTGAGTTCAATGTGACTGTTAAATTACTCACTTCATTCCGCCTTAGCATTATCCGGCACCGGATTTTAATTTCGGAAAATCAAACTTAACGGTAATGTAACGACATGTTACAATGTACGAAGTGTACCTGGAGCGCGTTGCTTTCTCAATATAGGAACTTGTAACGGGAACGCTTTCAAAAATTGGAAGGAACGAGGAACCAGCTTTTGTCACGATATTAGAGGAACGTGTACAACACTGCCTCAATGAAACAAAAGGTTAAAAATTTTCTGCATTGATGTTCCAACAAATAGGGCACGAATGCAAGCTTTATCATTACTCCCCAATATTTTAGAAAACACTGTTTTGCAAATGGAAATCACTCAGTATGCCACGATCGCTACCATAAGTACAAAATACGGTACTGTGAGTATATGCAAACCAACATAAAAAGAATTATCAGCCATAACAAGTGAGGAGTGTTTTAACCCTATTGCATAAGAAAAGCATACAGTCAATTGCGACATCAGAAGGAATACAACGGCTTTGGTATTCTTTGTCCTTGAGTGAATAGATAGGAAAACGCACTACCTAGCATAAGAAGCGAGCAGACCCATGTCTGTCCTTCTGACGCTTGTATTTTCCAGGTATTCTCGTGCTCAATGTCCATGAAGAGAGGATAGTGCCTCGGGCGCCTAAAGAGGATTTATGTGTTCGGTGGCTTCTGTTCAGGCTGAGATTTGCTGGAATTTTTTGTACATGTTTGTCTTTGCAAGTAAAAAAAATACAGACATAAAAATAAGTTTTCCCAAACATGGCACCATCGTTCACTAAATTGAAGCTTCCCGCGCGAGTTCATTTTAAACGAAGTCTCTTGGGCGTGCACCCTGTAGGGCGTGAAACAATAATATGAGTAAACAAAGGCCTTGAGCGCTCAGTGTGCCTAGTGTGGGTTTCAGGGTGATCGCCATACAAGCTGAGGACACCAAAGCAAAGCCATGGTGTCAGTTGGCACGAAAACCATTGGCAATTTTTTGGAGCAAGAAACGACACCACACAGCAGAAAAATATCCAAGAGTGAGCCACACGAGTGGAAATGCGCTGAATTAGCGCATATCTCCGGCATATTTTTCGGCAAGTGTGCAAAAAACAACGACTGAGCTTAGCGAGTTCGTTACATCAAGGTTAGTAGCCGCAACGCTTCGTTTCATACAGGTCGCAAACTCATGTGCTTATATGTGAGTGGCAGTGGCCAAATAAAAAACTTCGGTAAATCCCAGAGTTCGATACATACAGGTTCGTTACATTCAGGCTAACTGTATTCTTTTTTGTGAAATATTGTATGCTATATTATTGAACTCGGCATAAATGCCGCATACACCGTTCCATTCAAAAGCTTGCTTTGCATCAATGGAAATGGTTCACAAAACAATTCAGGCGCACTTTATTTAGTATTTGTAGAAAGAAAAACCTACATAATGCCTTAGTCTACTTCTACTTATCATTAGAACTAAGACCAGGAGGAAACAAAAATGTGGTTGATCCTTATATCACAGGAATCGGTAAAACACGAAAGTGAAATGTGCCTTCAGAGGAGCATTTGAATGTTACTTGCACATCACTATTTTACATTTACTCGATATGGCACCATTAGACGCATCGACATTAGACACTGGATTACACGTGCCGGAGCATTGCGTAAAACCGATTGAAACCCCAGGCGCTCGAAAACCGTGCGAGTGAAACCGAACAGGTTTTCAGAAAATTGTTCGATGAAGTCACAGTACGCTACGGCGAAAGGAGCATGATTTGCGGGTCGGCAGCAATCTTGTGGATGTGCTTGGAGAGCGCAGTCTTGCTGGTGGGTCGCTTAGGCAAAGATGCGACCACATTGGTCCTTCTCCGTGGTGTGTACGCCAAACGCTAGCGTTGCGACGAGCTCAGCTTGTGGAACGCGGCGGCGGCGTTCCACAAGCTGAGCGGCTTTGTTCAACAAGCTAAGCGGCCCTCCACATAGGCGGGGGACGGGTAAACACAGCAGCTTTCGCTGCTAAACGCTGTCCTATCGAGGCGACAACTATCGAGGGTCATTAATTCGCCTCACCTCTCCTAGACGGCAGAACCACCTGAATGGGCAAGTTAGAGGGAAGGACATAAGGGGCGTTCGTACGGCTAACCGGGCATGAATTCATGGCTCAGTCGGTAGAGCGTTTCACACGTCCCGTTGCGGCCAGAGTAATCATGGTTGATTGATTGATTGTAGGGTTTAACGCGCCGACGCAACGCAGGCGATAAGGCGCGCCGTAGTGGAGGGATCCGGATTAATTTTGACCTCCTGGGGATCTTTATCGTGCGCCGAAATATCGTACACACGGGCGTTTTTGCTTTTCGCCTCCATCAAGAGTAATCATGGGCTCGAAACCTAGCGACGCCGCGCCGATCAAACGTTTTCTGGTGATGTCATTTCAGTGACAGATATGACGTCGGTGAGCTTTGTGTACCTTGGCATCAAACACTGTCGTGTTGAAACAAGGCTGGGTAAATCAGGCGAACTCGAAATCCTGGCGAAATCGACTTTTCTTATAACAGCTTGCATGATTGCGCGCCCGACAAGCTGCACTTGCAACAAAGGCAAACTTGAAGTTTCTTTTGTGCAATACTAAGAGCCGACCAACACTTCACAGCGCAACCATTGGGAAAACGATTGGGTTTTCCCTGTGGGTAGACTCTACCGTATGTGTTTGAGCGTAAAAACCCGCAAGGCCGGCGCCAGTGTTAGCTTTGGCTTTGAAATCCCTCTTGCGCTGCTTTTCTTTCGCTTTTAAAGTTTACTCCTATAAAACATCCGCCAATTTTGCAAAATCAAGCATTTTCAACAGAGAATAGTTTTTAGCAGAATATTCGTGCAAGAGAAGTCAAATGCTTCGTAATTACAAAGTGATATTTTCATATTTGGGACATATGTTGGAAAAGTCTCTTTCGGCCACTTGTTATTGTTCAGGAAAAGGTTAAACTCAACTTTAAAATCAGTTTTTGTAGAACAGTGTTAACGCCTGATCGAGGCTTTTTATGGCTGCATTGCAATGAAATCACTTTGCCGTTCGGTAATTTCATTGAAAGCGTGTTGTTTGAATATATGTCACAAAGGGTTTAGTGTTTTGAAGTTGAATGTATTTACAGCAGGTACTTTATCACAAAGACATCTTTATAACGTGCCCTACATAATAAACAAAATTCCGCACCGGTTGTGCTATCGACAGCTGTGTGAACAAAACAAAGCGAGCTATCGGCTCTCCCATTCGCTCTCGCGCATTTTCACAACATATGTACTGGCGCTTACGCTTTCTCATTTTTATATTCAAAGAATGTTAACACCCAACAAGTGTTACCTTCTTTTGCCGAAGTATTTTCGGCATTGTTTCGGACTACAAAAACTGCTACGACAGATATACAAGTATCAATATAATGGTTTTGTAGAACGCACGTCGATCTTGTAGAGGCACTAGAGCGTTTTTCGGGTAATGATGTACAGGGCAGATGCTTGGGGTCTCACTAAAGTACTAGAAAGGAAACTTAGAATGGCCCAATGGCCTATGGAAGGGAGAATGCTATGGGTCACGCTGACACATTAGAAAACAGCCGCTTGGATTAGTGAAAGACATTCTAGCCTAAATTAAGTGGAGCAAATAGGCATCGGCGGGTCATGTCATGCGCATGAGGAACAACAGGTATACAACATCCGTTGAACAGGGTAGCTGCCAGTCGACCGTAAACGCAAGAGCGGTCGACTGAAGTTTCGAGGGAGACATGAGCTACAAAAATTTGGGGAAAAGCATGGACACAACTAGCACTCGATAGCTGGAGATCTTTCGGAGAGGCTTTCGTCCTGCAGTGGACCCAGTCAGGATGATGATGATGATGGTGGTGGTGATGAAACTGATTATGATGATGAGGAAAGGCACATGAACAAGATAAGTTGAAAACTATACTTGTGAGAGCTTCCCCAGGCGACTCTTTCTCGGCGGCAGAGCATGACAATAGAACGCCTTTCTTAATAGTCAGCCGGTTTTCATTTCTTGCCAAATTTTGCCTTTTTTCGCACGTTAGATGTCTTCCTGAAAGAGGAAAACCAGATTCCGGTGAGTTTTCATTAGGTCTGTGTATTTACTTTTTGTACTCTTATTTTCATTGTGAAACTCTATTCACGTAGTTCACTATATAAATTTACGGTGTCCATTTCCCTCTTCATAACAGTGTCTCAGCAAACAAAAATAGAACTAAACTTCCCTAAATGAGCTCTCTGAGCTGGTATTAGAGCCAACTGAAATAAACCCAGTATTCAACCGCGTAGCGAGCGTTATAGCTACGTTAGGTCTGTGTGAATCTTACAGAATGGGTTTTGTCTGCGCAAGCCCTGGTGGCGTTAATGAAACTTTTGCAAGTGAGCCAGCGCAGATGGTTCCACACAGTAGCCGCGTCCCATATGGGTGCACAAATGGGGAAGCTAAAGCTCTCCGAACCGGGTAAAAAGAAAAATCTAATCGCAGTCGTCTGGCTCTTGCCAGGCTTCATTATAACGAAATGTTTTGCTGCTTGATACAAAAACTAAACTCAGCTATTTTTATGCTAGTGCACACGACGCCGAGCCTTCCGAGTAGAACTCGTATCTCTCCACATTATTTATGTCTCTTTTCCGCAATAATTTAAACTTAAATTTGCTTACTATGTACTTAAGCATTTCTTTCTGACTGGAAATACACCGATTCATTTAAAAGACGGACTCCGAGGTGTTATTTAACGCAAGCTATATTGAAAAATCTAAGTTTTTAGGTGTGCCTGAAACGACCTACTTTTTTTATAGCATTTCGCACCTATAGCAATAGGTAATAGGCTGCTGTGTATATCCGCCTGCATTGCCGAAATCTATCAATTTGGTGGTGCATCACCTCTGTAAAAGCCCTTACAAAACATGACAAAAATTAACTAGCATTTATGCGTTTTCATGCTGTACTTCCAAAAAATTTCAAAAGATTCGATTTATTTAAAAGTTACCGAAAAAATATCGCTGAGTAAAAGTCATAGTTCAAGGGTTTCGTTAGGAATTATTTGCTAGGCGTTCATTGCAACACAAAAAGAAACATTGGGGTTATGTCGAAATTTATTCACTCATTAACCTACCTAATAATTGTTTTTCCACATTTTTATTCAACATTTAGCGCTTCAGTGTGACATATATAAGATTAGGTAGTAACATGTGCAATATCGTTACAAATACTGTTACAAAAGTAAGTCCCAAAAATAGCTGATTAGTACGGTACTCCAAATTGAGAAATTTGAGCTCAGCGGCAACTGCGGTCTTCTCAGTGACGCAGCATAGCTGCTGCGTCTCAGGAAGTAATCGCGTGATTCGCGAACACATGACGGCGTGCACTACTGTAGTGTTATCTGGCAAAGCGCATTTTTCTGTAAATCGTGTTTGAACCTCCCGCGGAAATGCCCGTGGTTCTGCCTACGCAACGAAGACGATGACGACGTAAGTTGCAGCGTTTGTTTGACAGGAAGGCCGATTCCAATGAGGAGGTGGTTGGGGTTGCGAGGGAAGAGAATTATAAAGTAGGACCCGCCGCAGTTCTTAGTTGCACACCCCATTTTCTCAGTGCGGTGGATTGGGGGTCCCCCTGCTAAAGAAATCGTGCCAGACCACTCTTAAATGCAAAGCTTGTGAGCTCCAAAAAAGTTCAGCGATGCCAACGTTGTCTCAAAGTGCAGAGAATGTAAACAGAACATGACTTGATTGGACCCGTGTTCGATGCTCCTGGAGGTATGCGTACGATCAAATTAGATGGTGTATATTGCATTTGGAGTCTCCATTGAATAAGGAAAATGTTCCCATTCATGAGGTCCACGGGGTTTATCACCGATGTACGTGCATCCGGCAACGCATGCTGGAGTTTTGTGCTTCTTGTTAAATGGAAAAAAAGAGGTGCTTGCTTTTATCGATGCTGGGTTCTGTGTTCCCTTCCTAGGGCATCATTGGACGCTTACGTGCGATTTTGACGCAAAGTCTCGCGCGGCCTCGGCATACTGGCCTCCTCCCCACACTTTTGCCATACTTTTCTCCTCTGCTTTTCAGATCGCTGTATCGGTTCTATATTAGGGGTCCTCTTCGTTAGCTCGGATACAATGCGGCCGACGGCGGCGCCAAACCTCACCAGAGGGGCGGTTAAGAGCTGCTGTCTAAGAAGACATTACCACCCACAAAAGCCATTATGCCCGCTTCCAACGTGTACATTCATTCTGCTGCCTTTATGTGTACGAAATTATTGTCTGTTTTCTTATCTTCAGGTATTGCACTTCTTAGGATGTCCGAAAGACCAAGTGTGAGTTGTGAAGCGTAGTTTATATTCCAAAGGAAGCCATCACCCGCATAGACAGTACCTCAATGTTTGACTTTTTCATGCACCTTTACGTCCTTGGTTTCTTTTTGCTGAATGGTGAGTATATATCAACTGGTCGAAAATATTGTTTCATATAGAATCATAACAATACCTCCCCGTATACGCTTTCCGAATAATTCCGTCCATAACTATGATAACGTAACTCCAATTTAAAGAAAAGAATTCAAACACCCCTTCAGGTAGCGACAAAGATGAATGAATCACGGAGCGTTCTTAAAACGCAACGTCCCCGTGTCAAAGAAAAGTCCAAAAACCCAACGATCGATGTTTACGTCTCCAGTTCAGTGTCTAACGTCACTGCAGTTCAAGTCCGAACCGCCAACTACAAAAGTCCAAAGCGCTGACGATGACAGTTCAAACTGCCAATGACCAAGGTCACAAGCAAAGAAAGCGCAATGTGTGTCCTCTTTTACGCTTTGTGCTTCGTACGCTTTTCTTATTATATTGTCACCAGCAGACCACGCTACATTGTGAAAGTAGCTTCGAGTGGTATACCGAAAATCAAAGCACCGTTCTCAGATGAAGATGGCTAAGTGAATGTCCAACATCCAACTGCTTCAACCATGTAGGAATGGCGCATTCGGATAGACGTCGGCGTTATAAGGCGAGATTGAAGGCTCAGTACCACCCCTAGAGACGTTTTTTTTTTTTTTTTGTGGGAAGGCGCTTGATCTGCCTTTGTGGAAATCCCTAATCTCTATGTTCCATCCCAATGCTGCATTTTCGCCACATTCCGCTACAGTAAGGCAAAGAATGATTCGCTGTACTTACGACAGGTTGGATTTTTAGGCATTGAAAAGCGCGTTTTAGGCGCCATAAAAGGCAGCCAAAACAACTTTAGGCTCCAACGTCGGGAATATAGGCAACTCCGGAAATGCAGGAAATATATGGTGTTTGCATAAATGCATATAATTTCAAACGAAGACGTGCGCGCCCTGTATCTACGACAGGAGCCAGAACTGTCATTGTTTATGTGGCACAAAGGCGCCAACAGTTGCCATAGCCGTTAATTGTCTCATTGAACTGCTAAAATAACTATGACCTTGTCACTTGCTCGAGCACCCATATAGAGAAGCAGGCATTAAAAAGAATACCTGAGACCTGGGAATGCTATTTAACAGCGCTATACTCGCCCTGGGGTGTCAGCGGGGGCAGGTATTTGGAAAGCATACGGCGCTTTCTGAGTCCTCTCACCTGTTTTTAACAGCAAAGCTATTATACAAATCCCTATTTGCATGTCCGCAGTTAAAAACACAAAGAAAGGGCCGTGCCCTCGTGAGTGGGCGCACGTGAGTGCTTGCCTCGCGGCGACCCAAACTGCCCAGCGCTCGTCTGTGAGCGCCGCTCGGAAACTGCCCACCGTCCCGGCGCACGTTTGTCCTGCCAACCAGAACTACTTCGGGAGATTGGTCAAGATTGACCAAAAAAAAATTCCAAGTTCACCGTAATCGTGGCAACACTTGCTCGGAACGAGAAAAACACGTCTTAGCGTACGCCCCTTTAAGAGGCCAAGAGAAAATACAACTTCGTTAATTGAAAGAATAGGATTCAGTATCTCACTCAGCTCATTCAGCCCACAAATTTTAACGAAAAAAGCAGAAATATTAAAATTTCAAATTTGCGCAGCAGGACGTGTTATGAGCAAGCATGATGTCATACGGGCCACATAAAACATAATTTCAGTGGGGTTAACGCACGTTGCATTAAGTGATGCGGTAAATGAACTAGAGGCCATTACAGACGTCGAGCATGTGTCTCGCGACAGGTCACTTTGGCGGGCCCCCAATCGCGCAAACAAGGTTCCGTGACGTCATGAAAGTTGCGGATTGGCTAGGGTCGCGACGCTTCCGTTTTTTTAATACGTTTTCGAAGATTGCGATGATATTTGTATCATTGTATCGGGATAAGCAGTCTTAATAGCCAACTGTTTTGTTCATGCCCTTAATGCTAGTCCAGATTTAATTAAAAATTAAGAGCTCATACTCGTAGCAGCAATGATGAAGTAAAGTCGTTGAGCAGCGAGAAGAAATGGGCTGCAATTGTGGCCCTAACCCTGATGACCTGAGGTTGCGTACAGCTTCACACATTCAAGTCCCTTGCGTTAGTGTGAGGTTCTTATTTTCTCCGTATTGTCGCCGCTGAATTATTTGCAAGCAGAAGTAGTATGAAAATCACTGAAACGACTCGCGTCATGTGCAAAATACTCGCAGTGGGGGTGTTTTGCGTCGCGTTGAGGAACAGCCGACTGCGGTGATGAGGCGCAGTAGAAACTTTCGTTGTCGTTCTTAAGTTGCACTAGAGTATAGCTGATGTCTGCCTGACACAATTTAATTACGACTTAACATAAACAGACACAAATAATAGATGGAAGAGAGACTACAATTTCTCAAGAAAATAATACGCTCTTTCATGAGGATCGTTAGGTACAACGCTAGCAATTTTCTTGCGTACAATGATATCCGCATTCAACACTCAAGACGTCCCAGCACTGGCCCATACACTTCGACACCCTTGAAGAGCATTTTTTAAAAATTATTTTACCAGCCGAACAGATTTTCGATGAAAAAACACGTTTAAAGCCCATTGGCAGTGTAATTTCTAATGCGTAAATAAATGAGCTGCGGAGGGACATTTCGCCGTTGGCTTTTCTTAAAAAATGGAGTAATTTGCTAAAAAAGGTTTTTTGGATGCTCAACGGTTGCGTTGAAAATGGAGTTGTATTTGCGTATGCTTCTAGAAACGAGGATGCGACTGCACCTGTGCGGACAAATCTGTTTGGAGAGCACGCGGAACATAGTCTAAGAATCACTGTGAAAATTGTGGAAACAATAACACACTACCACCATACAAGATTTTTTTTCAAAATTGATGCCCCTGGTCACTAAAGAATGAGAATCCCATTCTACTGGCGCTAGCAGTTGTTTTCGCGAGTTGCTTGAACTAAGGGACTAGGTTGGACTCTATAAAGTTCTTAACAGTCAATGCTGCCCGGTTACGTGAAGAACAATCTCAAACTGTTCCCCAAAAGCGATACTTGAGGCTAAATTGTGCTCATATAGGCGGCGATATTCAATATAGGCATTGATAATAGGCATTTAGAGACTATTTTAGGCATTTAGGCACAAACTCCAAAATAGGCTTTTATAGACACTATAAAACACAAGAAAATCCCTTTATAGTGGTTTTATAAACACAATAAAGCCAGCACAAATGCTTCGTGAGCTTAAAACGCACGGTCACCGTAGTCTTCAACAAATTCGGACGTGATAAGATCAGCTTACCAACGATTTTACCAACCGCTGCCCAATCGTTGCTGTTTGGAAGAATAAAAAATCCTGATGCAGGTACCTTGGCATAAGTAGAAAAAAAAACAAATTTTTATGCTACAAGTCTGATACCGATAAAAGAGCCCGAGACGTTAACAAACAGTCACAAAATATTGCATTTCATAATTACCTATTACGAGCTCCTATTCAGGAGGTATAATAGCAATCGCCTGTTCAACCAATGCGCAAAGTTGTACGGTTTAAACAGCCGAGCTGTTTAAGCCGAGCGTTATCCGTCCGTCGCACCAAAAAAGCTCGCAGAGCGAAGACGTCACCTCGCGTTGCCTAGCAGCCCGTGGCCAGCTGTGGATAGCTCGCGCTCGCGTCCCGAGCCTCGGCATTGTTCCGCCGGGCCTCACCGGCGCAGATCAACGTCACTCCGCCGAGCATTGTATAAAGGCTCGTGTACAGCGACGTCGTCCAGGCTTGCGCGTGCGCTTGCTCCACGTACGGAGCTCACAACAAATTCCAGGGAAAATACCGAGCGCACGTGAGCGTGCGCCTCGGGAGGAGCGGCCGGTGTCGGCCAGCTCGACCTTCGAGAACACTCTGTCCAGCGTTCTTGGCGTGATTTCTGGACTGCTGCTCTCCTTCCCAGTTCACATACGCTGGCGCCTGAAGTTGGGAGCACAGACGCCCAGTTTGCGGTTGCCGCACGTTGTAGCGGTTGCTAGTGCGGTCCACTTTGGGAGAGATGTGAAAGCTTGCGGACTTTTAAAATTGATTGGGGCCTCCCAGTCATAAAGAACATTCAGAGGCAAGTTCGGAAATCTATGTGGTATGTAACCACCGGGCCTGAGACGCCGAGCGAAAGGCCGCCAGCTCCGCTCTACCTCTACATACCACTAGTGCAGGCTGCGCCAGCTTTTGCTCCGCTGATACAACAATTCGATTGGAAAAGACTGCCTTCGGTGAAGATACCCTTCACGTAAGTATTCACAAGCACTAAAAAAAGCTCTTCCTAAGCCTTAAGAAAGCGTGCTTTTGCAAAACACTAAGCAGAAAGTGCGCGCTTTCTACTTTTTGTATGCTCACCTGTAAAAACGGTCCATTCGTCACGGCTTCATATAAGTTCCATTCGTCAAGGCCACTGGCTGCACCTTCTATGTACAGACTTACTTACCGATCGAACAAAATGAGTTCCACCAAATTTTCAAATTTCGCCTCGGAGTTATTTCTTTATCGCCTCAATTATTCGGGTGGCTGATTCCGCCCTCACGAGCCGGGTTTTCGCTCCAGCGGACGCACGTACACTTCCGCTTCAGTAACCCCCGCCACACGTCCTCATAAAATATGTCTTCTGCCCGGCTACCATACGAAGAAGGCTTTGTTGCCAGCTGTCGAAACGGCGGAATGCCACGTAGAGAGATTGAATTTCTATCAGGCAGGTTGTTATTGCCCGTCATGCGGAGAGAACGGGGGGTTTAGATCAAACCGCGTCTTCGTGGTGCCCTTAGTGCTCATTTCGAAGGAAGCAAGGTACCTTGCAGCGCGAAATATAGAAGATGTCCATGTTCCAACCAAACTCGTGCGCGAGCCTGGGCGTGTTTCAGTAAAAAACTGCGTCGATGTCTGCGTAGTGCTTTGAGAAAGCGGCGTTCACTTTCCCATACCTTTTCTTGGTTCACCGAGTTCTGTCTGCTTAGACCTCTGTGTCTGCCAGCATAAATAAAAAAATTTGCACGCTATGTTTAGCAATCGACGACTTTATATAAATATAATAGCGTCTTCAGAAACTGCACCGGCCGGAGTGTTGTCTAAGACGGAACTGGCACGTGTGCTTGCGTTCCAGGAAACACGCACACCTCCGCGCAGAAGCATACATGCACCACTGCACACATACCTAATACATACATACATACATATACATACATACATACATACATACATACATACATACATACATACATACATACATACATACATACATACATACATACATACATACATATCATACGTAGTAATTAGAGTACTATAGCATGTACTATAGCTATTACGTATACTACGTTTACAGTACTCATTCTCAACTCTTTGCCAAAGATCCTCCATTTACTTCACCAACTACTTCAACTCTGCGCAGGATCCTGACGTTCGTATCTCGAGCTGACAGATTCTGAGTGAAAATTATGATCAGACATGTATAGAGTATCGTAATTATAAATCATTTATTGTTTAGCCTTTATTTACCTTTGTAGCGTACCATTAAGTCAGAAAGGGGTGGGCATAAGGTATATTCGTTTAATTTATATTATGAAAATAGGGGATGGTAGCTACATTTATACCAAGCCTGACAAACGTGCATAGCAAAATCGTTGCTAGAAAAAAAATTGCCATAGCTTTCGTTTGATGTGAGCATTAAATAAGAAAATCACCCGGGAATAGAAGAGAACATTGCACCTTACCTCTCTACGGGTACTTCAGCTCGTTTCATATTGTTTTACAAAGGCTTGGCTGGTGAAGAATTTTTATTTACTAAAGCGAAACCGCAAGAACCAGTGATTTCGTATTTATCCTCAAATGTGCGTTATTTAGATGCCTCGGAATACATGTAGAAGACAGTAGATACTGGTGAAATTATAAGCCCTTCCAATAATTACTTCATGGGTGTTGTGGCAGTGTGTTTCGCTCCTGTTATTACCAACCAACCAGCTCACAAAAAGTAAAACAAGGCTTCTTAACAGCCGACAAAGCCTAAAATACGGGTTCCACGTATCACAAGCTAGTGAGAAAGAAAGCAACTAGAAGCCCGCTACCAGCCTGCAGGAAACAGTGTCCGTACTCCGAAAGCCCAACTCCTGGTATAACTACTTCCATCCCGCTGCTTCTTCCTCGGTCCATACAGGGGTGATAAATGATGTCAGATGCTCTACCCGCTACGCCAGCCGTGCCATGTAATAATACGGCTTCGTTCGCTCTCAGCCCCAGAGCCACAGTGCAAACCCCTTAATTACATACCTCCACCACTTCCCTACGGGAGCCGGGTCCCACAGTGATGCTCCATGCGCGGAATCTTTCCTTTTTCCGCAAATTTGGTGTAATGTTGGCCCCAGAAGAAATGGGATCTATAAGAGATGAAGCGAATTTTAGGTGACGTGGTGTAAAAAGAATAGCTAAAGTCAGTAAGCCAGACCTCGCATCATTCCTTACTTGGTTTCTTTTTAAACGTTCCCGGACACTTCGTCGGATTTATGTTCAAATATCTCCAGTCGTGTTCCCACGAGCCACAACCATCGAAGACCCCATCCCATCTAGTCCATAAAACAGGAGTGACCATTGAGAAAAGAATACCCCTTGAGAACGAGATTTTAAAGCATGAAGCTCTTTTGCAAGCACGATCAAATAGTTGGCTAGCGCAGGTAGGAGGGCGGAAAAAAGCTCCGAATACAAGGGGAGCGCCTCATTATGGAAAACTCCTGATCCGCATGAAACTAATAAACATATCGTGGGATATTTCCGTTCCAAAAAAAAGCAATTAAAAAAAATTTTGCTATGGCTGCGAACAGACAAGGTTTGTTGACGTTTTATTGCATACCATGTTTTTTATTGCCAGGCGCTGAAAAATTCGACGTTGACACGCGTCTTTCCTTTTTTGTGGTTGATCTCGGTATTTCGCAAATATTTCACAAAGAGATCTTTTCTACAGATCCGCTCATGTCTCCCTTTTCTATCTGCTCACACTCTCCCTCTCCCTCTTAGTCTGTGCCCTTGTTTGGCGGTCTGTATTTCTACCTGTAGCATTCTGCGGAACGATTCTTTGTAATGTCTCAGCACCCGGTCGATACTTTTTCCGTTTGAGGTCTCGTAAGTTTAGTAAAACATTTTGGAGCTTGCGCGTATTATCTCCTGTTATTTTTTTGTACTTTCGCACAACAGCGACTTGGTAACCCCGTAACAACTTTTTATAGGCCTGAGGTTTTTTGTGGCGTACTGATTATTCTCATACTACCTAAAACCTGTGTTCGTCGGGATGTATACAGGGCAAAAAGGGCAAAAATCGCACTTTTTTACTATTGCGCTATCGAAGACGGCCTTAATAGTTGCAAAACACGCATGACGCTCTTGAACCAAGGGGTGCCATAAAGTTGGTGCCTCGGAGTGTACGTATCCCGAAGGAAACAAAAGAAACAAAAGTGGTCAGGTGCACATTGCTAAGTCAGATGATCCAACACAGGTTTATCACGACGAATCTAGTAAGACGCAATGTAGAGTTGTGAAAGGCCACGTAAAGAATCACAGTAGAACCCCGATTATTCAAGCAGGATTACCGTAGGACAGGGAAAAAGCGCCGTATAATGCGGGCATTGTAAAATCTGAGGAAAAACAATTACGCCTATAAATACAGTTTCTCTTGACTGATTTGCAAGAGCAACTTCAATGTAGACGAGAAAGTAATGCTTCGCAAGGCTGGAAAATCCAAATCACTAAAAAGGTAAATGAAAAAATAATAACGCAGTGCAGGTGCCAATCACGCTGTATTAAAACAAACCTTGTGGCAAAGTCCAATGCCGCATTCCCACCAGCCAGTGCGAATCAGGGCACACAAGATCACGACAAACACATGTAGAAGCCTAAGCCTGAGAGCGAAACCTCATTGGCAATCAATTGCTCAGTGAAACAAATGACCATCTGCACACTGCCCCTGCAACCGCAGCACAAGACGCCAGTGATAACAGGGGAAAAGTTATTCTACAGAGGAGCAAGCGGCTGCTGGAGTGGAGAGAAACAAAAGACGAAAGTTAGAATGAATCTAAGCAGGACAGTGTAGATTGCGTGGGCTCAAGATCCGCGGAACCGACCGCGGCACTTTTTTTCGCCTGCCTGTCAGTCGTGCGTTTGATGTAGGTCGTCGGATAAAGCGGGGCCAACATAAATTCGTGTCGGATAACCGAGGTTTTGAATACATTCTTTCATCTCTCGGCCTTGCCGTTGGCTTTTCTCTTCTTCCTACGGTGACTTTGCAAGGAGTCGACTACCTGTAATAAAACCAGGGTTGTCGTAAAACCAGGGGCCGCATAACCGGGGTTCCACTACATAATGGCTGTGAAGTTGCGTGACTTTGCAGAGTGGGGCACATCAGTACTTGGCTTTCTCCTTCCTATCTTCGTAACGTCTCTCGTTCAAAAGAGTTAAAATTTGACGCCGCAAAGTTCGACCACTCATTTTTCTCCATTGTATAAGCTCATCCTTTCATAGTGGTACCACGTGATACTTCCTGTAGATCTAAGGCCAGTAACGTAGAGCAAGTCCTTGCTTTCAATTTGCAAAGCTGGTGAAGTTTTCACAAAAAGGGCGTTCCAATTTTTTCTTCTGAAACTGTATTTTCAATTTACATTTGGAGGAGGGGGTAACAAATACTAGCGGTATTTTTGTGGCATGAAGTCACTCCGTCACTCTGATGCGCGAGACATAATCAAGCTAGCACCCCAAGTTCCTTGCACCATTTGACCCCGCTTCTTGAAATTCTATTGCAGTTGTCTAGATTTGATAGCTGGCCATATAATCTCAGACACAACGTTTCCCAAAACACAGCTGCATAAATAAGCATATTCTTTGTTTTACTCCGGGCATGAATGCAATGATTAGTACATTTAAGCCTTTGGCAGGAATTTACCCTAGAAGACATCAAATTGCGTTACACAGTTTAAGAATTTTTAAGTCACATCCAGTACAAAATATAATTGTAAACGCGCGTCTAATTTAAAAACCAACGCCCTGCAGCCTGCTGACTGCTCAGCATCTCACACTGGCTCGTGAAAGACAGCCAACCTCGTCGCGTGCTCGTCACGAGGTGCTTTTTGTGGTTTCTTGCGTGAAACTTTAACCTATTGAAACAGCCGTGCTAAGTATCTACGACTTCCCGAGGTCACGATTGCCACACGAAGTTAAGAACGCTATTTAATTTCGTTAAAATCGGCATTGGCGGGGTCTCTGTAGGCTGCTCAGGTAGAAATAACCCTACAATCGTTGGTGACCTTGCCTCAATGAAAATGCTACCAGTAGGTTGAAATGGAAATGATTGTGAGAACTCCGGTTCTTTTCAAAACCACATTCACACGGCGGACTAGCTAAAAGAAATCTTACGTAAATTAAATTGGCTCTAGAAAGTCTCCTAGAACGACTCTAGTAATGCTTTTTCCTTAAAAGTTAAGTCAGCCCCTCTTATCATAAACACAGTAGTATAAGTAGCGATTATAGTTCGAGAAAAAAAGGTCTTGATTTGAAATCCAACTGAGCCAGAAGGCGCGGCAGATCGAATTAAAAAAAACGTAAAAGTGTTTGACCGATCATGTGATGCGGATAGGTAAATAAAAATTAGGGAAGCGACTGGATTCACGTTTAACAGAATGGGATCAATTCAAAGTCAGTAAGATGCACCTGTATTCTGTAGTTAGACAGAGGAAAATGATTTATTTAAATGCGAAGAGGTTTTAATCACAAGTGTAGAAAATTTCAAATCAGACTGACGTACTTCGCCAAGTGAACGATATGCCGCGATAAGAGTAATATTGACACATCCAGTGATCTAACTAATATGCGATGGTTGCATTAGGAACGTTTTGATTTATATGAGATGCTTTTTTCAACATTTTTTTTGCTCGCGTGACAAAGTGGGGTTGAAATCGGGAAGCCCGCGCAATTATGAAAAATAGCTTAGGGCATTCAAGTCTGCTGACGTGTTTTAGGCTGCAATAATGCGGATATTTACTAAGAACTTCCGTGCTGCAACATCATATTCGCACCAATTTCTCCAGCTTGGTTTAATTATCTTTTTGGCATAAATTACTTGGACTGGCTTTTTCTTGTTTTATGCCGTGTTGCTCTTTGTTAGCTTTTGTTTCTTCAGGTTATGCGGCCAATTACGCCACCAAGAACGTTGGTACAAGTGACAGCGTCCCTAAATTTGGGGTTCTACGTGGCTGGTGTAAACCTCTTCTAATCTCGTGTGATCTGATTAAGGTGTGACAGCGCGCATACTACTCTAAAAATTTTATTCTTTCAATTCAGAGTTTTGTGAATGTCTGGAAGTGGACACACTAGCCCTGAAAGCTCCTGATTCTAGGACCATCTCCTGAGTGCGTTCGAGCAGGAAGAAACAACAATCTGTAGAAATGCTATTGTGGTAACCAATTTCTCTGGTAAAATTAGAATCGGGCTCGAATGCCGTCTCATCGCACGCGTTGAATTTACTTCCTACAGCGGCGGCAATTTACTTAATAAAAGGGCAACAACATCTACTAAGGCAGTTTTACGCCGAAAGGAAACACCTAAAGCCTTGGCATTAAAAAGCTGTTGATGAGCGAACTGTTTAACAAAAATTGTCTCCTGTCTTTTGCTCTTTCTCTTGAACTCAAAAGTGTCGCTTGGTTGTTTGAACATTTCGTAAAACCCGACCTCAAACCTTGCCTCTATATAGCCGTGCAAAAGAGAACTACGTAAACGCATCCCCCATGGTAAACATTGTACCGGGATAAACCACCATAATTGGGAACTTGCTCGCTGCATTTGTATGTTTATTTTGTCAGAAAGTTCAGGAATACCAATGCTTGCTTACATATTTCTTATCCTGCCAAGTGAGGAAGAGCAGCATGAGCCAATCTGTGCTCGTTTCCGACCAAAGTGGCACTTTGGGCAATGTGACCGACGTGTACCACTCCAAACGTAAGGGATCCTACAGATGCAATCATTTCCCGTCGTCCATAGCAGGAATTTACTCCCCTAAGCCCCACGACACGGCATCTCCATCTTCTTCCAATGCCGAATCTAGCACCGAAGTAGCAAAGAGACGAATAAGATTATCGCCAGGCGGCAATGGCACGACGAACGCTAAACGCTCTCCACAGATGATCCGCCTACGGCCAAGATGTTGGCACTGATGAAGGATAAACGTTACGCCCATTCCCCCAGGGAAGAGGGGGTATTATATATAAGCCCATATATTGGGAGCTTGCCAGAGAAGTTCTACCTCTCTCATTCTGCATGCAGAAAAAAAGCTTTCACCACTTTCTGTCTTTCAAATAAAACGCTTCTCCGGCGGCCTCATTTTGTGCTGGTAAGTTGGAGTTCTAAACACTCTCCTTAAATTTTGTACATGAGCCAGCACAAGGTTCCTTTGTATAGAAGAATAACATCAGCGCATTTTGCGAAAGACTAACGCTACTAGCAACTAGCAAGCATAATGAGCAGCCGCAGTACAGAGAACCATGATAAGCACCTACCATAATAGAAGCTTTTTATTACAACACCACAATACTGTCCACTAGACCGCGGTAACCTAAACTGTCCATTTTTCAGCGTTCTAGCGTTTTCACCTGTGAAAGGAAAAGGTAATCATGCCCAAAATTAAACGTACAGACATCTACCCCGCATTAAATCAGCGAGTAGTGATATTCACGCAAACGCACATCTAAAGGCTACAGTGCCCACAGTGTTTTTTTTCTAGAAGAAGGTCAAACCCAAAAGCACCAAGAAACTTTTCGTACAAGATCCTTTTATGCTAAAGCAAAGCTTTCTTTGCCTCCCCGATGGTGACCGTTAAATCAAAACGCACTGCAGGAATGATTAAAATAGAGCGCGACTTGGACAACGACAGTAAAGAAGGGCGACGGGACAAGCGCTCACTTGCAACTAACTTTATCGAGGCATCGTCTCATATTTATAGAGAATCATCCGAGCATGCGCCTTCGGTACACTACATGTAACGCACAAACAGAGAACATGGTCAAAGTGACCATGTTCTCTGATCATGTTCTCTGTTTGATGCGTTAGATGTAGTGTACCGAACTGCGCATGCTCCGATGATTCTCTATAAATATGAGACGATGCCTCGATAAACGTTAGTTGCAAGTGAGCGCTTGTCCCGTCGTCCTTCTTTACTGTCGTTGTCCAAGTCGCGCTCTATTTTTTTAATCATAATTCACCAACTTGCCCAACAGATTTGCTTAATGCACTGCATAAGTCCTACTTGCTCTGACGATTATGATGATCTAGATGAAGATGGTTCGATGACGACGCTTTACCTGTTCGAAACCCAATGTCTTCAAAGTTCAAAGTCAAAGTTCGAATCAAATACAAAATAAAAATGTTAAGCCAGAAGCACTGCTGGAACGACACCTTACGCAGTACGTTCTCAGGAAGGCACATCAAGCGCCTCGTTAAAAAAAATTCCCCCGCATTTCCCGAGGGGGAGAATGTGAAAGTGCGAATGCACGTTGTCGGCCCGCTTGCGGCGCTTGCGCTCGCCCCCGCAGCCCACCGCCTCGCCGCCTTCTCTTCCATCTCTTCCATCGGGTTGTAGTATCACGTGTACACCACGCAGTTATCAGCCGCTATAACGCCGCTGAGTCGCCAACGCACGCCGCTGACGACGTAGTTTGAATGCGTTAAAGATATAAGCGCGTCACTAACACTGATATCAGCGTCGCGTCCGTGGCTTGGTCGGTAGAGCGTCGCGCTGCGGCCGCAAAGTCCTCGGATCGAAACCTGGCGCCGGATGCTGTCTTTTTTAATATAGAGGAGCATGCGGACGCCGCCGCCGCCGCGCGCCGCCGCCGCCGGCGGGGATGGTTTGGGGTCGCTTATAAAGTGCATTCGCACTAAAAAACTTTCCGTGGCCGTAAAGAACCTGAGTCCCTCCCGGTACGAAGCCTACGTTTATCCGATTGGGCCATTCCGACACGGTTGAAGCAGCTTGGATTTTGACTTTGACATTGACTCTGGTTGCGTGGGAGAATGCTTCGCGTGTTAGCCATCTTTGTATTAAGAAAAGTGGTTTTGATTTTATTGTTTACATTCACGTTGCCGTGGGGCGTCTGAAATATATTTTTAGTTGGACGAGGCAACGAAAAGACAGGGCCTTTGTAGTGCCTGTACGCACCATTCATTTACTGTGCGTCGAGTATTCTGCGTTAATTTTCTTGTGATAACTTACAGACAGGAAAAAATATGCACACAAATGGCGCATGATATTGATGACGTTGAGAGCCATTTGTTAGAAATTTTTATTTTTCCACTGGTCATTTTATTATCCAGAAGTAAGCCCTAGCAGAGTTCTGTTATTTGCTACAACATTTTATGCTTTGTTATCTCTTCAGTTGTATACACGCATTCGTTTTGTAGGCTTGCCCTTCTGTTATGAGATGTTTGAAGGCCGATGCACTACATCACCACAGCTTAAGAGGAGGAACGCCAGGAGTTCCTTGGATTGTGAAAAGGCGTCCGACCGCTGGAAACGTAAATATTGCTCATTTTTACATTGTACATCATGACAAAAACGCGGTGCCCCCCACTGACAGGCTTTCTAATGTAATATCGCCCATTAGGAACAAACTAGTGTACATAGTGTCACCATAAATACCGAGAGGTAATATTCTTTTCTCTGACATTATTATGGGATGGTTATATTCCTTTCTTATATAAACCTTGCGAATCGGCTGGCTTTCTCTATGGTCATGCATTCAAGTGTGTAAACGGGCATTCAACCAATATGTCGTTTTGTTTTACTTACATTGAACAAAAGATAAAGAGGGTTAGCACATTTATCGAGTCGTGTGATTTCGCTGTGCGCTCTTGCCTACAGAAAATTTCACCCGCAAAACCGCATCATTTCAACGAGTGAGTGCAAATTGCCTTTTAGGCTGCCGAAACTACCCCATTAGCAAGGTTTTGTGTGCCCTTTCTAGATGAGCTTTGTCTGCCAAAATGACGCTCACGAAGTACCCAGAAAACATTCAAAACGCAGAGCGATATACGCATGACAGGCTCGCTGTACGTATACAGACGTTTGTCGGCAATTTGCAGAGCTTTACCACAATAGAAAGACCTGCTGTAGTAGAGAACGGCGATTGGAACATTTTCCGCAACTGCGCGTTACATAGCGTCCTCCACTAACGCATCTAGGGAAATACATTTTCTATGGACACACCAGCCAGCCATCCGGGTCGGCGCAAAATTAGCGACGTGCCAGCGTTTGCAGAATACAATGCTTCCAACCAAGTCTAGAGAGATATAAACGTGGATGAGATGCTCAGGAGAGAAAAAAAAGCCATTCTCTCGGACTTGGGGTAATTAGGCGCGGATGTTGCCGTCATTTTCTCTCTCCGATGGGCGGCCGTACCAAGGCAGCGCGTGGCAGAAGCATGACGTGTAGGCCGTTATCGCGAACGACCCTGGCCGGTTGCCAGCAATTCGTATGGAAGCCGGATCACTGAATCGAGGCACTTTGTACGGGCTTAGAGGCAGAGCCGGAGCCCTCATACAGCAGCGAAGAATAATGTCCTAAGCCAAGCGAAATGACATTTTCACGGTTCGAAGATTCAATTATGACACCGCAAGGACTTGCAAGCATCGTAATCCTGGTTTTCTATGTAAGCCCTTCTTTATTATTGCGCGGTAGTCCATCTATGCGCGGAGCTGTTAGGGTCGCGATAATGAATAGTTTGTTTTAAGCTATGTCGGAGCGTTGCTCCTAGCTGTGTGTCCTATATTCCTTAACTTAGTAAAAATAATAAGAAACATTTGGGCGATTTCTGTCGCTGTGGCGCTAATTGCAAGTAATGCTGATGTTCAGGTCTTCCTTACAATACAATACACTAAAATGGCACATATTTTTATGCGAAAGACATAAATTGTTCAGAACACGAAAACAGGAGCACACGTTGACGTCTTTATCAGGGCCTCCGCCAGAGAGAAAATCAAAGAAAATGATTTCAGCTCAAGGAAAATTCATGGACTGCAGCGGACCTGAACCCCAGGCTTGCTGCATGGGTGTCGAGACTGAGTTTTTGTCAGCAATACCACTATATGGCTAAAGCAGAGGAAAGGCAGACCTCATGTATCTGGGACTTAGAAAAGGCTACCGATCGATCTCGGTAACTTGATGTGCGAGCACAACGTTTAAACTAGTATGATGCCAATTTCCGTCGGAATCTCACTCCCGTTTCACCTATTGGCTGTGACTTCAACGTACCCACCTAGAA
This sequence comes from Haemaphysalis longicornis, assembly GCA_013339765.2. Classification (NCBI taxonomy): domain Eukaryota; kingdom Metazoa; phylum Arthropoda; class Arachnida; order Ixodida; family Ixodidae; genus Haemaphysalis; species Haemaphysalis longicornis. The sequence continues at coordinate 31,360,944 of CM023458.1, read as the reverse complement.
TTCTCCCGTAACGGCACTAGATGATTGGCCAATGATGACGAGCGCTGTCATTTGCACCTGGCGTCTATTTAGCCAATTTATTTCTTTGATGCGATATCAACGTAACCACGAAAAAGTATCACCAAACAACTCAGTGGGATTTGCTGATGATGGCGATAGCTGTCCTAAGACTTTAACCGCACTGCAATATGCTCACCCCGGTTACGATTTTGAGGCATTCAATTGCACATAATTCTATAGCCCTGAAAACTATTAGACGGGCTCGATATCCTTGGAGATTTTTTGTCTAATGACGTGCTCAATGAAGGGCAGTTAGGACAGCTTGTCAGAATAACAACTCAATGCAAGCGGGCTAGGAAGCGCAGTGAGCGGTATTTTTAATGTAGCTTTTGTTTGAGAGGTTGCTAACTTCTCTCGCAAAGAATGAGGCCTAGTTGAAGACTTAGGATTTCTTCAAGAGCTCGTTGCAAGCCTTCTTTTTGTAATGGCCAGGAAAGCGAGGAAACACAGGCGGGCGGCCAGTTAGGTACGACGGTGGTTTGATAGACGAGATGACGGAAAGATCTCTATGAGACCGATATCCAAGGTGCCCCATTTAATATCGACTGCCTTGCAAACCTAGGGCAAAATAGATTGTTTAACACACCCTGTGACTAGAGGTCCACTTCTTAGAACTTTGGTATTAAGGAAGCTCGTCTTAGAAAATACTACACGCGTAAGCACAATGCGCTAGGGTACTCACGCGGTCCCTCTACCCACCATAAAGTTTTAGCCAACAAAGGGCTGAAGGAGTAAAGCAATATTAGCACCTCACGGGTGGCCTCAAAAAACATGCTATACTGAAGGAATGATCGCGGTCTGCGAATATTCAACGGTGCTACATTTTCTCCCACCACACTAGTAAGGTTGACTAATCTCGTCGGCTAGGCGGTGGGGTCTATTAAGTAATACGTGCACGATTTCTGGGGGTCATTCCGATGTTCAGGTTCCGACTAGCGTGCTTTTTGCAATTTGTGATGTGGGAACGGAACTAGCGGCTTTGGAAAACATTCAGCCCAATACAAATTGGTGCTTTGGGGTGGTTCCTGCCTAGCACGGTGCAGATCAATTCAATAAAAATCTGATTATGGCTCTTTTATTCCTCATGATAGTTCTTTCGTCAAACTGTATATACTACAACTTTGTTCAAATACGCCCTGGCGTGCGCATTTACAATTTTAAAAGTTTATTTTTTTTCTACGTAGTTTCTTCACTATTTTTATTAAAACGATGTTCCAGACCAAACTAATCATCCGAGTAGGACGCTCGAAACGTAATTAAATATAGTAAGGGCAATACCAACTCCCAACACTAAACTTTGAAGTGGATGCATGCAATACACCTTTGGGTTTTAGGAACAAAAATATTTAAAATGTGAATACGGGCATTACACGCTTTCCCAACCGCATGCATTAATACGAAAACCACGCAATTCTGCACGGAGTCATGGCAGTCAAGCGACAGCAATACACAATGGGGCTACTTCAACACCATCGTAAATGTCGCCCATCAAAAATAGTTGAAATAATCCAGCCACCTTTTTAAACTTTTAGTGAAAAATGCGTTCAGGCAAGTTGTTATAATCTTATGTCTATTGCAAAAAGTATAAAAATTCATCCACCTTTTCTTAGGGCCAACTACGAATAGAACCTTTGGCTGCATGTAGACAATGTTTTCTAAACTTTTTAACTCGTTATAAAACGCAGTGGAGTCCTTTCATCGTTTTGCACAAGATTTCAACATTGTGATTGATTGTTTTAATAAAGTGTAAAAACGTAAATCAAAGCTGAAAGAAAAATGGTTTTCCACAAAAGGCAAATATATATTGTACACTGACCCCTCTCTAGTAAAAACTTTGGGGGCTAAGTCTAAAAAATTCGGATATTCAAACTCTGATCGTCTGAGACTCCCAGCAGCATTATGCATGCGGCTCCCAATAATAAAAAGTCCACAGGGAGTGCAAGACTCTTCCAATTAACCGAAATTCCAAAGAAACAGAAAGTACAAGAGGGTTGTTATCAACCCCGTCTTGATTTTGTTAAGAATCTCGACTGTCGTCTGCAGGTCTACGGTACGCAGGGGTCGACGTGATGGTTGATACGTCGCTAAATTCCGCCTGAAGCGTCTACAACACAAACTGGTCTTGCGGGGCCGTGCGCAACAAAGACGACTGACGACCTCAAAAGACAGAGAGCCGTACGCTGGCGTGAGTCTCACCCGGCCTGCTACTTATAAACTATCTTGCTTTCAATTGCAATGGTTCCTACATCCGTACAGAACGGGGCTGTTTTAGATGCGGAGCATCTTATAGCGGTGGCCTGTCCTCGTCGGCGTCGGCGCCGTCCGCACTCACACAGCGCATGCGCAACTCCCTCCTTACACCCACAGCTCCGCGACACTACACAATAAAAAAAAGAAATAGTTAGCGGCGCCCGGTTTTGATCCCACGACTCTCTGGCCGCAACGGGAGGTACGCGGTGCTCTTCCCACTACGCTACAAATCCGAGACAGGAGCAAGTGCTACGAACGCGCCTTATGTCCTTGACTCATTCAAACTACGTCAAGAAGCTACTGATACAACGAAGGCACGCGAAGCTGAACGTCAACGGAAACGACGAACTGAAAACTTTAGAGGGGGATGCTGAATTTCCCGTTGGAAAGCTGTGGCGGGAAGCGCCACGCGCCTTGCAGCTCAACCAGCCCCGTCCGCAGCGCCTCTGATGCTGATTGTGGCAGGATGCCTCTAGGGATTGGCCAACCAAAGAATCCATCACGAGATAGGTTCGCGTTCAACCACCGTCGTCATCTTCCCGTAGGGGAACCGCCGAAGAAGAAGAAGAACGAGAAGACAAAGCTGCGAAGAGGAGGGCGTGTACATTGCTCTCAGCCGGTGCACCAATGTCAACAACCTTTACCTCACCAAAGCTGACGGAGACTACCGATTCTACCACAGAGACAACATCGACAAGAACATGATGGACGAGTTTCGGCGCCTCGAGAACCACCGCCTACTCACCGTAACACAACAGCACTTGCGTGCCTTTGCCACCGGTGTGGACCCGGACGCGGAATTCCCTCTGGCGCTAGTAAAAACCAGATCACTCAACATAACGGCAACACAATGGAACCACACGGAACCGCCACGATGCTTCGCATCCTCATCAGGGTTCCCCACGGGAAGATGGTGTAATTTTTTTAATGCCTAGCAATATTTGCCGAGCACTCCCCAAACCACGACAGTGTAGCGTTCTGTATTTTCGCAAAAGTGCAGATTTCGCGGAAGCTCAATCTTTAATTGTTATAATATAGTAAATGGAGATAATTGGTCGAGCAGAATTTTCAGAAACCACAAAAAAAAACATGACAAATATCGGTAACGCCGAACCGTATAAAGCCCTGCATTTCCACAATAATTCAGATTTTGTGGAAGTCCTACCCATAATCGTTATAATAGCGTAAATACAGATAATAGGTTGGACAGAGTTTAGACACACAAAAATGTGCCTGTAAACAGCTCACACTCTAAACAAGAGGCATAAGAATGCTGCGAAATATTTGTCAATTCTCTGAATTTCGGCAAATTTTATTCTTAAATATTTTGAATTTTGTCAAGAAATGACGATGAACTTGATGCTTTATATTCTGAATAACTTCAAATTACCTAATATAACGGGTTTGAGCTTCGAAATAACGAGCAATCCCTTCCATTGGATTGAATTCAAAATTGTCGGGTCAAGCACACCCCTCCTACTTCGCCCGAAATTCAAAACAGGCGACTGAAAATCATCGAGAGTCTACTGTATAACCTTCAGCTTAGCTTCCTAACTGGCTTGTCAGAGCGTGTTGTCCGGAAATGCACAAAAATACCAGAAAGAGCGTCTCTAAAAGCAAAGTCGAGTTATCAAAGTTACAATTTTACTGAAACCAGGAAATAACAGCTTACCCCACACGAGAGAGAGAGACAGAAAAAGAAAGAGAAGCTTTTATTGAAGTTTCAAACTTCATATAGGTTTGCAAACAATGTGTTGTCGACGCGCTACTCTGGAGGAAGACGAATGGGAAAAAAACAGCAACATATAACCTTTCGCTTCAATGATGCATATTCACGATAACAAAATAAAATGAGTTCTTTTTTTTGCATATCTTTTGAAGCCCAATATTGGTTGTACAAATACATTACGAACTATTTAAAATTATAACCTCAAGGCGAAGCGCCTTTCCGTACGGTTGCATATTAAACTTTCTTTCGCATTTCAGTCCTATCATCGTTTCAGAGCAGCTGCATAATTAAAAATATGCACTCTTGCACATTGAATCGAATGGTTCGGAATTTCAGAAATAGATTCCGAACAATGGCCAGCCGAAAAATGTCGCCTGGTTTGAAAAATTCTTCGCTGACCATCGTGCACGAGCGATCGTAAATTGGATGTTTGTGTTTCTTATACAAGCCAAATTCAGACCACTGTGTGGAATTCGCAACAGATTCTAAACGTGAAAAATGGCTTTGCTGAAGCATAACGTAAAGAAGAGAAGCCTTATCATACCAAAAAAAAGGAATAAATAATCCAATATTTTTAGCTTACTGTTTCTGGTTAATTGCACTGGTGCCCATTTGCTTTCATTTCTTTAATGAACCTTCAACGGTCCATCAAAGATAATGTCAATATCACAAAAAATTCATTCGGGAGTTGGGTTGCACCGCAAGCCATAATTATCGCACCAGGCGTCCCAGTGGTTCGTGGCGTTTCTTACATTTTAATTACAGGAAGAAAGCCATCCGTTCGCCAGGCTTTGACGTTGGGGGAAAGAGCTTCCATCGAAGTATCAGTAATTAATTTTATGGCATCTTTTATGATGTTTTTGTGGTAATATTGTTTTCCGCTTAGTTTGGCAAATGTCTGAGTTCAGAATTCTAAAACCCAAACTTTTGGTGTAAACAAACGTATTTTATTACCCATTCGAAGCAGTGTGGCAAGCGCGGTGGCTAAGTGCAGGAAATAAAGTTTCCGGAGGGAGGTTACAGATGGGGAGCTACAAGAAAATGCAAATATGTCCTCGGAACATTTCAATCTGCTTACCTGCATTGAAGCTGCAAGCCTGTGCATTTTAGCGGTATATACCTTTCATATACCCACCCACCCGTGGAAAACACAGCGATGTTGTTTGGCCACCCTTAATAAATATTAATTTATGTTAATGCAATATAATCTATCTCATTGACCCTGATCTCTTTTTATCTCATACGATGCAACTTAATCAGTTTTAACTTACAGAATCTACCCTGTATTTGTCTCAATCCATCAAAATACACATCAATTCAAATACACCATGTCCCTGCTTAATGCACACTAACCTGCTTTTCTTACCTTAATTCTTTGTAATCAACTTTATTCATTCTAATTATTTCTATTCTCCTGAGGTCATTTTATATAACCTTAATTTGACATGCTTCATTTTCATCAACCGTATTTCACCTTTTTCGTTAAACCTCACTCCGTGTATACCTGAACACCCTTATTATCGTAAATTCAATTTATTCCTTTCTAATATACCTTACACCTAACTCCACGCCTTAAAAATCAGTGCAACCAATACATAACTAAATATTATTACAGCGTTATTATCTCCAAATTCATCTGATTCCACCTCATTCTTTCATACAAACCATTCAGACATCAATCATTATTCACTATGGTAATCAAAAATAATGTTTGTCATGGTTGCAATGATTTGATTTCCTTTTGATTTTGCTTGAGCACATGGGTTTTTGCTCCATTCGTGCTGACGAGGGGGTAACGGAAGGTGGAAGTTAGAATGACACCCCTCTAAAACGAAAGTATCCGCGCAGTATAAATCAGATCAAGAAGAATCCACGAGAAAAACGAAGAAGTATACTGCCGCTGAGCAATGGTGTTACACACAAAACATATATTATCACAAACCAATTTGGGCAGCCTATGTGACCTATACTGTAAGTAACTTCCCCTTCATTCACCCAGCGTGCAACCTTCTGAAGCATTTCAATCAAACTTGGGGCGAATTGCTCGTACGCCATTATCTTGGATACGTAAAATACAGCCCCGATGCCAAGCCAAACTTGCGCTAAGTCCTAAAATCTACAGCTTCCACCATTAACGCACGGCATGCATTCATCGCCTAGCAATAATTTAGTCAACAGCAGCGCCACGATTATTTATACAGAGCAATTTAAAATCCCTCCTGAATCCCCCAGCGTGCGCTGCATTCTACCAACCACAGTATTCACTGCAGCGACCTACCCGCTGCTCTCATCTGTAAATTTTTCTTTTAGCCAAAAAACAGTGCACTCTCGTCCCCAGCAGACAGCCTGTTCACTTGACGATCCCGGATTCCATGGTTCTGACTTGCCGAAGTAAAATTGTCGGTGGCTAAAACATTTTCTTGGAGGAACTACTCTTTTTCATACTGCCGACCACCTCTTCCGATCTCTGCTTTGACTAGCCGGGTATCAGCGCCAAGAAAACGCTGCTCCAGCACCCAAAGAACATTCCACTAGATCAGATAGTACCTAGGATTGCCGAACCATATCATACAATTACTAATTTAATGGGGCAACCTAAAATAGGATTGGCTTACCAAACCACATAGCATTGGTTTATTGTTTTAGTCCACTAGCCTTTCCGCTGCTTCAACAACATTTTCACTGGGGTCATCTTCCCTGTAAAATGCAATAAAAGAAGCACGAAGCAGAATTATAGGTATTTGTTTTTCATGGAAGGTTGAGAACGCCCGGTTTTATCATATATTCCTACAGCTCCCTAAATGTACGTGTTTCAAGTGTAGCCTCAATTTATGTTTTCAAAGATTTCAAAGATTTCAAAGATTTTTATTTCCTTCGAAGTACGAGGAGGCAGGCTGGGACTAAAGGCTACAAAGCCTGACAGAGGCCCCAGCCCCCTTTGGTACAGTACAATGATGAGGCAAAAATCAATCAAGCTAGAATTCTAACGAGTTTTACAAAAATACAAGCAACATGTAGAGCACAAGACATTACAGAACAATATGGGAAAGGTACAGTAACGTAGATTAGAGTACAAAGAGTAAAGTAAACAAAATACAAGTGGACAATCAGAGTAGAACTATGATTGAGTTTTAAGATAGACACAAGTTACAAAACCTGAGCATTAAACAGGTACGAGACGACATCCACAGCTCTAAACATTGAAGCAGATATTCTGATTTAAGAGGTATTCTTTCGCCTGTGTTTTAAATATGTTTCTACTGCATTTGAAATCAATGTGGTCTCCAACTTTGTTGAGTATGTCGGTGGCGTTGAAACAGAGAAGACTGCCTGCCGTAGTTCGTTCACAGTTTCGGTGTATGTATTTTGGCACACCTAAGAGGGTATATACTGCTATTGTCGTTTTGTTTGCCATGGAGATTTTCTTTGTGTATAGCTTGTAAAAGCTTCATATAATAAATTTGGTCAGCCTTAAGCATACTATACTGAACAAATAGTGGACCCGTTCTCAAGTCTGCATAGTGCCCGTGAAAATTGGCAAATAGGCGGTGAACTCTTTTCTGTGAAGACGATCAGCCGTTTGTAATTTGTTTTGTTTGTTGTTCCCCACGTTAATATCCCGTAGCAAAGTCTAGAATAGACAAGAGTGTTATAAAGCTGTGTTTTCAACTAAAGCGGTATTAAGCCTCTCAATCTGTAGAGAACGCCAATATTTTTTGAAATTTCATTGCCTAAGTGTTCTATATGAGGATGCCAAGATAATTCTTCATGAAACCATACTCCTAAGAACTTCTGTTCTTTGACTTGGTTGATCATATTGCCCCGATATTCAATATAAATGCCTTGATCTATCTTCTTATTAATTGGTTTAAAAATGATATAGGTAGTCTTCGATGCGTTTAGCTGTAAGTTATTTTCGTGTAACCACTTGACAACATTTCTAAATATCTATTTACTTCATACTGGAGTTCCCTTATACTACTACCGCAGAAAATATGCTCGTGTCATCTGCATACATGGCTATCTGGGGGTACAAGGTATGTTTGGAATATCATTCACATATATTAAGAATAAACAACAGTCCCAGCTTGACCCTTGCGGAACACCTTGTTCTATTGTCAATAACTCCGATGAAATACCGTTAATTCAACAATTGCTCCCTATTACTTAAATAGCTCCTTAATAGGCAGCCGCTATTCCGCGTATTCCTAATTTTTTTAGTTTTCTTAGCAATATTTCATGATTGATAGAGTCAAATTCTTTTTGTAGGTCCACGAATAACCCGAGTGTAAATTCTTTCCTTCTATATTTTCTATTATACTGTCCTTAATATTAAGCAGAGCTTCCTGCGTTGACTTGTTTTTTTGAAAGCCGTACTGATACGGTGACGTGACCTTGTGTGTTGCAAAAGTTTGTTAGTCTATTATGTAGTACATCTTCAAATATTTTTGAAATAATAACGTAGCGCTTTACTACAACAACCTACAAGCTCTTCACATGATTTTAAAGGAGTCCTTTTAGTGGGTTGGTTGTCTGCTCTTGAGAGTGTTTGCTGTTTTTTACTAGTAAACGTTGCTCCAGATAAACGCATTTTATTTAGGTGCCACATCTGCTCCTGCCATCATCGAGTCGCCCTTAGCATCGGTATTCATGGAAGATACCACGCCATTCTGTGTTTACTTATATTCCTGGCTACCAGATAAAGCCCATTGATCTCTTGCTAAGGCAGGAATAGTACCCTTAATCTCTGGCTAGCATATACATGACAAAAATTCGAGTGGTTCACCTCTTCCGCCAACTCTCCGTATGTTGTCGTTTCGTATTCTCTTTAAAGACTATTACGAAGGTACCAATGATACCGTAAAAGGTGGATGAAATGGTGCTCTTAGCTCACCAACTTTTACGCCAATAAAAGGCGCTTGAAAAGGCAAATAATGTAATAAAGCTTTCTCCTTTTTTTGTTTCGTACGTCAATTTTGTTCTTGTATTCCGTGGACACTTCAATGCAACCGTTCATTGCAGATAGGTCCGACAGAATCTATATTCCCTCTGTGCTAGATGGTGCAGCAAATAAATTCGTTTCTTCTATAACCTATCACAAAGAAGGACACGAAAAGGAAAATGCGTTCACGCCAAATACACAAATGCATGCCATACAAAGTCATCCAACACCGTCACGATAAGAATGACCGCGCCGCGAAAGTGAAGCGAGGGACGAACTAACTAAAGCTCAGCAATCGAAGAAAGTGCAAACGAATAAGAACTCGCACCCCCCTGAAATTAACAAGCGGGGAACGATGCAGGTGCTATACAACCTAGGGTACGTTATGACGGATGCTGCGGACAAGTTAATGCAATAAAATGCCGAAACTGTGTAAATAAACCGTTTCCCTGCACTTAATCGGTGGAATGAACCGTGCCAAGGGTAGTTCAAATTTCTATAATAATTATGTTGGTCGCTAGGTGAACGCTCTTGTGCCCTAACTGCAAACCCCCCATCTAAGGTCCAGGTATGGGCAGTCGAACGGACTTGTAAATAGTCGAGGACACAGAAATAACCCGAAGGGACATTCCTTCTTTGCAAAATTGAAGACATTGTGCATTTGTGTTGATTCGTAATAGCAAGAAAGCAAACGTGAAGCGGAACTTTAAAGGAAAACACCAGTACAAAATCATCAGAGAACATCACTGTTTTAGGGTGGACGCCTTAATCGCTCTACTCTGAGAGTTGTGTTTCGGTGAAGGAACCGTCCGCCGCTGCAAAAAGAAAAGAAGAAACCCATGCGTTACCCGATGAGATTAGAAAGGGGCCGATGTCCACAGTGGCTATTTAATGCGCTATCCCTACACTATCTCCGCATGTTCCCAATGGTATAACAAATGTTGTCGCTATTGTGGTTCCAGTCTTTGTGGCACATACGCACTAGGTGATTTGGCCAGGAGCAAAGAGCTTGAAGAGGCTGAGGAGCACCGTTCACAAAATTACGAAAATTTCAAATTGAAACGATAATATTCCAAAATAGAGCGTGCTGCCGCGTCGGCGTGACACTTAACATTTTGGCTCATGAGCATACAAGGTTTACACCAAGCGTGCCGAACCTTGCTTCATGGGAAGCTGTGGCGTGCGCCAGTTTGCTTTGCTGGCGTATTTAACAACGCAAGACAACGAAACAAAAGCGAAGAAGGAGATTCATAGGTTGGGCAGCACAGAAAGGCCGGTGAAGTGATTCACGTCCAAGGAGAAAGATACGAAGGACCCGAAAGAGACGCAAATACAATCTAGCCGTGAACAAGTCGGTTATAAGTTCCGCCGTGGTCTCGCCTTCAGAGAACATAAGCAGACTAAAGTATCCCGCGGACGTTTTCTATTCATAGAATTCAGACAGTGGATTGATTCAACGGGGTAATAACACCCACATTTATTTGCAGAGGATACATATTCGCTGAGTAAGATTTTGGGTAATTTGGGTGGCCAGGAGAGACGGGAACATATAATGGCTTTATTATGGTTGCAAGCTAAAGAAATGGTGGAGGCCGGATGTCTGGAAGGCGTTCTGTAGAGCGGTGAGTGGACATCGTTAACAGTTTGAAATACAAGTTTGAATGACTCGGCTTGGGTCCGAACATCGCCTACAAAGGCAAGATATTTTCTGTAAATGTAAGGTTGATGCCTGTGTCAGAAGACTTTTCGTTACATGCGTAAAGCGACTCGGATGCCTCAATTCTGTCAACACGCCAACACCGCTTAACAAAGGAATACTTCTCTCAAAGGAATTCCTCCTTACACGAAAGAGAAACTCGTCGCATTCAGAACTCGGCATGTAGGCCCTGTATTTCAGTGTTTGTCCTTGTGTCAATAAACTGTCAATGCCGGTTGCGTACTGAAACAGTGCGGGACGACTGGAAGCTCGGGAACCGTACACGGCGGCCGAGCGTGTATGATTGCCGCCAAGAAAAACAAAGCTCCCTTTTGGCACAGCAATCGGCATCGATATCGCTACAAGGACAGTGAGCGACTACAGTTTCACGTGCCGCGAATTCGGGCACCAGAAACAGTGACCATCTTTCCACGGTCGTTATTGGCTTTCCGTATTACTGTGTCCACGGAAGGCGGGGCAATAGCATGACCAGAGTACTCGGGTTGCCATGGCAACTGGTCTTCTAGTGGGAACGTAGAGTAAGTGGCCAGCAACGAAGAATGAACTAAAGAAAAACATATCCTCGTTGTAGGAGTTGTGTACATCGCGAACAATCCCGGGATTGTGGCCGCAGAAATGTCAAGATGTGCTACCGCTGAGATTCGGCATAGTGGAGTCCAATGATCGAAGTAGATATAAAAGTGACGGCTTTATAAAAATAGATGACGCCCCTACTTCTTCTTGTGGCAACATTGAGCAAAGGCAGAGTGTCCCAGTCTCACCGAATAAAAGGTGACGAGGGCAGACTTACTTGATAAGCGCTGGCCCTTCCAAAAGATCAGCGCGGGCTAAGCAATTTTCTCACCGAAGTAATGAGAAGATGCACTCATAAAACGCGATGGGGCTCAATCGTTGTAATGTTCGGGTTTACACGCCAAATTTAAATAATAGAAGACAAAAGCCCAAATTTAGAAAACGTCCCCTGCGCTGGACCTTCAAAATAAACATGATAATCGACACTGTTTGTACGCCCGCGATAATATCTATTTTTGTCTTCTACCTGACGAATATTACATACTTTATGAAAGAAAGGAAGGCAAGGATTTGAGAATTTCCAAACACCCGAAAAGCTTTAATAGCGGGATTAGAATCCAAAGACATTTATAGACGCGAAGAGCCTTAGTCATTTCAAACACCAAATGTTGATAATGGCACGCAAGTAATTGGGCTAACATACAGAATCTGTTCGCTGATTTTGTGACAGTGAGCAGATGTCCGAGAAACGCCTTTCAAATTTGACCATTACACCTTCGATAGAAGACTCGTGAATCGTGATAGGAGACTCGTGAAACTCGCGAAGGAAACTTTCCCTGTTAAGAACAGCTTGCCATCTTTTTAGGCACAGTAACCTGAACACAACCAATAGCTACAGAATGCTTTATATTTATTAACGAACATTTTAAACGTGTCCAAAAAATTAACCGCGGTGGCATTTTTGTATGGAATGGGGGTTTTCCTTATGATTTTGAATTTATTTCATCTTGTTGTTCATGTAGAAGCGCCTTGTTTGATGTGAAAGCCTGATTTAGCTGCTGGTGATTTGTATGTTGACATAAAACTTCTTAATATCGTTTACGCGACTTCAGAGCACAATTGTGTGGGTCGGGATATCCATGGGTATTACGGTCTTCCAAAAAAAGTGTACAATTTGCATAGTGTTGCAGAGAAAACTGAGCCGCGATCGCGTACATCACGTCTCACGCAGTTAATAAAAATAATAACAAAATAATAATAGTAAGAAAAATAAATCTTCGTTTCTTCTTTGCTTCTTTTAATAACGAAACAGAAAGCTTCATTTGCATGAAATATAACGATACTCGACAATCTTGCGTTCCAGTCACCTGCGCCGAATTTGGGGGAGCCTGCATTCCTGTGAGCCTGCATTTAGAAATAGACGCTTAACAATAGCAAAATAATACAGAGGCCCAATCCAATTGATTTTCAAACATGTAAACACAGGTTCAATCCAATTGGCTTTTTAAAATGTTATTATCCAACAATACTGAACTAAGACCACGGTCACGTCTGACGAGAAAGAGCAGTCTCTCTGATCACCTGTGCCGGGGCAAGTCGCTAGGGTAGCTGACCGAGGCCGACAAACCTTACTGACTGACGGCTCTAACCATCACCATTTGCCCAAAGACATGTTTATTCTCTCTCTCCCCCTCTCTCTCTCTCTCTCTCTCTCTCTCATCTCTATGCCCCCCATGAAGTGCCGATGTCACCTCCCACTCTTCAGACAGCTTTGTGCCTAACAAAGAATATGGCAAAAAATATCTGTGCGGGAAAAGTGTTTACGAAAAACAAAAAAAGCACATCATTAAACGAAGCCGTTTTTAGCGTCAGACAAAGCTTGCAGTTTGTAGAGTGCGTCTGTATATACTTAGTCTTCCTCTTGAATTCTAGGCAGTAACTCAGTATTCAGTTTTATGGCCAAGACTTCAGGCCTTCTGATTGTTCAGTGTTTATAGTTCTGGCCGTAAGCTTTTGCCAGACTCAATTCATGCACATTTATGTCTTTACATTTCTACAGTTATGTCGTGTTTTGCGCGTGTTTGATATTCCTATAGATTTTATTTAAACTGTGTCTTCTAAACCAAATGTATGCTGTTGTTTAGGAGCCCAAAAATAATAAAATTTCAATTCCCAGAATTGATTGGTTGAGGTGCCTGTGCTACTAGTTTGACGTTGTTGTTGTTCGTGTTTCAACATCTTGTCGCTAGTGGAGATATGACATCTCCGCGTTTTGCTCTGAACGTGCCTACTTGAATACACTATCATTACTGAGCATTGGTGCTTTTTAATTTGTATCACATTTTAGAAGATTTTTTTCGGCACGTGCATAAAGCGCTAAAGAAAGAGTCTATTATTTCGAATTCAAAATCATCTCCGCGTGCTCTGAAATTCTCCGAAACTACCACTGTAAACTGACATCTTAAAGCATGTGTAATGTTACTCTACCCACAGAAGACCCACAAAATGTCCAATGTTAGGTTTCTCAGCGGTCTTAAATATGCACAATCTAAGTTATACCAGCGGGTAAAATTCAGTGTGTCCACATTCTCGGAAACCGCGAATCGCTTTATTGGCGGTTCCCCATTTAATTTGTTTTGCATTTATGGTTTGAAATTGCCGACAGCAAACTTTTACGGAAGAACAAAGGCTTTCTTTAAGTATAGGGCGACAAGTTTTATAACAAAATTTTTTTTACGGAAATAATTAAATAAGTCTAATGCAGTCATAGTTGGCTGTTAAAGGAAAACGAACTGTACGAGGAAGTCACACATTCGTATCCCGAGCTCCTGCGTCAGCCTCAGCCTCATGTCTTTTCTAAAGTAGCTGGATTTGAATTGAAGCCACTAAGCTTCCAATTAGAATGTTTCCACCCACTGAATCGACGCCACGGTGATTGCGTTCTGGTGGCCGCCGAGTACTTAGGCCTTTGCTCTCCGCATTCGTCGAAATCCTTGCCGAAGGATGGGCTTCGCCACTTGAGATGAGTGCTTGGGGCAGAGCACTCTTTACAGGCAGACATTAGCCATTTGCTCTGCTTTGCCCTCATAGGTTCATCATTGTACGGAAGGGAACGCTTTCTGCGTTCTATGTGATACATTCTCCGCTCTAATCGCTAACCTTGTACGCAATCACGACGTTTTGCTATGTGCTAACTTTCTATGTCGTTTTTTAACACGAAAATGCTTTATGCCCGGGTACACCAAGATCTAGGTCACGTCATATCCGTCACGGAAGTGACATCGCCAGAAAAAGTGCCATTGACGCTGCGGCGCCCGCTTTCGAGCCCATGCCCCCTCGCTGCAGCGGGAGGTACGTGGCGCTTTACGGACTGCGCTATGACCAGCGACGTGAGCAGATCTACGAGCGCGCCTTATGTACTTCCCTAAGACTCATTCAGATGGTGCTGCCGTCTAGGACAGGCGACGCAAAGTAGCGCATCATGACTCTAATGAGAACCGACAGTTGGCGCCGCGATGCCAGCGCGTTCGTGTACGGGGAACGCGCGTAAATTGAGACAAGGCTCCGCTTTGGCATTGTTCCCCACGACCATTGCGTTTCAAGCTGCTGTTTCTGTGCACATCATTTTTGGTTTTGTTGTCCCGGAATAAACTGGTTATTTTTTTGTTTCTTACGTGTCAGCGTCACTTCGTCTGGCGGCGTCAGGCTCGCGAACCCGTCGCACATGAAGGAGGTTCCTTTAACATTCAACTGCTCCTGTGAAGGCACCTTTCACTTTCGTGTTTTATCGATTCCTATAAAAGAGGGATCAACCACAATTTTTCTAATTTCCATGGTCGAATGTATACGGTTGGTATTCGAACTTTATTCCGTTTCCGTTCAGTTTTGTCCGTTATATTGTGCACATTTTCTCAGTGCAAAATACGACCCGTTACTTTTCCAGGTGCAATATTCAAAGAGTTCAACTCCAAACAGACTGAGAATGTAGTAGTAATAGTTTGAATGTTCTCGTTCTGTCGTTGTTTCAATTCATGTTACGCTGTTTTTCTTATTACGGTTCATTTGTTATTATGGGGTTAATATTTTTTTCTTAAGAGACAGAACACAAGCAGGCCTCTTCATATTACATGTCTCTCTATATACTGCGAACTACAAACCAACCAACAGGAAAGAAAACCAGATTGTGTGCGTCACAACAACAATAAACACTGGCAGCGGCTGCAAAAATAACTTTGGTTTCTCTTTTCTGAACGTATTTCACCCCTCCCCGTCCGGCTTTAGCAAGAATATTAATTACTCATTTTTCTTCTCCACAAAAACTAAGCAATATAAACAGCAAAATATAGTAAGCCTGCAGGATATTAGTTTTTTTAGAAATATTGGTATAACTATAAAAAACTTCAGATGCTTCAGTGTTCATAGGTGCCATATCGCCCATAATGCGGCTTCTCTGCTTGTTTTGTGTTTTTTGTAAATGAATTCTGAGCTCTGTGCTGCATGCCTTATTTGTCTGACGCATGCGCTGGGCGGCTTAGGCCTAGGTGCCTTAACTTGTTTGCCCACGGATATCGTTTTTGCTCACGGTGATGAAACAGTTGGGAAGTAGATGTATACATCTCTGCGGTAATGCCGACTGAAAGCGTTTCTCGACTAATTCAGGTCCAGAACAACGTGACAGGCGTCATAATTATTCTTAAACAGTGAAATTCAATATTTTGCATAGTTTCGGCAATGCTGATATCCGTCTGGAACCTGGAGTTTCCTCAGTTTCCTAAAAATATTTGTTTCAAAATTTAACCGGAGCAGTTAAATTGTGGAGACTGTTTTCAAAACATATGCGAAATGCAAAAGGTAGAAACGGACACCGCTCATTGCACTTGATCTTCCCATAAAACAAAAGAGAGTGTGTTATATTTATTATCAGTTCTCTTTTCTGGGCAGGATTAAGTT
Source organism: Haemaphysalis longicornis (assembly GCA_013339765.2). Lineage (NCBI taxonomy): Eukaryota > Metazoa > Arthropoda > Arachnida > Ixodida > Ixodidae > Haemaphysalis > Haemaphysalis longicornis. The sequence goes on along the minus strand of CM023458.1, from coordinate 31,344,783 downwards.
TCGCCCGTAAGGAATAAAGCAGCGTTACGGTCATTTTGAGAGCACGTGCCTGCCAGTAAGGGAAGCTAAACTGTTTGTTGCTGAGTACATTCAGAACGAAATAAAAAGAAAGCACGACGCGGAAAGCCTTCCGCTCATAAAAGAACATTTGTGTAGTATTGAAAGGGGACCAGCGCACGTCCGAGTTCCACGCATATTTTTTTTTCGCCCCTCTATAGAAAGGCCCGGCCGAGCACAACCTTTTTTGATATTTTAGTCTTGATGAAGTAGTAAGCGAAATCCGAATGAAAAGATATCTCCGAAGCTAATTTAGGGCCAGTACACGTAAGGTCCAGAAATAAACCAAAGAAATTTTTATCAAGTGCGCAGAATTGGATAGGAATTGCTACGGTATCTGCTTCTGATGTGAGCCGAGATAGAAAAGCTGGACCCGCGCACATTTACAGCTTGCTTAAGTATGCTCAACGACTTATTTGCAGGAACCCTTGTACTTGAAGACCCCAATTTCAGGCTGATTGGCCATCTATTGTCCAAATTTACTCCGAGGTGCCTTAGTCTGTACTTTTAGACAAGTGTAAAAGGAGGGTCCTAGAGGCAACGAATTAGAAAAAATCATCAAGATGATGCATAGCCAGGGTTTTAGTTAGAAAAGCCTTGGCACCCCGTCCTTAAAAATAGCCGCGCGCCTAGTTCTAGCTATAAAACACTTATGAAACGAACTCAGAGCAAGATTGAGTGAAGTAAACGAAGCCAGAAAGCTTTTAGCAGTGTCAGTGAAGTAGATATTCTCAAAACGCAGTATAAAACGGTGACCATTATAGAAAACAATGATACCAGCAAAATAATATTTTCGAAAGAAGCGCCTGTTATTTTCATTTTTTTTCATTTGAATAGGCATATTAAACGAAAACCTCCCACAGTCACTAGCTAAGGCGAATGCTTCGGATGTATCATAAAACGCAAACAGTTGCCGTCGTTTTCGGCGTCCACACAGTTGGTACCTACATGACCGCCACCCCAAAGGAAAAAAATAAATAAAATACAGTAGGATCTCGATAAACGGAAATCGCTTAAACGGAATTGCCGCTTAAACGGAACAGTTGCCTGGAATTTGGTTGGTTTTGTATTCAGATAACGTAAAAAAACTCTCGGTAATCGGAACTAAAATTTCCGCGTCACCGTGTAAACGGAACCATAAATGGAACTTCTTGTGAAATCCACTGGCATGAGAATCAGCTTTTGATGGTTCCTGCTCTTTCGTTCTTGTTTTTTTTTCTTCCTCCATGCTTTTTTAGCCTTGTTGGCCTCGTAGGCGTCGTCTCGTAAGTGGTTAGACGTGTTATCGCAACCAATGCAAAATTGCAGTTCTTGTTCCAGTCGTTCGGTCTCGATTCTAGAAGCCGAGGCTACTGGGCTCACCTCCTGTTGCCTAGTTCATGCCATCGTTGTGCGATTCGTCCTTCATTACCACGTTGCCGTCTTCTAAATACGGTGGCTCATAAGCAATCGCGAAGTTGAGGCCTCTAGCCTCCGTGAAGATGCAGTTGCAAGGACTCAAACAAACATTATTGACGCATTTTGTAGTGCACAGCGACTCATTGTTGCCAAATCAACTTTGTGAATGCGTGCCTACGCTTCTTGTAGTTTTCTTGCTTTCTGAAAACTATCAGCTACAGTCACTTTCCAGTTGTTAGAGTTCCATGAAATGCCCTTAGAAGTGTGTATGCACATAAATTTGCACCTTAGAACATCTCTCTCAGTAAACGGAACTCCTGTTAAACGGAACAAATTTTTCCGGTCCCTTGAAGTTCCGTTTATCGAGAGTCTACTGTACACTTAGATATTGCGTAGTACTACTTCACAGTGGGTAGGAAGCGTAATCCTTGTACATGTACCATTCGAAGCCGTACCTCAAACTACGATATACCGCTGCTATCGTGTGCAGGCCTTCATTTTCGTCCGAGTCTGTGTGCGCTTCCGCTGTCATTGCATACGACTTTGGTTTTCTTTTCTGAACGTTTTCCCCCTCCCCGTCCGGTTTTAGCAAGAATATTAATTACTATTTTTCTTCTCCACAAAAACTAAGCAATAAAAACAGAAAATGTAGTAACCAAGCAGGATATTAGTTTTTTGAGAAATTTTGGGTATACTAAAAAAAACCGAAATAATCTCGTTTCTTGGTCGCATTTTCAATACAGTAGCAAGCTCATTGTAGGCACTGGCATTTTTGCTCACGCGTGATCAACCCATTGCGTGAACAAGTTGTAAAATTTTCCCAAATTTTTATTAAATTGATTCAAAAATGTGTTGATTGCTGAATATTTCTCTCTCATTTCCCAAAAGGTAAAAAACTAGTGCGGGTTTTAGTCACACACTGTGCGAACTTCCCATGAAAAGCGTAAAAAAAAACAGCGCGTAGAGACACGTGCGTGAAGTTATTTAGCAGAAAAATTTTCCATACTTCGCAGGCTTTCCATAAATCAAAGCATTTTGCAGTGAAAGCTTACTGTAATACAAGCCACTGGGAAAAAAGCTAAAAACTGATTCACAACCATAGCGCGTGATTCGATGACGCTAATTATGCGAAAAATATTAAAATCTCAAAATCTTTTTGCATATTGCTTTCTTCTCTTCTGTTGTTTTGATGTGACTTCGCACTTCTTTTCCAGTCATGTTTCTAATTGTTGCAGAATTTCATCTTTCCCTTGCACAAAGGGCACACGTGAAATAATTCCGCGTTCATGTCCTCTTCTGTGCCGCCACGTTCTGTATACATTTTGGCCGTCCGTTAACCTTTTTGGATTATTTGCTCTACAAAGATGTTATTTGCCGTGTCCAGCTAAGCTTTTATGGAAAATCGTTATAACGTAGCACATGTTTCTTGCCGCTGCCTTCGTTTCAAGTTATTCGTGCTTCATAGTTCTCTGTTGATGTCAAAAATATCTTGTGTTTTTTTCTGCAGCTTGTTACAAGAGACTAAATAATTTCTGAAGACTTTCACTTAAATACAGCACTTAGTGGTAGTTATACACCGCGCCGATATTTTCAAAAACAGACAGCTTTGATGCGCGTGACACTGAATGTCATCGTAGCACATTCGTTTGGCCCTTACGAAGCACAAACTTACTCACTCACTCACTCCTCACTCACTCACTCACTCACTCACCACTCACTCACTCATCACTCACCCACACTCACTCACTTACTCAATCACTCACTCGCTCGCTCGCTCCCTTACCCACTCACTCACTCACTGACTCACTTCTTCACTCACTAAATCACTCGCTCGCTCGCTCACTACCCACTCCCCCACTCACCCACTCCTCACCCACTCACTCACTCGCTCACTCCCCACTCAGTCACTCACTGACTCACTCCCTCACTCACTCAATCACTCATCGTCTTCGCTCACTACTCACTCACTCACTCACTCACTCACTTCCCTCCTCACTCATCACTCACTCCTCGCTCGCTCACTTACCCACTCACCACTAGCCGAGCGCATCAGCCGAGCACTCACTCACTCACTCACTCCCTCATTCACTCAATCACTCACTCGCTCGCTCGCTCACTTACCCACTCAACCACTCTCTCACTCAATCACCTCACTCTCTCTCTCTCTCTCTCCTCTCTCTCTTCTCCCCACTCACTCACTCACTCACTTCACTCACTCACTCACTCACTCACATCACTCACTCACTCACTCACTCGATGGCTCCCTAACCAGCTCGTCATGGGAAAAAGTGCTAGTCTTGATAGAAAACAGTAAAAAAGTCGCCTTCCTGTGGTGCGAAAGTGCATATCCAGCAAAGCTGTTCTAAGCCACTACAAATGGTGATGGAGGGGTATGAACTTTTTCTCATTGTCTAGGCGGGATTTTCGCTTGCGCTCGGCTAGTGTCACTAGATAAGAGTGCAGAGTATAGGAACGTTTTCTTCTAGTGTTTCGTGCCGCAGCGTGATCATTGGTCACTTCGCATTACGTGACATTGTTTACACGCGATCGTTCACGGGCGCCGCCACTTTGTTGTTGATGTGTTTTAGTCGGGCTAAAGATAAAGATACGGCAAATGCGGGTTACTGCCTAGCCTAACGAATGCGATCGCCCGTCTTCGGCAAGAACGGCTCTAGTTAGTGACACTAGTCCTCCCTAGCATTCAACGATATTCTGCAAACATAATCCTTTCTAGGTACACAAGGGGGAGGGGGGGGAGATGCTTCAGTGTTCATAGGCGCCAAATCGCCCATAATACCGTTTCTCTGCTGGTTTTGTGTTTTTGCAAACGAATTCTGAGCTCTGTGCTGCATGCATTATTTGTCTGACGCTTTCGCTGGGCGTCTTAGGCCTTGGCGCCTTAACGTGTTTGCCCACGGAGGTCGTTTTTGCTCACGATGATGAAACAGTTGGGAAGTAGATGTATACATCTCTGCGGTAATGCCGACTGAAAGCGTTTCTCGACTAATTCAGGTCCAGAACAACGTGACAGGCGTCATAATTATTCTGAAACAGTGAAATTCAATATTTTGTATAGTTTTGGTAATGCTGATGTCCGCTTGGAACCTGGAGTATGTTTAATTCAAAGTTCCCTAAAAATATTTGTTTCAAAATTTCACCTGAGGAGTTAAAATGTGGAGACTGTTTTCAAAACATATGTGAAATGCAAAAGGTAGAAACGGACTCCGCTCATTGCACTTAATCTTCCCATTAACCAAAAGAGAGTGTGTTATATTTATTATCAGTTCTCTTTTCTGGGCAGGATTAAGTTTCGCCCGTAAGGAATAAAGCAGCGTGAGGCTCATTTTGAGAGCACGTGCCCTGCCAGTAAGGGAAGCTAAACACTTTGTTGCTTAGTACATTCAGAACGACAGAAAAAGAAAGCATGACGCGGAAAGCCTTCCGCTTGTAAAACAACATTTGTGTAGTATTGAAAGGAGACCAGCGCACGTCTAAGTTCCACGCATTTTTTTTTTCGCCCCTCTATAGAAAGGCCCGCCGAGCACAACCTTTTTTTATATATTAGTCTTCATGAAGTACTAAGCGAAATCAGAATGAGATGATATCTCCTAAGCTAATTTAGGGCCAGTACACGTAAGATCCAGAAAGAAACCAAAGAAATTTTTATCAAGTGCGCAGAATTGGATAGGGATTCCTACGGTATCTTGTTCTGATGTGAGCCGAGTAGAAAAGCTGGACCCGCGCACATTTACAGCTTGCTTAAGTATGCTGAACAACTTATTTGCAGGAACCCTTGCACTTGAAGACCCCCAATTTCAGGCTGATTGGCCATCTATGTCCAAATTTACTCCGAGGCGCCTTAGTCTGTACCTTTAAACAAGTGTAAAAGGAGAGTCCTGGAGGCAACGAATAAAAAAAATCATCAGGATGATGCATAGCCAGGATTTTAGTTAGACAAGCCTTGGCACCCCGTCCTTAAAAATAGCCGCGCGCCTAGCTCTACCTATAAAACACTTATGAAACGAACTCGAAGCAAGATTGAGTGAAGCAAACGAAGTCAGAAAGCTTTTAGCAGGTCCTGGAAGTAGATATTCTTAAAACGCAGTATAAAACGGTGACCTTATAGAAAACAATGATACCAGCAAAATAATCTTTTCTAAAGAAGCGCCTTGTTATTTATTTTTTCATTTCAATAGTCTTATTAAACGAAAACCCCCCACAGGCAGTTGCTAAGGCGAATGCTTCAGATGTATCATAAAACACAAACAGTTGCCGTCGTCTTCGGCGTCCACACAGTTGGTACCTACATGACCACCGCCCCAAAGGAAAAAATTAATAAAATACACTTAGATTTGCGTAGTACTCCTTCACAGTGGGTAGGAAGCGCAATCCTTGTACATGTACCATTCGAAGCCGTACCTCAAACTACGATATACCGCTGCTATCGTGTACAGCCTTCATTTTCGTCCGAGTCTGTGTGCGCTTCCGCTGTCATTGCATACGAGCCCTGGCGCCATTGTCCGCACATCCGGCGGAGGTGCCCTCGTTTGCCGCTGTTGCAGATAAGGGACCGCAATTTGGGGAGCGCTGTCTTTCGCGGGAGTTTATGACACGAAACAGCGTGCAAACATCTCACAACTGCCCCGTATCATCGCACAGTCCAAAACGAATTAGCTGAAAAAGCACGTGCACACCCTCAATGAAGGGCTAGAGAAAAACCCTGCAATGAACCTGAAAGCACGAATATCTCGGTTTCTGTTTCGTGTCGCCGAACGCCAGTCAAGGATGGCAAGTCACCTGTGGGGCTGTTACTGGGATATCAGAAAAGAACCAAAATGGGCTGCATCACACCGGAAAAGGATAGGGCAGATATCCAACCGAGAGCGAGAAAGGATAAATTTAATGCCGGTGACCCATTCTGGATGCGAAGTTTTGGGTCAGGTAGACGGTGGATTCCGGAGTTGTGCACAGTGACCAGGGCTCCCGGATGGTACCGGTTGACTCGGGACAGGGGCTTCAGCGACGGGCATCTGGAACCAGTTGAGAAGTCGGGCTGAAGAACAAGACAGTCGCTCGGCAGACGTTAACAAGTGGGAACCCGCCGCCGAGAGTACACCGTCCTCATCGCAGAATGCTTCGACCTCATCTCCCGGTACTACAACCTCATTGCATGATAGCCCAGGAGCTGCCGAGGCGGGAGCTCAACCGCCAACTTTGCGAAAATCGACAAGGCTCCGACGGCCCCCTGACCGCTACGGCTTTTCTCCTGAACACCTTACCTATTAAGGGGGAAGAGAGGATACCTCGTGATCATCATCATCATCACCAACAATCAAGAAATCATCATCATCGATTGTTGGTGATGCTGACGTATCATCTCTTCCCCCCTTAATAGCTGAAGCGTTCAGGAGAAAAGCCGTAGCGGTCAGGGGGCCGTCGGAGCCCTGTCAATTTTTGCAAAGTCGGCGGGTGAGCTCCCGCCTCGGCTGCTTCCGGGCTATCTGCAACTAGGTCGTAGTACCGGGAGATGAGGTCGAAGCGTTCTGCGATGAGGACGGGGTACTCTCGGCGGCGGGTTTCCACTTGTTAACGTCTCCCGAGCGACAGTCTTGTTCTTCAGCGCGACTTCTCAACTGGTCCAGATGCCGTCTCTGAAATCCCTCTCCCGAGTCACCCGTAACCATCCGGGAGCCCTGGTGACAGTGCACAACTCCGAGAATCCACCGTCAACCTGACCCAAAACTTCACATCCAGACGGGGTCACCAGCATTAAATTTAGTCTTTCTCGCTCTCGGTTGGATTTCTGCCCTGTCCTTGTCCGGTGTGATGCAGTCCATTGTGGTTCTTATCTGATATGTAAGTAACAAATCCGCAGCAGCCAGTCTGGATGCGATGTTTTGGGTCAGGTCGACGGTGGATTCCCAAAGTTGTGCACAGTCACCAGGGCTCCCAGATGGTTACGGTTGACTCGGGACAGGGATTTTAGCGACGGCATCTGGACCAGTTGAGAAGTCGGGCTGAAGAACAAGACTGTTGCTCGGGGGAGAAAAATGTCACTTGAACCGAATGGTAAGCTCGAAAATTGTTAGGTTTAAGCGCACCATTCCCGTCAAGTGGACTAAACGGGAGGAGCAAGCAGCCAGTCGTCAGAATGAACGATTGTCGGGTCCCTACACAGCGGAAAACGTATACAGCAGCGTGCATGGCAAAGTGGCGTTATGCCTGCGGGATGTTGAAGGAAGGCAGCAGCTTTTTTCGCATTGAGGCTGCGGCGAATACCTTGATTTAGGGCAGGCTATTTTTTTAGAAAACGTGTAGTTGCGGTATCTTCTCGCCTCGCATTGCCAAGTACCTTTGTAAAGACTGTTGTTTTATTTCTTAACTTGCGTGCTGCGTTTGCTACTACGTGGCAAGTGTGATCTGCCGCACGCATGAGCCCTTGCGCCGGAGTGCAATGAATGCTTAGGGAGTGTTTGGCAATAGGAACCACGAGGAATACATTTTTTTCGATCTCATCTTGTCGGTCCTAAATATCTTACTTCCCCTGAGGGATGGCGTAAGTTATTGTATTAACAGCAGCGAAACTGTGAGCCTCTCGTTGGTCGGAAAATTTCGTATCGCGAGCATAAAACCCAGGCAGAACCAAGGAGCTCTCGTGCAATACGCCGAGCGCATACGTCAGGCTAAGCAGGCATTTACCGTAGAGCCCAGTGTTTGTGTAAACGAAAGCCACAATACAAGCGTCGAAACCGCATGATGGATGATAAGGCGCCGATCCCCCCCCACCTTGTGTTCTGGTAAAGATTTGGTTTGTAGCTGCTACCGAATGGGGAGCTGGGGTAACGTCATTTGACAGCTAGCGCTTGCGTAAGCTATGCGAGACGTCAACAGTTCTCGCCCAAGACCCCGAGCGCATGCTTCAGGACCAGCATTTGTCGCCAGAGCATTTGAGTGCTAGGGACAAGTCCGCCGAGGCAGCGATAGACATTTTATACCCCCGCCTACCAGCCTGTGTAATGGTTACAACAGCTGCGCTGGACATCCACTTTGACAGGGCTGCATGGCGCCCAGTTTTGTGCAGGTATCTTGCAGTGCTAGTTAAAAGAACTTTTACTCCAGATTCTGTCGGAATGCTGGCACGGAAAGTTATCCCGCATACCACTGTACGTTTTGTCTACCTGATTCCAACATCAGGCCTGGTGCCAGTATATTTGGTCAAACTAGCGTGCGAGACTTTTTACATTTTACTGGTTAATGTTTAATCAACGTAACATACAAAAACGTTCGGTGAAACATATGGTCCAGGAAACGCTAGCGGCAGATCCTGCGTAAAGAATATTGAACAATGTTATTCAGTGTGTTTTGTTTGCTCAAATGTTACATTTGATCTTTTATTATTTGGGGGGGGGGGGGGGGACCGCAAGAACTTTTGGAGCACACCAAACCGCGTTTGCAGTCCAGTAATGGGGCCACTTTTCATGTTTAGTAGCTAGAAAAACTCCGAATCAGACGAATAAAAGTATGGTTCAAAGCAGTAACAAACTTTTTTCACCACTTTTACCCATTTTGTCTGGTTTAGCCGTACCGGCAAGTTAACACCAGTATCTCCCAAATTTCACAAAATATATAGTACTGCTGCGTAGATTCACTATCTCCCAAAACTGTTTTAACTTCGGCGTACAAAGAAAGATAAATATGTGAAAGGGAACAAAAGTACTTCAGCTTCCGAACTGGCAGTGCACGAGTCAAATTTTGCAGTGTTCGACCAGCAAGCATAAGTATTACAGCACATATTTTTTGAAAAACGCGAGATGCTGGGGGAAACACGCTCCATCAATTCAGATTTGTTACGGTGAAGAGAAAGCACGGACACTGACTACATCCTTCGCTTTCGGCCAACAAAGCCATGCACTTTGCAACCTGCCACTATACTAGGAGCACCTGACCCATGAGAGCGTTGCGGAAAAATCTGGTCCTTCTTAAAGGTGCATGAATTCCGAAATTGCTTGAGTTCAACCCAGCAGAAGAAAAATATCCTGCGGTGGACGTTTCTCATTACCGTGGCGTTCCTTATAGAAGAAACTGTAGCGACGAGCTCTGTTATGTGTTTAGTTATCAATTTTTAGGCATAGGCTCACCATGCTAGCAAAACTACGCAATGCAAGTATCATTCAAATCAGTGTAGTAATAAGAAAGAAAACTGACACGAAAACTATAGATAGAAGGCCGGCACGCAATTTGGGGCTTAGTTTGGTTCTACGCTTATGAGAACCGGAGCGCCAAATCTATCGCCAAATTTCCGACGCATTATGGTTCAGCTTAGTTTGGTAGAACAGCTGTTGCACCAAAAACAACACCGGCCGGCAAAGAACTGAAGCTCTGATTTATCACAATGTAGATGAGTGAACAACAAAAAATCTAGTTGCCTTTCCATGCGTCAGAGCCACAAGCTAACATATTCGTTGTATTTTTTTAACAACAAAACAAATATATAGACCAGATCTCTTGATATGGAAGCCTTGCTTCCAGACACTTAATTTTGTTTATTTTCTCAGGGCGTAAAATTACGGCTACGGCAATTCTTCATACTCGATCTCAGCAGTACGTATTTCTAGTTCGTGGAAGCAACACAACCAGCGGGAGATTCGTCGTAGCGAAGAAGATAGCTCTTTGAGACTCCTGTTCCCTTTGAGAATGCCTCCGAATCCTACCTTACCGAATAATGACTGGGTTAAAAGAGCGGTATTTACGTTCTTTTTTCTAGCGTCTACTAAGCGCCACGCATTCTTCTTTATATGAGACTATCCAGAAGCAGAAAACCCGCTTTTCCGGTACCATGGTGCATAGTAAGCAAGAGGAAATACATTCAAATATTGTGCACGCTTTTTTGTTTGAGGAATTAAAGTTTTCTGGAACTCAGCCACATACAGCACAGTGAAAGCGCAATAATCTCGCTCCTCGAGTGCGCGCGAAGAAATCTACTGGCATTCTCAGCCAAGATGAAAAACTTTATGTGCGGCTCCTTCGATTTGTCTTCTAGTGAGCTCCCCTGTTGAGAAAACATCGCCTTATGGAACATTTGCCCCGAAACCAGTTTCCCCTCCTAATAGACCAGCCTACTACTGAACGGCCTATTTTTATGGGGTTCTAATAGACTGTGAAGTGGGAGCGGCATTGCGAAAAGATTCATTGAAAACTCACGTGCGAATGGACCCTCAATGCCGAGAGAAAGTTTGCCTCGGACTGAATAGAGTTTACAGAGTGAGGTGAGTGTGTGTGCAAAGGCTTCCGTGGCACTAAAACATGAAAAACAATACTTCTACATTCCACAACTTAGGCGGAATCCAAAAGCCAAACTACTTAGTATATTACAAAAATTGAAGAAGCCAACATGTCCAAACATGAAACTCTTATTGGCCAGTCCTGGAATACTTTTTTCCGACAGTTGTTTTGGTTTAGCCTTTTGGCGCCACCTTCTTCGTGAAGCCGTTTTTAGCTCCCGTTGCAAGAAGGTTGTACGGTATAACCAAACACCTAAACATAAGTATTCTAATGCCATACCTTTACACTAAGACTAGGGGCCAAACTCAAACATTTCAAGATTAACGGGCGCAATCAAAACCTTAGGCATTATTCAGGGCAAATATAAATACATTACGTGAAGTAGGTTTTAATTTTTCAATAACATAAATGATAGGCTCGTTTTCTTTAAAAAATGACAGAATGGCGGCCAAACTTCAAAAGATCAATAGAGCCGCTCTTACATATCAAGAGTGTCTAGCACAACGGAAACCTTAGGTATATTTCAGGAAAAAACCTAAATACGTTAGGTGCAGGAGCACCGCGTTTTATATAAGAGACCGATTGGGCTAGTTTTTGTAAAAACAATTATTTCTCGAACCTCAGGTGGCAGTAAAACCAAACTATAAAGATTTCTTAGCGTTTAAGAACAACACTAAAAATCATTCGGGAAAATTGGTCGAATGCACGGTGATTGCGGGTTGAATGTTCAAGGTCACAAATACAAAGTTTATTAGAACCATTTGTGCACACAACGGATTCAGCTGAAATGTGTGACTTTTAAGAGGTGATACCCTTCAGCCGATTGCCATCCCCTTTTGCCATTACCCAGGCGGGCCACCGGCAAGGAAACAGAGTTCTGCCAATCCACGGTATTAGTAGCGGCCAGTGCCCCATCTCACTGGCGGACAGCCGGTACAGGCAGGCTAAAGTATTCACTTAAAGTAGAAAGACGACGCTGACTCAAACTATCGGCTAGAGCCACGTCAGTAGTCACGTTCGCTAGAATAACCCGTGTACATCGTAATACTCAGCATAAACAAGGTTATTTGAGCAGGAAAAAAACATCGAAACTGCAACGTACTACTCCTCCCGAATCAGCAAGTTGGCGACTTACCCACACTCGCGGAAATAACCCAACTTCGGAAAGCGACTTTTACGGGGGTGTTAATCAGATAATTATCAATACATGCATCTTTTAGTTATTGAGTGCATTTATAAAAGCCAAAGGTGTGTTAAAAAAATCAGAAACCCTTCGTCTTACGCGCAAGATGGTCGAAAACGAAAAGCTTCTCCCGCCGCAAACCGAGTCGAATCAATGTCCAATTTTGTGATGGATTCGTTCCTTGTCGTCTGCCAATGATAACAGCCGGCCATGCACTGACCGGTGGCGGCGATGCAACGAATACGTGCACCTGTGTCTAACGGTGTAACCCCTTGCGCCAAAGCCAAATTTTCCGCGTTTTATAACAAAGATGATTGTGGTGGTGATGATGGTGATGAAGATGATAAACTTGAGGTGTTTGGCATGTACCCACTCGGGGGATCGGCCAAGGATAAAGTGTTGGCTATGCAACTGCGCCTCATGTGCCTTTGTGTTTCGACCATCCAGCCCCTCACCCGTGATCATCATTATGAAAAGAAAAAGTTGGCTTTTCTGCTGTGCAATTCGGTGTTGATGGTCGCCATCAGTGAGACAAAGCAAGCTTCGCTTTAAAACTGGTTGAACCTTGCCCGAGTAGAGCAACCAGACTTATATCGGCTTCAAAAATGGAGGAACCAAGGTTCGATACCTACCACGGGAAGCATTCATTTCTCTTGAGGGGCTTAGGTAAAGTTGACTTTCGTCTAGTGCGTTTTCCCGCACACTGTGTTCAATTAGTTAGGTATAGCAAGCTTCGCTTGATGAAACGTTCTAGAAAAGGTAGTGAATGTGGGACAAAAATGGTGCTTTGAAACGAACTGTCTAAACGAACCACTGCACCTATTGTTTCTTTTGCTGATATGACGACATAAAACATCCGTCCAAAAACTGCCCAAGAAATATCACCAAAGATTCTTTCCCTATAGTAAAATTTTAAGTAGACAGCTTTACGTGCGCAACTTGCAAGTGTAGAGCATTTCTTTGGTTGTAACAAATCTTTTCTACAGAGCCTACCACTTTATTACCTCAACTGTTGCGACTGTCTATTCCAAAGCTTCCCACTGACCTTTTTTCCTATTTTTTCCTCATCTACTGTTACGTTCAACTCTCCGATAACAATCGATATGTCATTTGTTCTTTTTTTCATTGCTGAATTGACGTCCACGTAGAAATAGTCTACGCCTTTATCAGCGTAGCTAGCTTTTCGCGCATTGGCTGGTACTATGTTTGACCTGCACCGCTTGACTATGTTGATCACCATGAATACAACTCTTTCTTTAATGCTCAACGATTACTCAGCTTTCCCTCTTATTTCTATTCGGATTAAGAAACCCAATCTGTGTTCTCTGATGTCATCTTAGCACCGAATATGCCCGCTATTCAGCTCTTTGAAGTCTTCTCTTGTTGCTCAAACTTCGCTTAGCCGTACAATATCCCACATAATGTCCGAGACTTCATCTAGTAGCGCAGCCGAGGTCCCCCCTCTGGGGAGGGTTTTGGGGTTAAATGTTGCCAGGTTCAAGTTTCAAAGGCGACCTGTCCGGACCGAAACATTCTTAGCATTGTTTGCGGTATAGCTGGCTTGGGTACCGCCGTGGTCGGATCCTATAAAACTGCTGGGCTAAGAGGGCCGAGAGTTGCATTGGTCAGTCCTTGGAGAAACAACTGTACAACGAAAGACAATGATGAATTTGGTGTTTTCTTGTGATTTTGCATAGTACGACAGAAGTTACCACGTCGCCCTGCGGAGACCAACATGTTCCGTCACTTTACCCTTGTTTAAATGACAAAGCCTACAGCTTGCTGGGTAAAACTGTCCAGGAAAGTTTTACGCACAGCATGAAGACGATTTTTTTAGCACATTTCTCTACACAAAAGCAGGCCTTTTTGAAATACCAATACAGAAATAAAGCTTATGGAAGAAATCCTATTTTTTTATATCGACATTACTGTGAAGGTGAGTTTGGCCTTGCAGGCGTCCGACGTGTAGGAATTTAAGTCAGGAGGGAAAAAGATGGGGGTTGTATTTACAACGTTTCTGGAAGCCGAAAAAACATGCAGAACGAGAAAACAGGACACAGAGGTCCGATGGTAAGTCTGCGAGTGCGTCTAAAGGGCAACGTGAACGCTCGTGCTGTCTCAACGGCCGCAGTCGGAGTTCAATGATGTGTGTGGCGGGTCGTCGCGCATCCGGGCTGCATCGGCGCGTCCGCCACTCAGAAGTCGGCGTTACTGCTCGAACGACGCAACACAAGCAGCAACACACGCTGCGGGGTTGGTGTGGCGAGAGTTCGAGCCCGGGCGGTGACGACGAACCTTGGCCAGGTGTAGAAAGAGAGCCGGCTCTCTGCGGGCCCGGCAAGCTATGGCAGGCCCCGACTCACATCTCTGGAGCCATGCTGGTAGGCCCCAGAAATTACGACGCCTTAGGCAAAAAGCCAAAGGCTAAATACATTTTCCCTCTCTTTCTCTCTCTCTCTCTCTCTGGTACCACGAGCACACCTCTACAGGAACTGCGGGCCCGTCTCCAGTCATTGACAGCTCCTAGCAGCTCCACATGCCCTCTGTTTCCGCAATCAGCCGCCTCCCAAACCGCGTTCCACTAAGCTCCTCGAGCGCGTCCTTGTTTTCGTGTTACGCCCCGCCTGGTCAGAATTTGTCACCACTCGTTTTCCTAATTCCTCGCAATTGCAAATAAATGTCCAGTTTTTAACAAAAAACGCCTTTGGGCCGGGTTACACCAAGAATTCACTGATGTCATATCCGGCACTGAAAGGACGCCAGTACAACAAACGACAGGCAGAAACAGCCGAAAAAGTTAGTTGCCCTGGATGGTGTTGCCATCTAGGAGAAGTGAACCAAAGTAGTCCATCATAACGCTAACGAAAAGCCGACACTTCGCGCCTCGACTGAGCAGCGTAAGCTGCGTGCATCGTTTCTAGTGCGATGACGCCATTACAGTATACTAGAATACTCTAGTTCAGTATAACCTCGTGTAACAAACTAGACCTACGCGCCAAAATAAGGCCATGACGCTGACTGAGCGAATACCGTGAACGTGAATGTTTTGGCGCAAAGAGAAACGCCAGCGGGAAGGGGACCTGCGTTCGGGCGTTCCCGGTCCAAGCTACGAGCTCTGCTTCTCCAGTTCCACAAGCTCAGCTCGTCGCAACGGCAACCGTCTGCCATACACGTCACGGAAGAGGACTGAAGTTGTCGCACCCTTTGCTGAAAGCGGACCCGCCAGTAGGACTGTCGCGCGCCAAGCACGCCCACAAGACAGCCACCGACCGGTAAATCAGTGCTCCTTTCGCTGCATATTTCGCTGCACATTTCAGATTGATGTTTTACCGATCCCTGTTACATAGAAATCAGCCACAGTTTTTTGTAAAGTAATAGTAGATATGACTCAGACAGCACGAATATCTCGTGGCGATTGAGGAAAGAACAAATTTTTGATGGGCCTAGACGTGTGTGCTCACCGTCGGCCAACCAAACTTTAGGCGTTTCTCACGTGGAATGTGTGGCGCGGGAACCACTCTGGAACCCCTCTGGATTTTTTATCACACATAGAGCTGCGTACTGTACCAACGCTCTATAAAATAAGAACTGTAACTTGAACGGCTTCACCTGAACCAATAAATCTACGAATCCGAAGTTCAAAAGAGATAGATGCCGAATGAAACTGGATGAATACAACGGAACTGATAGAGCTGACTTTTCAGGCTTATAACCTACAGTGTTGAAGCCAACGAGCCCACATTGCCCGTGTTTATGTGGCGCACAATTTCGTACATCTACTGGTATTTCCTGGCAAGGCAGGCAATCGGGACTCATGGTTTTCATAAACATCAGGTATTTTAGCCGGAGATATGGTGCAAGGTGCTTTTAGCTAACAGTTTTTGTTTCAACTAATATATATATAGGATAGTAGTTATATATCAGATAGGTGTTTGCGTCAAATTGTCCGCAAGGGGCACTGCCTAGGAATCAGCCCCTGGCGACTCGCGCGATGCAAATGACAGTCTGCACGAATCACAATGAGCATTAGTTTTCACAAACGTAATGACCATGTAAAGGAGCCCCAAGGCAAAACAAAACCTTGTTCAATTCTAAAGAAATATCCTTTGGTAACTCAGAATGCTGCATTATAACTGCCAAACATGTTTTTCAACCGAAAAACGAAAGAAATATTGAAACATTTTCACATTTTTGCGCTGCAGTGTGCGTAATATGGGCAGGAGAGACATTGTATCGGCCAGCACTAAAAGCATTGTCTAGTGTACAAACCGCATGTTAGCATTCATGGGACCAGATAAAACAGAACTAGAGGCCCGCAGTACAATTTCCCAGTCATGTTTCCGAGAGGTGGCTTACGCCGTCAGCCACCAATCACGCAAAGAATAGTCTGTGAGGTCATGAACAAATTTCCCACCAGGATGTGGGTGGGGTGTCGCCACTGCTTCATCTATTTTCAGTGGTATCTTTATTATTTTATTTATGTTTGCGACAAAACTGTCGTTATAGTTATTGGGACGAAGCATTCAAATGAACCAAACTTGAGTGATGTCTTTAAGGCCTCTTAAATACTGTACTACCAATCCCGTTGGAAAGTTTTTGAGGCAGGGTTTTAAGAGTGAGCTTACTTTATTAGTGCGTGCCTAGTTGTGAAATGGATTTGCTGCTTACGAACCCACATCCGGGCACAGCAATCATATGCACCATAGTTGAAACAACAGTAACGAGCGGAATGGAACCGTCATCCTGAATAGTAAATATTTGCAAGAATGGAAGTGCATTGCAGAATAAGCCATTTCAAAACTTATTGAAGTCATGGTCATCATCGCGTAACTACGCCCACTGAAGTACAAAGGACTTTCCTGTAGTTTTCAAATCTCCTCTGTGCTAAGCTGACCGAGAGCATTACTTGTCTCTTATAAACAGCGACATGCCGTCGCTGTTTATTAGAGACCGCAGCGATGCTCAGAGGTACAGCACTCGCCTCGTATGCGCGATGTATCGGGTTCGAATCCTCGTACCGCCTGGCATTACACTGGTTTTTTTTATTGAATACACGGTCCCTGGTCGAATGCGGACCCTTGAAAGGGGGATCAATGCCCGAAAAGCTTTGCCGTTACCCTTGCGAGGGGCCTCTGCCCCTTGTCTATCTAGCGGTGCCCCCGGCCATCATGCCGCGTTGCCGTATTGCCGGGGGAGAAAGAGGATGGTGGCATGTCCTGCCACACGCGGTTGGGAGTTGAGCGTCCACCGTGGGCCCCATGTGCAAGTGTGTATCCTGCTGGCGCCGGGCACCTACCGGTAAAATAGGTACAAGCGACTCCCCGATCTGGCACTCGGCCCTTGTGCGGGACCACAACGCTTGGGAAGTTCACCCGGTGGGCACGGGAAATCACCCCGTATGGAAAGGGGTGGCTGCAAAACACAGTTTGGTCCAGCGAACTGCCCTTGCTGTTGAAGTGATGTAGGTAAGGTTGCCAGCAAAAATAACTTAAAACATTGTACTGGAGCTCCTTGGAGTCAATTATTCGCGAAGGCCACGAGTATTTGATTTTTCTCACCCTGAGAGAGCACACCCTGTAGGTTGTAATAAGGAACCTCTCGTGCAATGTGACACAAAACACAACAGTTTAGGGGAAGCGATAGTGGAGTTTAGTGACAAATTTGAGCAAACTGACTGCAATGTACCGAGGAAGGCATATAAACAGAGGCATGCCGAATCCCCATACTTTTTGGGAACACACTCTGCCCATCACAAGACCCTGCTCTAAATTTCTCCTCAACAGCATCTGCTTATCGTGTGAACTAGCAGCATAATAACCGCAGGTTGTTATATTGCGGACAGGTGTGTAACTGTTGCTGATAAAATGCTGCATGTAAGAAACCAGTACTTTATGGGGAAACCTGGCCTTATTTCTTTTTCTTTTTATGGGCAAGCCTGATATAGTGGTCTGGGATAATGAGAATTCACGTGAAATGTTGAACAGCCAGCTGCTTTTCACCGATATATAGAAAATATGACTTTCGAAGTTTGAGCGCAGAGAAGAACTATATTTGTCCGCTCGGGGAATGTATTATAACTGGCGGTCATTTTCAGCAAATTTAGTCGTACCGGTCATTTATTATGCCAATGCGCTTATAAAGCGGAGCACGTGAAGGAGTCTCGTACTTCTAACGAAGAAGAAAGCGCAAGAAAAAAAACCTGTAACTTACTCTAGCACTAGGTGGTTGTAGGTTCACCTCATTGTCCATAAGATCACTAGTCTGGCATCGAGCCTAATGTCACAGATCAAAGCCTAATAGAGCTGTTTCCCAAACTCCCGTGTGTTTCGTATCATTGGTGCCTATTTCTGTCTTGCATGGGGCACTTTTTAATAAAACACCATTTTATCTTGCAGAACCACTGTATACACAAACTTCACACTACGCTTTGCTAAAACACATATAAACAAATGTCTTCTCCGTTGCACTGTTGAAAGCACTGAAACAAAATAGCTACCGCATATCTTTTGAGGACACGATCAGTTTTAAAGGGATATAAACTATATGTGTTCTAGGTGATGGCGCCGATATTGTTGTGCTGCCTTACTTGAATTAAGGAATAAGCGTGGTTATTGATTTCCTCAGCAATTGTGTATCTCAAAGAAAATTTCAATGTTGTCTTTGGCGTAAATTGAAGGCACGTCGATACATGTTATTCAGTGGCTTAAAGATACAAGCAATATTTGTTCGTAACAAATTGTTTTTAAGACCCATATAAAGATTATTACCAGATCGAAATCCCGCTACAGGGAAACAGGTGATCGACCATCTGCTTCAGGAGAACTATTGAAGAATTCTCTGGAAATAACGCAGTTCATTTTTCTCCATAGACACTCTTCGCACCGGCGTTTCCAGACGTGTTAAAAGCTCTTCGGAAAGGGTTGTCTAACTTACTCCGTGCTGAGGCGCTGAACCCAGGGATTTTAGAGGGGAAGCACCTTAAGGCCGAAGCTTCTCCGCCCGGCGTCCGGCGTCCGTGCTCACGAAACAGCAACGTGTAAATCCAAATATTTGGGAGCAAACATTTCACAGAAGGAGCACAAGACCAAAATGAAAGGTTCACAAAAGGTTAGAGAGAGATTGAGGGGAGAGAGAGAGAAGCACAGCACCACGTAAATCGACACATCTGTGAAGAAAAGGTTCACAAAGGTTCACAAGAACAAAACAAAGGTTCACAAATAGGATAGAGAAGAGACAAAGAGAGAGGGGGAGAGAGAGATTGCTCCTGGAGAGCCATGGTGCGCATGCGCGAAGAGCATTGAATTGGGTTAGATTAGATTGAATTAGATTTGGATTGGATTAGATTTGGTTGGATTGGATGGAATTGGAAATCGTTTTAGCAGCAGTAAGCACTCTCACGGGAAATTTACGATAAGAAAGAGCTCCACTGTTTCCCCCACTCATCATGATTCACTTCGTGGAGATGCGTGAACTTCTTTTTCTTTGTTTTAACCCACAAAAAGAAACATCGACACTGTTAACCGGTGGCCATCGCTGTGAAGAGTATATATGAGGTGAGTACTGCTATAAAGGTCTGTCGTCTCGGCGAAAAGCATGAGGTGGAGAAAAACACTATTTGAAGTGGACCCCGTCTGAGCGCGCAGGTAGTTCTCTAAATATTTATCGCTGCTGGAAAAGAATCTGAACACGATCGGCACCTGTTTGGCCAAAAGAGAAGACAGCTTTCTCTAAGATCTAGTATAACAGAATTAACCCGTTCCTGATGTGTAGAACAACTGAGATATTTCAGGATATTGGTAATGTCCTGAATTCCCGCGCTTTTCGCGCAGGCTTTCTTTTCTTTGTGTAGTTTTATTGTGTACCAAGTTAATATAACCTTGTGTTCACAGAATAACACACACAGCACAGTATACGTTAAGTGGAATCTACATCGAAAACAAAAAAAAAATGAACGAATTTGTATGCTGCAACGACACCTTTGTACATATCGGCCTGTGTTGGATGACTGGCAAACCCTCACTCCAATAGGAGTGACGTAGACTTAGCGGCTACCTGTTAGCGCTTGGTATTTCTGGATGAGTTGAGAAAAAAATACCCGTGTTTACAAGTTTCCCGTGGACGATTCTATATTTTACAAGTTTTGATTTGTCCTTTCGGCGTGGGCTACAACCATTTCCAGCTCCGGCGCGGAAAGCAGCAGTTGAGCCTGTGTTGAACAGTGTATTATACGGAAAACAAAGTTGCGTTTTCCCCCAAATATAAAATAGTAAAAACAGGGCCAAGCACAAAGCGCTACAAAGACACTGTAAGTGAAGCATTTCTGTAGGCCCCACGACACCCAAACTGACTGTGAAATAAACACGAAGAAAATGTTTATCTATTATTGATCGTATTTAAAAAATCCCTGCTTCGTAGAGTATTAGGCGTAATTGTATCGAAATAATACAAACGCATTATTATTAACAGGTTCCCCCGGATTTTAGGCGTCCCGTTAGGTAGAGAAATCAGCTGAATTTGAAAACCCATTCTTCTACGTTTTATCAAATGTTTTCTGAAAAACGTTGGTACGCGGAATCGTGTTATTTTTAGGATTATTATAAACATCCTGTGCCTTTGGCACAAGACACTTCAGGTGTATCGCACAATTTGTAAACATTTTAACGCCAAGGTGTGAGCCACTTTACAGTAAACAAAAATTGGCGCTTAACGTCGCTTGAGAACGACAACTGAAGAAGTGTGTTTATTCTATAAATTACGCAAACGAAATGCCATTCAGTGTTTCGCTATATGCGCCAGCACAAATGTGTGCCGAAAAAATATGACGATCGAGCGAATCGCTTAAAACGGCCCATCTATGGTTATTTCAAAATACATTGAGACCTTCGCAACAAGAACATACAAAGCCCAGCTTTTTTATTTATTGAATTTATTTTCCTCACTTATTTTCCCAACGGAAGTGTACACTTTGACGCTCGTTACAGGTTCTCATTTATTATTACTAGTACTGCCCCTTCTGTTATCATTTATGGTATACCACCGCACGCGTCACGTACATTTTTATAGATTAGGGAAAATGCGACCAAGAAGTTATTTTATTGGGGATGCAATATTTTCGTTGACAGAAAAATAGGGATAATTTTTTTAGCTTGACTGATTTGAGACGCCATTATTACAGAGTCTTTTTTGATAAACGAATTATTGCTTCAAGCGATTCTATAGTCCCACACATGAAGGAATAGTACGTCGAAAAAACAAGGCCTTATCCCTCATGTTTTGCTTTCCGGACGAGAAGCTCCGTGTTAGTTTTTATCCCGTGAGGTCTGCTTCCTGTTTTGTACTGTTCCGTTCGCACAAATCTTTTTATGCAATTATAAAACTACTACCTGTTATTAAAATGGAGTTGGTGTGTTCCTCTCGAGGATGCATTCAAGGCTTAACAAGATAGAAAATGTCGCAGAAGGCATTTTGAGCATCAGAAATTTTAATTTTGTACGGCCACAGAAAAATTCCTCGTTTTTAATAACTCAGCGGCCAGCGATAAGTACATTTTTTATGTAATTGTGTGTGCGTGTGCGAGTGCGTGTGCGTGTACATGTGTGTGAGTGTGTGTGTGTGTGTGTGTGTGTGTGTGCGTGTGCGTGTGTGCGTGCGTGCGTGCGTGAGTGCGTGTGCGCGTGCGCGTACGTGCGTGCGTGTGCCCGTGCGCGTGTGCGTGTGTGCGTGCATGCGTGCGTGCGTGCGTGCGTGCGTGCGTGCGTGCGTGTGTGTGTGTGTGTGTGTGTGTGTGTGTGTGTGTGTGTGTGTGTGTGTGTGTAAATGCAGCCGTCGTAGTGGTTTGTTCTATTTAGTTTGAGCAAAATTTGCGAGTATTTTGAGAATTCGCGCCAGATGTAAAGTTTTTACAGAAATAATTTGCGTGCCAGGTGTAAATAATCTATGTGCATGAAGCTTACAGTCTGGGCTTACTGCAAAGAAATAATGCCCGTTCGGATATTTGTAAAAGATTGGACATCTCCAGCACAAATAATTTTGGGCATTGTGAGGAAGTTGCGTTTATAGGGATGATAGGCACGGTACTGTAGCAAATTAGGATTTGTAGCTAGGTGAATTAGCTTGACCGCAATGCCCTTTGGCGTTAAGGTAGTAAACCGCTCTACTCATGCCAAGAGATTGAGGTGTGCAGCTTTTGTGAATTTTCAAGGATTCGTTAAATATGAAAAACAAGTAACGGTGTTCTTGATACTTAAAGACGAAATCGTGAGCCTGACAGTACGAAACAAAGAACTCGAATCATTCCAGATAAAAGGCCTGCGCTTCGAGATCTCAAAGTTCAAGCACAAGCACTTACGAAGGCTGCTTGTACATTACTGGACATCCGCCGAGCAGAATCGTTACCGAGTGTGGAAATATTGGTATGTGTAAAAAAGAAGCGAAATGATGATCGAATATAATGTCTTCGACTTTTTGCAACCGTTGGGTAGTAATGGACTTCGGAAGCGAGTTTTACATTTTATGGAGCTGATTTTTCGGGGTTTTCTTACCAAAAATAGTTCTTTTTGTCTTTTTGTCAGAATTTTTTGCCTGCGTTACTTTTGGTGTCGATTGCTTGTTGGCGTAGTAACCGTCTGTTTGCTGTCGAACCGCCAGCTCGCACACTGCTTTGGCGTCATACTGTTTGCATAGGCACAAAATGCAGCTCACCATACCACCATTGTTTTCTTGGGTTATCTGTTTCTCGCTATTGAAGCAGAACAATGCCCTGACAACCTTCCTACGACTATTTGCGGAGACTGGTGTTGTTGCGGAAACGCAACATCCTTGAGTAAATATGACGCGAAGTAACTGCCAGCTCCTTGTTCGTCGGTGTTGCTAGAGAGAAAAAGATCAGCCTAGATCTTCTCGCTGTGTAATGTCCCAAACTTTCACTCTATGCAGAAAGATTGAACTGCAATGGAGTGGCTTAGTGATGCATGTCAGTGAATAAACAGTTTGTGTGTTGTCATCAGGCTGCAACAAAAACAATAAAACAGGTATACGCCGAAAGTTCTTTCTGCATTTCTCATATGGTTCCATGCTGCCTTAGTTGTGATAACAGTGTCGCGAAGAACCAACACAGGCATGGTAATTCCTGTGAGAAGGCACCCTCACGACGTTTCCCTCGTTTATCTGAGCAGCAGCGCCACCACTAATGATGATGTCACAGCGGCCGAATGCGCCGCTGTACGCATTCGACGCAACATGAATGCTGCGGAACTCTTCAGGCTAAAGAAAAACAGGCAAGGGAAAAAGGAGCATTGAATAGTCGTTAGACTAAGTATATATGTGCACCAGCTATGTCCAGCAAAGTTGCAGTACCTTAATTACCGCATCTCCACAAAGTGGAGATGCGGGATGGAGATTCGGGGGCCACGGATAATTTACGGTAAGAATGATCCCCAGGATCATTCTTACCGTAAATCATCCGTGGCATTGCCCACTCGCGCATGTAAATGAGTGACAACACGTGAGTACAGAATGTACAATCCCAATCCAATCCAATCCCATACAATTCAGTTGATTTCAATTTGAACCCATCCATTCCCATTTCAGTAAAATCCGATCCAATCCAAATTTAATCCAATTTATTCCAATCCAATGCAATGCTCCTCGCCTATGCGCAACACCGTGTACATGGTCGCCAAGCCCCGGACAAAGCGAGGTCCTAAGGTACTTCGCCCTTAAAATGCTTCGACATAACCTCCAAGGAAGAGGACTGGGGTGGCGATACAGCGATCTCCCAAATGTAGGCAACCTACCGGGAAAGTTTTGAGGTGATTCCGGATTCACAGGTGGCGTGGCTCCCATTCTGAGTTCCACGGAAAGGTTTCGCCAACACATTAGGTCGTTGGGAAAGCCTTCGGTGCCGTAATGCAAATCCGCAATGGCGTTATAATATCACGTTTGGAGAGTGAATCGAGTAGGTAAACACGGTACTTTAACACCTTCTGGCATTAAATATGAGGACTTAACCTGCATTATTCAGCAGGGTTTGGTTTGCGTGTCCATAAGATGACCTAATTAGGCACTCCCGGGATGAGTTCGAAATTGAAGTGCACACGCGCGTACAGGATTACCTTAGCTTCCGGACCGGAAAAATAGACTGGGTCGAATAGATACCGCCAACCCAACTCGCAATCACAGTTAAACCCCTGGACGGGACGCAGAATAAGTCTAAAGAATTAAATACCCCCTTTGAAAGCAGTTGTATAATTCCACATCTAAAGTATGGCACGGGGAGAGAGAACGGAGTTGCCATTGCTATAATTTTGCAAAGGCGGGTTTGCACTAGTGGAATATTCTTCCGCATTTTGCTGGATGAAGTATTCAAAAGGCATGAGCATACAGATGTGAAGAGGCCTGAAACAAAATAATCCCCAATTTATTCTAAGTTCCCGTCGTGTTGCATCTACCGATAAGTCAAGAAAGAGGTGCAATAATTTCTCACTTCAGAAGCGGTTGTGGCTTGTCCAAAGTTTCTCCTTCTCGCGTTGTTATTTTGTTAAAATGTTTGTGCTTATCTCTGTCCGAACAATGAATAAATAGAATTTAAATCTGAATAAAAGGCTGGTTGTTGTAAGCTACATCCAAGTTACGTGAGATAACGTCAGAAAAAAATGCAAGAAATAATGGCGTAAAAAAAGAAGACATTTTGATAGTGTGATGCGCGGTAATATTTTGTTGTAACGGAAGAAACTGCAAACTTTTATACTTTACAATTTTTATGATGTAGTTTAAATTATTTCTTTTTGATAGGGGCCCCAAATTAGAAAGCCAACGCTGATAGGACCAAGACAAACACGTCTTAAACGACAACAAAAAAGCACGTGCTGTTGCAGACGTCTCTACCTTTGCACTATTATATGCCAATGTGGTTGCTTGAAGCTGTGAAAGGTGGCTAACGCGTCGTGCTCATATTTATTTGACATCAGTGCTTGTCAAAATATAGTAGAGAAGGAAGTATTTAGGTTACCCTTTGCAACATTTCGCGTGCCGAAGAACCGTCCCTTGTATTCGTCCCTTTCGTTTACACCTCCATACTGCAGAAATTTTTCCAGTAAACTTAACTCCTTCACAAATACCGTCCGCCCAGTAGTGCAGTTGTATTTATACTGCACAGTGCATATGTTGTATCGGAAAAATACTGTTGTTCTACCATTATTTCTGAACAGAAAGTGGTTTGATGAAGCTTCGTGTTTTTCGAAAAAAAGGTTTGGAATATTATATTTTTTGTTTTGTTTTCGTGTCGTAACTGGCTGTTTCGGCGATTGGAATGACTTCAGTGATCTTCCGAATGAGAACTCTGCCAAATGAGGAACGTAAGTATCTTGTTCTTAGCTTGCCTCGCTCGGGAATTTACCTACCCCACACGATCGATAGCGAGAAACAACAATTGGCACTGCAGTTTCCACTTGGTTGGCGTTTATTGGGGCACAGAGAAAGAGCAGTCAGGCGAAACAAACATACGTCCTTTAATTGCGCCGTGTCTTGCGAAGTGAATGCTTCTCTTGCGCTTGAAGGTTCCGCTTGGAACACTCCCATTGTGCAGGAGCCATTGTCAATGAAGCCATTGTCCCTCCATGTGAATTAACATCTTGCCGTCCAGGTCTTTTTTTACTAATACAAAAATACAACCACGTTCTTTTATGACTTATTTCATAGAGATGACTCTCATTGTGAGGTTTAACCGCGCGGTATATACACCTGAATTATTAAGCGCGTCATTTTGGAGTGCTCCGCAATAGTTTTGACCGCCTCCAATCTTTAAGTGTCCCGAAATCTTGACACACGGGCGTTTTCACTACTTGCCTCTATTAGAAAAGCGGCAGCGCCGGCTAGAAATAGAAGCTGCGTTCTTGTTCTCAGTATCAGCCACTGAGCCACCGTGTAGGGTACTTTGTTTATAGAGACGATGTATTCTGCCTTTTCCAAGAAAAGCAGCAGAGTGTGTTCGTATTATGTGCGTATCATCGCAGACAAGAGACAGCCTTTCTTAAGCTTGCTACCTCGAATGTAACGGTCAAAACGGTTCTCTTTCAGAGGGATTTGCACATATCACGCTAACTGGTGCATATCTAGTCCTTAATCAAGCGGGGACCATGAAGCCTTGCATTGTTTTTTGAACACGCAGTTTTTCTTAAGACGGGCTGCAAGCACCCGCCAAAAGAACTATGACACCCCGCGTTTCTCGCAACCTACCTTTCTAACAACCGTAAAGCTCCATATGACCTGTTAATATCATTCAGGATAATGTTCAAGTTGAAGAGATGCATGAGAGGCTGCCCAGTGGAGCCACCTCGCGCCACAACGCGTTTTTGTTTAAAAAAAGTCTGGGCTATTTCGCAGTGTGGTTTCGGCACGCGAAACACTCGTTTGCTGTATTTCTCGGCAGGAGCATTCTGTTTTTCCTGGCTAGTTTTAGACTGTGTTGTGCTGTTTTTTAGGTTCACTCTTCTTTTTTTGTTGGACAGCTGCTGACAGTTTAAACACATTGAGGTTGGAAGTTCGTAATATGTTTTCATACAACTAAAAATGTATAATCCGCACAAATAACGCCCTTACGAGCAAGTGGGACAAATTGCATGTAACGAAATTGCCTGAAGTATGATATTACGCATCCAATTGTAAAAACGCCACAGGAAAAATGATTATTTCTCTGCCTATTTTAAAAACCGACTGTAGGTGTTTCCACCTGTGAACATAATAGAAGATTGGTCGCAGCTCTTCCTGCAATTATTTCTACAGTTCAGGCAATTTTGCCTTGTCCTGAGGAGCAAAAACCGTAAAGCTTTATAGCTTTCTTAAATGTGGGGTGCCCGGTGAGAAGCACTAGCCACGTTGGTAGGGTTTCGGTAAAGTTTACAAATGTTCCTGAGTGTTAGAATGTATAGTCTTTGTGAGGCAGTACTTACACTCGCTCATGCAAAATGTTCTCCGCTGAATCGTGAGTTTCGCCGTAATTGCAAGCCCGATGTGGTTTCATTTTACCAAAATAGCAGGTCGCTGATGGCAACTTCTTCCCGGTACATGGACTCGTGGACGTAGCGAGAACTGCTTCTGTCTCCCATTAAGGAGGCCAGTAAATAATGGCAAAGGCAGCGTCCCTTTTTATTGCACTTTCGGCTCCAATACCCTTTTTTCTCTAGGAGTAATTTCTCATCTTCATCGCCATGACAACGACTGTTACCTTATTGCCTCCCATTAACCACGCCCAGAAACAGGCAACCCGGACTGCTGAAAATAACATCGGTAGTCGGTGCCTTTATATAATTAGGCTGCACCCCTGTTCTCTTATTGGCTGGAACGTGCAACTGTCGCAATTGAATCATTGACTACAATTAGCATCAATTAGGAGGAAACGCTATTTACAAGGTACATTATGGATTACATTCTGTTTCACGTGAAGAACCCGTAAACCACTACCTTTCCGAACGTACAATAATCACAGAGAAATTGCGGGAAAATGATGGTTCAGTGCTTAGTGCAGGAAATGCCTAATACTGTTTGCGTGGCCCTTTCAACGCGTTCATTCAGGAATGGGATCTAGCCTTTCACTGGAATTATATTATGCTGCTGGGAAGTTGGCGGATCTAGATACTGGGTCGGTCCAACCTAATCTTCACCGCTCAAGCGAAAGCTGAGACAAACTGACGCCATTGCGCCATCATTTAAAACTTCGAGCTGTTTCGCAATTATGTTGACTTACTTAAAACGTATCCTACATCTATTTTAAAACAGTGGCTTTCTTCAAATGCGGGCAATAATTGTGTCAAAACTACCACGATTTTATCTTTTTGCCTATAGCCGTTCGGCTAAAAGATTACACGGCAAAGATTCTTATGCGTGCCAGCTCCGTGAAAGGAAACACCTGCGGCTACAACTTGCGAAACGCTCTAGACGGTGACGTCTCGGAGGCTGAACCGGAAATCAATATTCGGCGAGCGCGACCTAAAGCATGCAAAATTACATTTTCTATGCGCCCGCAGCAAACGCTTCACCGACCATTCCCTCTCTTAACCCACAGCTCTGCCATTCTTCCATCGCCTCCAGCGAGTCAGTACGCGAAAACTTTTGACGTTGCCGGATTTTCCACGAGAACAATTATTTGACTGGCTGGAGCTCCTTTCGGAACTGCGGTTTATGCTAGACTGAGCTTGTGAAATGGCACACGTACACAACCGTGTCTCCGGTTTCTCGTGCGGGATGGTGATGGAAAATCTCGGCAGGCTATAATCGGTACAGACAGCGCAAGTGAATGTGTTATTTGTTAAGTCTTATTTCGCATTGCAACTTGAGGCAACGTTGGAAAATTCAAAGGGACGTTATGGGCTCTGTTATTTCTTTTTGGTTTGTTGTTCTGTTAAATTGCGTAGCTGCTGCCGGATGAATGTCCGGATAAATGGCGCGTTGAGCGACATGCCATGACACCTTTCGTTGTGGGATGTTCGCGTGGCAAGTGTGGAATGACCGTATCGAACGCTTAACATATTGTTGTAAATTTGGTCAATAAAAATTCTCTGGGATTCGATGCGTGGTACAGCGGATGGCCGTATGTCGAAGCATGACGCTAGCACGTGCGGCTCGAACGGTTAACGCTCTAAATGTCTTCGGCACTACTATCTGTCTGAACGTCTCTGCCGTCGCTAGGTGGCATGGCCAATATCAGAAGGCCTGACTTCCCAACGTTGCGGTAACGATACATCAAAGCGGGGTTTTGTGCCACTCTTCGACGAGTCCGACCTGAACCAGGGTAGACTGCGCCAACCAGGCACATCTAAACGTGTGTTCTGCAATGCCACAGTGCGTTCGATGGTGGAAATCAGGCACCAAGCTTTCGAAGGCCGAATTTGTCCTATATTGCTCTTACCCGTTTTACTGGCGCCGTATCCTTCATCCACCGGGTTATAATCTGGTTTGCGATGTTCTCTGACACAGCATGTTACCGGGAGTCAGGTTGTAATGAGGATGCCTCATGAAGGCAGTGATGACGTCTCCACAAAATTCTCCGCAAAATTTGCTTTCTCAACATCCTCCTTACGTACTGGACAGCATACACTGTGGTAAGCCACATCAATGTGTAAAAGAATGCACCGAAATGCCAACATTGCGTTACTCTTAGACAAGCTCAGAAACAGAGCAAGTATTCTGCGTCAATTAAACATCTAGCATATTAGCTCAGGACACCTTCAGACAGAGCAACGCAAAATACTATACCTAAAGAATAATTTAGAGTGGTTTTAGCACTTAAAAACTACCGGTAAAAAGTCCGTTCAGGCGTCCATCAATGAAAACAGGGTTCTTTGCTGCGAATCCACGTTTTGATCTCATCTTCGTGCCTAATGTTGTTCTCTACATAAAATTTCTGGGCTCCTGTTCTCTGTACCGTAAATATCTGAAGGTTATTGATGCCAAAACACAGCTTCAAACAGTTCATTTAAAAGTAATTACGCAGAAAACCGGAAGTTTGTTGTAATGATGAAATGTTGGATTGTACCAGTGACCTAAGATTGTGTCATCACAGTATAGAATGTTAGTGTGTTTTAGAGTAAAACATTTTAGCAATGCTTTTTCAGAAAAGAAAAGCCAGTCGGATGCGTCTTGCATTCCCACTGATTTCTTTCTTACTTGTGCGCTGTACTCAGGGCCTCTGCAGACAGCGCTATGTACAGCTAGAAATGTGTAAACCCCATACACCACTACTGACCGTAAATCCTGCTGAGAAGGACTATTGTTTTCGTGTGGCCAGCAAAAGCACTCGCTGAATGCTCTTTCGGACTTGACCTCTTAAATTTATAGCCCCACACGGTTCTTACAAATCTCAATTTTGTGCTAGGCTGCTTTTCCGGCTGTGCTCTGCTCAGAGCCAGCGGTTGAAATCACACGCAACAATATTCCCTCACGGCAAACAAAACAACGCATCCCGTTTCGCTACTCGGCGTTGCATCTGCAGGCATTTTTTACACCGACGCGTTTGAGTGTGAATTATCAACTTCTTTCTGAAGCGTAATAAACGTGCATGTGTAGACAAGGTCCTTATATTCTGTACTGCAGAAGGTAAGTTTCGCCACAATAACGCCAACCGTTTCCCTACGCCTGTCTTAATAACCGCGCTTTTAGCATATGTTAGTTTTACTATATATTCTTTTACACATCGCCGCAGGATATATCTGAATCATGAAAGCGGATGAAGGTTAGAAAATTGTCGTTTATTTTTCTTGTGTGTGTCGACCTTGGCACGAGGTATTAAGAGTTTTACGCTATTTCATGCGCTTTGAGTTTCATATTGCTGTTCTTAGAGTTCTTGCTGCCAAGTCAAGATGTAGGGAACGGAACTATCGGGATTGGGTGTGCCCTTCTTGACACGCAGTGTTTCCCGAACCAATCGCTTATCTAGAGGCAAGTTTTGGTTTGGCAGCCAAATATATTTAAATATACATTGTGAACGGTTAAAGTGAATACAGGTGGAGTTTGGCTATGGTTTGATCTGGCAACTTTGTTTTGGGTTCTTTATACTCAAAGACACTCCTCGCTTTTTTGGAAAGGAATCAAAGGGACAATGTGCAAACTTCCTTTTGTGGCCTTACTGGCTGTTTTTCACAATAGCTTCAGTAGCCTTCTCATTCCGGAGAAGGCGGCTACTAGTTCTATTCTGAGCCACTGGGGAGCTAGGAATATCCTGAGCCATATTCTGAGCTCGCCATATTCTGAGTTTCGCTATTCATTGAACATTATGCCTTCATTATATTACGCTATTAATTGAATGAATATGCATTCATTCATTTATCTTCGCTATTTTTGCTTTCGCCTGCCCCTCAACAGACTAACTTCGAAAGATGAAAATGAGTAAAAAAGTGAGAAGGAAAACGTTAATTCCGACACCTGCCTCACGCCAAGACTTGCCTCTCAGCCTTCCTGCTTTTTATGCCTAAACGCATTAAATAACAAGGGGCGCATTAACATAAAACGGCCTTCATTGCGATAATTTTTGCTCATCACTCTTCTAAACACCTCGATTGAAAAATTTGTATATATAACTCGGTGAAGTCAACTCTAATCTTCGAGATATGTTTGCGAAAAACTCTACGCGTATGGGTGAAAAAAAACATTAAATGGTCAAACAATCTGTAGGCTTCACCTCAATGTTGTGTGAAGCGCCAGCACTTTCAGCCCCGATCCGACTACCGCGTAGACGTCATGATAGGAATGAAGCTTAACCAGCGGCCGCATGTATGGCTTAATCCTTTAACCTCAGAGAGTGCGTTCCGAAAGCCGTGAAAAGCTGGCCCTGTATAAGCTTATTAAAAAGGAAGCTTAAAACGTACGGAGGGGTAGCTAGATCGAAACGGCAACGGAAAACGTGTGTTATGAACCATAGGCTCTTTTCAGTTTCAAGGATACATGGTAGAAGCCCGAAACTTTCAAACCAACAAGCTTATGCGAAAACGTTAGTTTGGGTTAAAGTGTATTGGTGGATTTCGCACCCTACGCCACGCGGGTTCCATCCACAGTAAAAGTTCCCACCTCCCATCGCAGGAACCCCTGTGTAGATGCGATGCATAGGGGGTCACGTTGCAGCGTTGGACAGCGGAGGAACGGCGCTGGAACGATAGAGCGGAGCGGCGCAGGCACCGCGTTTATAGCGCGCATAACGGTGAGGGGACGCGCCAGCGCCAGTGCGTCTGCCGCGGCTATGACGCAACACAATCCAACACAATCCACTTTAATCCAATCCAAATCCAATCCAATCCAATCCAAGCCAAGCCAAGCCAAGCCATTGGAATCCAATCCATGCCCCTCGCGAGAGAGTGTTCGCTATCGGAGAGGAGAGGGGGTGAGCGGCGGAGAGCGAAGCTGGCGCGGCGAGGAGAATGGGGGAGGGGTGGACGCCGACAACAACGACGACGACGCTGACGCCGGATGCAGGGACAAGGCGGGTGAATGAGATGCGTGGCATCTAAAAACGGTTCCCAAGCATTTTTCCTAGCATCTGCGACGTCAAACCGAAAGCCGCGGAAACGAGGTTAGTCTTGTTAGGTGTGTCGTCGTTAAGCGTGAGATGCGCAAGAACAAGTCATGCATGGATCCCGCGCTCGGTGGCCGGAAAGAGTTCAACCTTGTTTCGGTGTGATCGCTTCACTGAAAATGCGGCTGTTGTCAGTTAACGCTGCTCGTTTAGCGGGCTTGTTATTCAAGCCACAATGTTTAAACAAGCGCGGTATAGTCACGTGATACAATAACTTACGTAGGAGTGCAAGCTGGGTGTGCCCAACAATATTCGGAGTTCAACGACAGCAAGAGCATAGAATGGTTACATGTGGCAACGTTCATGAACCCTGCCCTAATGACGTTTGCAAAAAATATATCATTTCTAACAACTCTAGGTGTGGCATAAAATCGCCGCAGGAGTCTCAAGCCAGAACACGGAGGCGCAAATGACTATCCCCAGATGACCCCCGGATCGTCGTTGCGTTCCGCGCCAAAAAGAAATACCGTATTATTTGTTAAGTGCTAAGTATTAAGAGAACCATGAATTGCTCACATATTAGGCTCAAGTGCCTCGCCGCAGCTCATAGGCTTATGCTTATTACAACCGCAATTTTATTGTGCCACGTTGGCTCTGCACTGTGTTCATGAATATGAAAACTTCATGCCAGAACTTCCCAGATACAAGCATTTTAAAAGATAAAATATTAACAGGAGCACTTAACACATGCGCAATGGGAAGGCCCAAATTTTTAAACACAAACAAATAAAGAGTTACAAATACATTGTATTTCTATTCTTCACCCACTTGCCATTTTAGAAAGACATTTCCTTTCTAGCAAATAAAAATCCGCTTAGCTCTGAATAACGCCCGTATATGTACGTTTGTTGATGACAGCCGCGCAACCACGTGCCAGCCCCATTTGCTTGACGCTTCTCCATGGGTACCAATTACTGCAAATGCCAACAGCATTTCCGATTATCAAGTGCGCAAAGTGCGTTAAAATTTACGCATGCGGTAAGTGTTAGGTCGCTGCGCACTACATTCTCAGAGACTTCAATGAAGCTTGAGAATTTAAAGTGAGAATTTAGAATGGATACCGTGGATTCGATACCTATTTACTAAATGGCTGCAGAACGTTTTGGCTTACTTGGTGTATTTTACGCAGGGCGAATTCTTTGTATTCCCAGCGCATACGTGATTCCTGGCGCTTCAGAAACCATGCATTAAAAAGCAACAGATTCTTATATAAACATTGACATTTTCACTATGTGGTTCAAAATCTTCTTGCATGAAGCGATTAGGTGTCAGGCATTACTGGTTAGTGTTCTTGGCCTCTTCGTGATATCTCCTTCAGTCCGTCGCCCACTTTAACTTCATGCTTTACAAGGACGTTGCTTTTTGATTTGTAAGGAGGGCAACTTATAAACCATCAAGCCCCTTCGATGTGACAGTACCTCTTTTAGAACCGACCTAATAACACAAAACACATGAGGGACCTATGCTAAGACAACAAGTAAAGTACCGGATTGTGTCTGCAGGTTTAACGTGTCTATGGAATATCAAAGCAACCTCAAAGCGTTGTGTGGGAGTGTGAGCGTGCTTGGGTTGGTGCATCAACTCGTCCACCGGACATAGGTACAATTAAATGCAAATAGAACTCCACCCTTCCACAACTTGCTTGCTTGGATGTCGTAATGCCAAGCATCATGCATCTAAGTTCATATAACTGTCTTAGACGAGAACAAAATTAAGAAATGCCCATTTTAGGGGTAAACCTGAGTGATTTTCCGCCAAAGTAACAGCCCAGGCCTATGCACACCTATGGCCGACTGAGGCAGACAGACCAAATATCGCGAAAATCTAATGCGGTTGCTTGACTATTCAGAAGAATCATCCTACCGGCATGGGATTGAAAGAACAAAAATCAAAATCGCGAGTTAGTAGTATTTGCTGTTGCCGTAAATTTAGTGTCGGTAATGAAGCTGGCTACATGTTTTCATTCTTCTTTGGTACCAGCAAACCTCTCTCCCAATCTCATTAGGAGGATTATTTTCTGTCTAAAAACATCTGCATTAAATTACGGCAGACTTAAATGTTATTGTGAAGAAATGGCAAAACTCACGGTGGTAACAATGACGACTTGGCATGATTGGCACAAAAGCAGCGGCAGAACAAACAATTATAACTTTCTCCGGAGAGGTACAATTGCATTTATTACCCATTCTCGTCGGACGTAAATGGATAAAAATCTTCTTTTTGTACAGGCGAGAATAATTAGAGCTCCAAAAAAATTCTAGTGAACACCACAGGTTCCTTTGATATGATGAGTTGACGTTGCATAATTCTTCCCGTCATGTTAAAATGCTCCCAACTTTTCGCTAATTGCGAAAGCTATTCTTTTGAGTTCCTAAGGTGTGCCGTGTATCTCCTCTGGGGACAGAGCAAAAGTTCTGATGTTTTTCATTGTGCGTGGGAGATAGCGAACATCGTCATAGTATACTCCAGTGACAAATAAAAGCTGCTCTTTCGATTATCGCTTTCTGCCCTTTTTTCCCGATGACGAAGTTCGGAGTTCCAACGCGGAGAATAGTGGGAAGATGGTTCTTTGGTTAAGCAGCGGCTGCAGGATGGCTATCGTGCGTCCATTCAGTATACCTAATAGTGTAATATGGGCTACAGAAGGAATACAGCTGGGCGGCCTTTATTATAGTTATTTCTTACGCCGTAACTATTTCTCCAATAGGTAAAGAAAATTGCCTTTAATGCTGGCAACAGCGTATTACTTGCACGTAAGAATGATGAAGACTAAACAAAAAATACGGCTGCCATAAAAGGCCCTATTTGGCGCTTTTGGGGCAACAATGTCGTTAGTCAGGAATGTCGTGTTCTCGATATTAATAGTTTTTCGGCAGTTTTCGTCACTGGAAAACGAAGACTCTTTAATGTCACATGA
The DNA here is from genome assembly GCA_013339765.2 of Haemaphysalis longicornis. NCBI lineage: Eukaryota > Metazoa > Arthropoda > Arachnida > Ixodida > Ixodidae > Haemaphysalis > Haemaphysalis longicornis. Next base: position 31,309,887 of record CM023458.1, on the reverse strand, counting down.
CGTTTTCGACCAAATACTAGACCACACTAGGCTGATCATCTCCTGTGAGGAGTGTAATGAAACCTCTCAAAACAGTGTCAAAAACAATGGGTGAGTGTTCTCTTTTCGCCGGAATAGTATCTGAGGGCTTCCCTACTTTGCTCCGATGATGAACGCTTCAGTTCTTGAGTTTGCAACCCCTTTTGCCCCAATAGGACGCAAAGGTGCAACCTTAAGATAGAGAGGTAGTTGGGAGCATCCGGTCATGCCTGGCAACAGTGATAGTGTTAATCTAAAAAGTAAAATAATAGTTTGTTTCTCTATTCCGTTTCCAAAAGCAGAAATTTTTAGTATTTCTTTTTCATTTTAGACGCACTTTTATGTCTTGTTCAGCTATTTATTTATTTTTGTTATGACATACTGCAGCCCAGGATTAGGTCCAAGCAGGGGTGGGAAAGCGATTACATAGTATATCAGCCAAAAGCAATTATGCAATCTCCAAGAAACATCAACAGAAATGACAGGCAGAAAATTACTACACATGAGAGAGCTGCTGAATATGATGAAAGCATATTTGGCGAAGTAACACAGTGGCAGGGAGACTGTTCCTTTATGGTATTGTTCGCGTGGAAAAAATGAATATTTACAGGTGATTGTGCGGGCGACCAAGGGGGTATATTCAAAGTGTGGTATTGCCCTCGTAGGCCGGGAGGAAAGAGATGTAAGATATATGATGCGTCAAGCCGCTGTTTGCGGTTCCAAAGATCGGCAAGAAATTTTAGTCGATTGCTTCTTGTCCGAGATTCTAGAGTTGGAATTCCGTTGTTCTGCATCAGTGTGGTAGGTGAATCATGTCTTTGATAGAGGTTATAGATGAAGCAAACAGCTTGCCTTTGAATTCGCTCGAGTTTCCCATATCTTTTTTTGTATGCGGGTCCCAGACCACTGAAGCGTACTCATGGCGCGATCGAATTAGTGTGTTGTAAGCCAACAATTTGATGTCGGTGGCCAGTGTTTAAATTTATGTTTTAGGAGTCCCAGTTTCCTTTTAGCCGAAGCGCAAATATTATCAAATGAAGCGACCAGATAGGTTGCCGGTAATTGTCACAGCGAGGTATGTAAAGCTACTTGTTAAGCTAACAGGGGCGTTGTTATTTGTGTAATGGGCATTCAAGAGGATTATTTTTGTTGTTTTGCGCATGAACGCGTTTTTATCGTGGTTAAGTGTCATGCTCGATATTTGGCACCTGTGTGAGCGTGCCATCGAGACTTTCATTTAGAGAGGCCTGATTGTAACTTTTTAATACTTTTGAATAGCAAGCGGGTCAGTATGCAAATAGGTGAATATTAACGTCTTGGGTTTATACAAGTTGTAATATCGCTTATATAAATTAGGAACCGTAGCCACCCGAGTACGCTTCCTTGGGAAACTCCGGAAATAACAGGTAGGATATAATAATAATAATAATGAAACTTTATTTCTGTTCCACAAACACAGATACAAATACATAAACACAGATACAGAAAAAAGAACCGCGGAAAAAAAGCTGTCATAGACAGCTTGACGAGGCCGCAGCCCCTTTTTGCTCAGACAGCAGCATCGCGACAAAAGAAAACACACAGTTATAAAGGCAACCGAAAAAAAGTAACAATAAAAGCTAACAATAAGACTTTTTTGCACGTAATACCCGTTAGTTTTAACAGGTATAAAAAGAAAAGTTGAACAAGAAAGCAAATGAAAGACATAGAAAGGTTAACACATTTTAGTACACATGACACGTAATTGACGCTTAGAACATTTATACATATCAAAATCGGCGCACTCAAATACATTTAAAAGAGAAGGCAGGGTATACTGTAAGCGCTCTTTCCCAGTGTTTAAACGGGCTGTAGGGACCGCCCAATGTTCCTTATTCCTGAAAGGGTAACTGATTTCTTTCTGTTGCAACCGGGCCAAATTACGCATGTAGTTTATGTTTCTCTTGGTTTCTATTTTGAATCGGTTACTCAAACGATAATTGTACAAGTTGAAGATTTTATAACACCACTTTTAAGAAAGAGGTCTCTGGTTGGCTCCCTATAACCTTTGTTATAAACGTGACGAAGAAATTTTTTTGTAGTAAATAAACTTTATGTAAAGAGGAATACTTTGCGGTACCCCAAACAAGTTGACAATAGTTTAAATTAGAATAAAAAAGAGAATTGTACAGAAGCAATTTCACAGATTTGGGGAGAATGTACCTTAAACGACCAATAACACCAGTGATTCGAGCCAACTATTTATACATGATCAACATGATTATCCCACGACATGTTTGCGGAAAACACGACACCTAGGCATTTGAAGCTATCCACAAACTGTAAATTTCGCGAATTTAGTTTAACGGTAGAATGAGAGGGAACCGGTTTGTTTTTAGGGCGAAATATAACTGCTTTTGTTTTAGTTTCGTTTATTCGCATGTAGTTTGCATTAGACCATTTGTGCAGCGCATCCATCGTGAGATTGCATGTACAGATAAGTTCATCAATATTATCGCCAGAAAAAAACATACTAGTGTCGTCTGCATAAATAACAAATGTAGTTGTGTGACTAATATTTACAATGTCATTCAAATAAAGATTAAACAGCAGAGGCCCCAGTATACTGCCCTGCGGGACACCAGAGACCACAGGGCTAACACTGGAGTAAGCGTCATTTATGTGGACAACCTGTGTTCTATTAGACAGATATGACGTTATCAACAAACCAGCAGTTCCCCTAATACCGTAACACGCTAGTTTCTTGATCAGTAGTTCATGGTTCACTAAATCAAGGCTTTGGTAAAATCTACAAAAATGCCTATGACCAGAGCCTTATTTTCAAATTGTGTAAGGATATATTCTTTTTGATGCAGTAACGCCAGTTCTGTTGATTTGTTTTTCCAGAAACCAAATTGATTTTCTGTAAGGATGTTATGTTGATCAATGAATTTAGACAATCTACAGTGCAAGATTTATTCAAACGCTTTAGAAAAAACAGGAAGAATAGACACAGGTCTGTAGTTTACAAGGCATTGCGATCCCCACTTTTGTAAACAATAGTTACCTTTGCTATCTGCATTTGTTCAGAGTGGTAATCATTTAGGTCAACAAATTGTTTGTGCAGTTCAAGGTACGATATATCCATTTAAGAAGCGGGCAAGGAAAACCGAGTTTGTTTAGTTGAAATGTCAATCCAGAGTGAGAGATTTTGTCAAAAGCTTTATTATTTCAAGAAAATTGGGTCAATTTGGCCTGATGCATCTACGACCGAAGAAAAGGTAGCATATGACAACAAACCTATTTACAACATACGAGAAAATACTGCGACAACCAGTGCACGATGGGGCAATAAATTTTGTTGAACAGAGTTTGCTTTTTGTAATTTCGAGGGCCTCTAACTGATTGTTTAGTTCTTCATGGTATTTGCGCTGTTGTGTGCCCGTAATTTATGAACTAAGTGTTTTGTTTGGTCTTCAGCAGAGCATTCATGGTTGTTTGTAATGCTTTCCAGACACAAGTCGCTAGAGCCGCCTCTTGGGGATGGTTAAGACCGAATGCAGTAAAGAAATATACTAATGCTACCTCAGATGCGGTCGGTCACAACCCCAGAGTCAACTGTGTTTTAAGCAACAGAACTACGAATAATTGATATACCCATAAAAGGGTAATTACATTGTCTGATTCCTCCGCCTTTGCAAGAGTGATCGAATTCGTATTTACAAATACTGTCCTTTCCCTCATTATGTGGTAGACCTCGCTAATCTCTTCATTTCTGTGGTGGCGCCACGCTATAACGCACGAGTGGCCTGAAATTTTTGGTGTTTTCTTTTGTATGCATATTCGTTCGTTTTGAAAGACCAAACAGCACAATAAAGCTCGCTTTCAAAGGAGGACCTGGGAGACCTTGAACTGGTTTTCTATTATCATGGAAGCAAAACCTCAGACAGCACGCATTTTACCACATGCTAACTTGGCCAAGTACTCCTGGTTTCGGTTTTCTATGAACGAATGTCAAGAAAGTTCACGGTACGTTGTAGCGAATGCTTCTTCTAGAATTATTAATTGCGCCTTCCTATAGCTTTTCCTATAAAGCATGAACACGCTATAGGTGGTTAACTATTAACATAAACTTTCGCTTCCTTTCATCCGCACGCTCAACTGGTTCCAACGAAACTGAGCTAATGACTAACGGCCCGACAATTTTCTCATACCACCGAGCACTAACTTGAAAGTAAAAGAAAGCGACGAAACCCACTGCCAGACCACGACTTTCTAATTACCCCGGGTTATGCGGGTACTCTCTGGAGGGCAATCTATTTCACGCCAAGCAGCTTCTTCCACAACGCCCACGAAAGTTTCTTGTAACGGCCCGTTCTACTGAAACTACGGCTGGCCGAGCTCCCTAAGGTGCCACTCAACCGCGTGTGTCGTAGCGCAGCGCGAAGCTGAAGCTCGGAAACTACTGCAATCTTCAGTACCGAGTGGCTTGAGTATAGCGGGGGATTTTCATTTACCGCCAGGATAACGAGAAAGTTTATGAAACGTACTGGAACCCCAAAAAAGGCTCCAAAATGGTCTAGCGCTGACAATGTTTGCGACCATTTGACAGAAATAAACTGTCAACCACGAACAGCAAGGCTGGAATTGATACCTCCAAACCCGTTCATTGAACTCCCAATTTAGCCTGCCTAACGAGTACCTTAACTGAGCTTTATATGCTCAGAGAATGACTCTATACTTGGCTGGTACGGTATATTACTTGGCTATAACGCAAAAATATCAGTGGATGCGCCACTGCCAAAATGCACCTAAAAAGTACATTAGCTTAATATAAAGCATACGTTCGGTTAAAAGTTTGCTCATGCTTGGCCTGTATATTCATTTCTGACGAAACTTACGCCATCTGGCCTGCTGTGAGGTACTGAAATGAAAGGGTTCTAATTCGTAAGTGATTGGCACTACATTGGTCTACTTTTCACGAAGTTCCTGTATCAACCTCAACGCGCATAAAGCGCTGCTGAATATAACGTTTGTACATACAGTCAATTGGTGCCTCAACGTAATGGGACCGCAGTAGTTCGTTTTTCAAAGTTTTATTTGAAGTTTTCAGGGTTTCTAGTGGCACGCCGTTAAACGCCGGGGAACTTCTGCAAGTTGCGTTTTTATATGTTTTTGTTTTCCGTGCTGGATAGCATACGGAAAAGTCAGGTAGAAAAACATTGGCAGTGGTTTACCTGGGTTATTCCAGGATATACGTAGCGTCAGCTAAGGTACAGCTGGCTATTCTTAGGCTTCCTGGTTGTCTATGATTAGCTCATTATTATGTTTACCTCTGCTAAAAAGATTTCCAATCCAATTCAATCCAATACAATTTAATCCAATCCAATCCCGTTCTATTCAATCCAATCCAATCAAATCCAGTCACGGCACGGCGGCGGTGCCTCCGGCGCGCCAGCTGTTCGCCGTGAGACGTCACTGCTCCTCGCGCATGCGCAGCACGGCTCTCCAGGAGCCATGCGAAACTGCTCAACCTCGTCCAGTGTAGCTCACGCTACAAAACAAGGGCCTGAATTACGAATGCGTGGTCCCACGCGAGGGTGTACTTATAATATTATATAGTAGCGTGTATTCTTGTTTGAGCATCTGGGGCATATTCAGTTCCTACAGGGCAAAACAAAACCAGACATAGATTGTGTCGTCTCCTGCATTTTCTCTTTTCATTTTGGCGCAGTTCTCTTCTGCTAGTAGGGAAACATTGAAAGTAACCTTGATTGAATTAGGATCCTGTAGATTTTTTAGTGTAAGGTCTCAATACTGCCACACCTCCCACACTGCAAACCTACAATGCAACACAGCCTCTCTGCAATGTCTTGGAATGAAAAGACCTCAGTACATATTGTGCGTCGTTAGCGAGGCAATCACAACCTAAATGTTTGTTGAAGAAGAATGTTAGAGAACAAAGGTCCGTTGAGAGAACAAAGTTCCACTGTTTTCTTTTTTATTGAAATGTATTTTTATTGGCTCGAGCACTTTCTGAAAAATCATCACTATAGTTTAAACCGAGAAAAATTAAAGGGTTGTTGTATTCCGTGTGTCTTGCAGGATTGTGGCGCCCTTCATGAATTTATTTTCCACATAAATTTCAACCGAAGCGTCATAGAGAGCTGCTACGTCGGAAACCGTCCTTCTAAGCTTTCTTTGTTTCAGCAAAATTAAGCCACAAGAAACGACCATCCAAGTTTGAGCTACAATATAGGGCTGCGATGTTGTTGTAGCCGGCGCTAATGAAAACTTGTTTGGGAAGTGCTGCTTCCTCTCGGGAACATTTGTGCGCCCGGAGGAACTGTTTCTCATCACATAAATTGGGAGAAGAGCCCCAGGTTGCCTTGGCAGAATTGTTACTGCAATCTCGCGGTACATCAGCCTCGCCTCCCGCCTTAATATGCCTTGCGAGGTCTGGGTTATGTCATCACAGCCAGGGGGAATCTGCGAAAGTTCAAAACGCCGGCGCATCATGTGTGGTGTGTAACAGGGCGTATGAATGGGCGCGAGCATAAAACAACACATGGGGGTTCTTCTACTCGGCAAGCAAACTGTTTCCTTTAGGGTGTCAGGATTCACCTAAAAGCTTCCCCCTAGCACAGGTAGCGGCGTGCACAAGTCACCCAAGGTGCGGGGGGTTTTCGAAGATGTGATATGCAGCATGCACAAAGTGCTCTGCGAGGTAGACCGCCGCGTGCCCTCAAAAAACGACGCACCACAATTCACGTGCACAAAAGCTCGCAGTTAAAACAAGAAAATTTGAACTTCAAAACGCAGAAACGAATGCTCCTGTGAAAGAAGACCGCCTAATGCAGTTTTACACTCTATGGTGCGAATTTTCTTTATTTCGTTCATTTCTGACTTGTCATAACCAACATTACACCAAACTCGTGTAGAGGATGTGAGATTTAAAAAAAAAGATAAAAAGATTAATTGACTGGCCATGTAGTTTGCAAAATGCAACTGGTTCACCACCAGGGTGACAGAGTGGACACCACGAGACGAGTATAAAAGAAGGCCAATAACTCGGTGGACAGACGGAAATATTATGTTCGTTGGCATAAATTGGACTCGATAAGCCCAGGACCGCAGCAGTGGGAGGCCAATGAGAAAGACCTTCGTCCTTCAGTGGGCATAGTTGGAAATTATTGATGATGTTGAGGACCCCTGCGGGAAACATTTTGCAAAAGTAAGCGTATAGTGTGTGTGTGTGTGTGTATTCTTTAAAGCACAGGTGGGGCACAAAAAGCGGCTTTCTCACTCGCGTACGCAACCAAAGTCTCGGCAGGAGTGAGTGGCTCCGCAGAACCGTTACGTGGGTGACACCTAATGAAAAAGACAAAACGGTATGTATACCTGAATAGTGTAAACAAGAGCTTCGAATAGTTACGTACTGCGTTTTTCTTACAATGCATAAAGACAGAATAAATAATTTAGGAATCAAACGCATATCAACAGTGCAAGGGCTTAATTGAACTGCAGTATATTGAGGTCGCCAACGTTTTCTTTAACCTGCACCCTCCTGGGGCAATTGTTTCTACAAAAGCAAACATCGGTGAACTCATACAGCAATTTGGCGAAGCATCGGGCTACACATCCAGTCTACAGCTGGCAAAGCCCCATTCGTTCTATGAAACCATATATTCAAAACAGAATTATTCTTTTTTATTACAACTTCACAGAACTACCATAATACATTGAAGTGAATCGTTCTGTAAATGGCTTAAAAGCACCAATGCCCAACTCTCCATTTCTTTTGCTTCTTTGACCCAGTATACGCATACTTTCAGGCACGCCTTTTTATTGACTTCCATGAGCTATTATCAAAAGTCCACCTTACCACCCAGCCTCAAAGACACCAGTTACGAATTTCTACACCAGACAGTGGCCAGTTTGCCCGGGATACAGTGAACTAGAATAAATAACCAAGGGAAGCTTTGCCGCGATTCAATAGAACACGAATAACCAATAAGGACATACGAAGTACTTTACTAGAGTCAGCATGTTAGAGAAATGAGAAGATGCAGTACCATTTTAAACGTTAGGGCTTGTGTGTGCTAACTAGCCATGTTAGATTTTTCCTAAATATTTCTAAATCGGCAATATAAACAAGTTTGTCAGTACTAAGCATACATGCTTCAGGCTTCAGAAAGATATAAAAGTGTGTATACAACAATACCCGCTGATAGGGGCGCTCTAAATAGAAGTTGTCTGGTATAGGATACTTGTTTGCAAATACAGTACACCAGTCCTCTCCTAATGTTTCTGTAACTGGCGTCGCATCAAAAAACGAAAATACAGTGGTTAATTATTTTTTGCGCGATGTCATCATTTTCAGTAGGTACAAGAAATAACCAATGCCTTGAACTCAACCGATCGTACTATGAGTCATTCTCAACTAGAAAACCGCTTACGGATTTTAGGTTAGTTGTTCAATATTAAAGACAGCGCCGAAAACATAAGTGGACCAGCTGAAAAACCCAAAAACCACACAGGCCTGTGAAGCCTAATTATTTTTAATGGCACTCGTCCTTCTTTTCTTTAACAAAAATTAGGACAATGTTTACAATGTCTGAAAATGTCATAAAGTTTACACCAAACAACTGAAAAAAAATATCGGAAAGCCCACAAATACAACCCATAAAAAATCAATGATAAACATGTCAAACATCCAACCCCCAAAAACCGAGCTATAAATGCGTAATAACCCAATCCAGTAATCAATTTCAAAGCTGTGACTCCACAGAGAAGTCATCCAACATGGGTGGTGCAGCTCACCTATTCAGTTATTAGGCACACAGGATTGATTAGATCGATTACTATTAAAGACTAAACATCAATCCTGAGTACAAATGTTCATAGGCCTGTACTTCCTCTTGATAAAATTATCAATGGTCTTCAAGGAAAACTTCATCCATGGCGTCTAGAACTGGGGAAGATTCGTTTTTATTTTTGTGTACAATCCAAAGGACATTCGCTGTTCTGTTGTACACTATCAGAGGTGATGTAACTTTTTAAACGTGAATGGTAGTATATCCACAAGGCGAAATGTACCACAAATTGTGTTCATTGTAAATTAGAATAAAACCTTTACTTTTTGGTGTATTCAATCGCATCATTCAGAGAATAACACTAGCAACCTTCGGCTGTGGTCAACTTGTTTGTGTGGAGCCGCAACTAGGTCGCTGATAATGCATAAGGGGAAACGGAAGGAGGCAAGTGTGCACAGTCCAACATACAGAACAACTAATAATTTTTTCAGCATACCGATTTTTTATTGGGGGTCGCCTTGGCGGCGTTTTCCCAGCAGCTTTTCCGAAAAAGCCGCTGCAGCTTGACAGTTTATGGTGATTAACAAGTTCCTGCCACCAGTGCCTATGACTTCTTTCAATCTGCTAGTTACTCTACTGAAGTGTTTTTGGAAAAAACCAGTATGACGAAGGATTTACAGTTAGGAAACGTGACAACCTAGCATAAAGCTGAATACCTACCTAGTCCTTTCACATTGATGACGGGATCCTAGGAGATTGCAGGATCACCATCATGATCATCAACAACAACAACAACAGTCTACCACCAACATCAACCACCACCACCATCATCAACAGCTTCCTGCGGGACTCAGGCCTCTCCCCTTGACTTCAACCGTTTGTGCACTGCGCTGCTCGAGTTTATTCTTTCCACCCGAGTTTTCTTGTGGCGTGTTCCGTTTCATCGTGTCACTTGGATGCGAACTTGTAGTTAACACACTGATACAAATGTCAGCCTTGGCTCATACTGCGCGACTCTAGCCCATTTTAAGTCAATTTAACACAAAATTTAAAAAGGTCTGTAACTTCTTGCGTCTTTTCGGGTAAAAACGCCTTTCTTAGCTACAATAGAGCTGCGTAACCGTCTGAAAGCTAGTTCTTAAAAAGCAGTTGTATTTTGTCTTCATGGGCCCATCAATCTCTCAAAATACTCCCCACACGGGAGATACAGCCATGAAAAAAGCTCTCAGAAACAATAACAAACCTCTAAACATTGCTCCTTCCTACAAGTAAGCAGTTGTAAATGTCTCTGAGCATTTTTCTGGTGGTTGGTCGGGGGAATGAAAACTTTAGAATTGCGTTTTGTAACATCCACCTCTAATTGCTTAGTTCTCTGCGCGTTTTCCAAGCACGTAGACTACAATCATTCTTTCCTAGCCAACTCCCACTTTTTATGATGGTATAAAAACCCTAAATTCTAAGATGGCGTTTGACTCACCGGAAGTCAAAAACTTTTTAGCAGTGTTTTTATCCACAGGAAGAAAGCTCCGAAAAAGCAGCTCATCGTTCTCAGTCGGCTACAACTTTTTGTCTAAAAAAGCTCCGTTCGTGTTGGGTCGTGTACCTATTTTCTCGTAACTTCTATGAACTTTCGTGTGCGTTTTTCCCTAAAATATAGAGCTTTGTGCTATATATTATTCGTACAACGTAAAAATTGAAATGTAACAAAGTTTTTAAAGTGTCAGCTTCATGTTGGTGTTTAAATGGTACAGTAAAACAAAACCCGAGGCCCCGCTACTATCGTACAGCTACGTTTTTTTTCATGGTTAAGTTGGTTGGCGGCCACCAGCAGCGCTAACAAGCTTCCGGAACACCTTAAAGGCTGGAAACAAAGCGATTGGTAAGCCGCTGCTGCTGTATTTTTTCTTATAATATCGAAAACATTTGGATCATTGTTGTTGGGACAAAACGGTATTTTTACGAACCATGCTTGCATGTTGTCTTCATAGCCTTTCAGAAAACCGTTCAAGTGAGGGGATACTAATTTATTACATTTACCCCAATTTATCTTGCTTTCAGTGCGGGGTAATAATTTTTAACTGCTCTCTTCAATATTGTGACATTTAAGCAATCTAGAAAATAAGCGAATATTTTACTTTAATGAAGCGTTCCCTCATGTTACTTTTAGTTTTTTACTATTTGTGAACACCATACCCAACTGTGCATGGTACGGATGTTTAGAATGCTATAAAAAGTGTAAATCGCATTCCAAGGGCGTGTTCGCGGACAGGTATCAGCCCAATAAAACTGCGCAGTGAAATTTTTAGCGGGGGGGGGGGGGGGCGGGGGGGCATGCACCTCAAAATTTGCACGAGATAGCCCTGGACTAGCATGAAGAGTCCATGAAGGCAAAATACAACCTTGTTTATTTCGAAAGAAGCAGTGTTTGGTAACTCACTCGACTGCATTGCGGCCCGGAAAGACACGTTGCTTTAACGGTGAAAATATAGAGCTTTGTGCTATATATTATTCGTACCAACGTAAAAATTGAAATGTAACAAAGTTTTTAAAGTGTCAGCTTCATGTTGGTGTTTAAATGGTACAGTAAAACGAACCCGAGGCCCCGCTACTATCGTACAGCTACGTTTTTTTCGTGGTTAAGTTGGTTGGAGGCCACCAGCAGCGCTAACAAGCTTTCGGAACACCTTAAAGGCTGGAAACAAAGCGATTGGTAAGCCGCTGCTGCTGTATTTTTTTCTTATAATATCGAAAACATTTGGATATTGTTGTTGGGACAAAACGGTATTTTTACGAACCATGCTTGCATGTTGTCTTCATAGCCTTTCAGAAAACCGTTCAAGTGAGGGGATACTAATTTATTACATTTACCCCAATTTTATCTTGCTTTCAGTGCGGGGTAATAATTTTTAACTGTTCCCTTCAATATTGTGACATTTAAGCAATCTAGAAAAAAGACATCCTCCTCGCGAGGGGCACGATCAAATGCACAGCATTTCCGAGGGGGTGCGCCGGCAAGTCGTATCTCTCGATCGCGGGACCCGTGTCGCCATCTTTTGGAGGCGCGGGACAACTTGTGGCGCTTTCGAAACAAACGAGAAATGAGTGAAGGATATAAGGCGCGTTCGGTGCATCGAAATCTGTGTCGGTTTCGTGGCTCAGTCGGTAGTGCGCCGGGCACCTTGCGTTTCCGCCCGCGGCGTCATGGGTTCGAAACCGGGCGCCGGAAACTGTTTTTCTTTTCTAGTGTAGTGGCCTGGCTGCGGACTACGACAAGGCGCGCATGCGGACTACGAAAAGGGCGCGCATGTGGACTACGACAAGGCACGCCAACGCCGCGTGACATTGTGAGTTACTAAAATGCTATGCTTTTAAAAACACACCCGGGAAACCGGAAGTCTTGTTGAAAGCCAGAGCCCACCCCAAAAGCAGACGGGAGGCTTTCTAAAAGCGACGCTGTTTAAATTTTTAAAAGCAGGTGGTTTGACCGGAGACCTTAGGCTGTAAATCCTCGTCAACCGAAAACGCTATCGCGCGCGCCAGCATATGTAGGTTTTCCGGGCCGCGCTCGGGTGGGACTCCCATCGCCCCCTCTCGGCGGCTGGATGAAACTGGTACAAGCACGGCTTTGAAGCACTTGCGAGGTGGCTCGCTCGATCGCTTATTGCGACAAGTGTGCAGTTTTGATGGTGCAAAGGGGAGAAATAATGCCAAAATAAGAAGCCAAAACACACTAGTAGCAACAACTTTAATCAAATTGTTTTTTACCGGCAAACACGCCAGACCGAACAAGCCGAACGGTGCCCACTGAACCAATTCAAACGCTTTGAGCAAACGCTCGTCCTGTTACGATATCAGCTGTTCTTAGAGCTTCAACTTAAAGCCGGTAGGCATGCGCACATTGTACATACTTTACGGACTCACCGTTTATTGCTCTTTGGGGAGCTAACGAAGAAAATTCACAGAAAACTTGACCGAGTCTTAAATAATAACCACACAAAAACCTTACTAGTATCCAACCACAACCACGCATAAACTAAGCCAAAATGAGGTTAGGTGGGGACGCCCCCTTCGCTGTTTGCCCAGTCTTCCGCCACTGTGCGGAGATGCCTCATTCTTTCACTGCAAAGCAGTATATGCCTCAGCCCCCACCCAGTTTTCATTCCGGTGAAGCAGATTTACTCGGCGCCGCTCCGGGGCTCCTCCTCGCCACGGGCAATCCCTCTTTTACAACGGTTATCACAACAATTTTTCCCCCTCGCCACCACTGATGCCTCTTTCACAAGTTGCGCGGTGGGCTGACAGGGGGCCGTAGCGCCGTTATCACATGTTTTCGGAGAATCAACACCAGCGCGAATGGGTGTAAATTGCCGAAAGCCACCGCCGCCGCCCTAAATTTTCTTACAGTATACTTACTAAGAAACTCTATGGCCGCCGCCGAGAATGTATACGCGGCCATTGCCGCTTCAAATTCCACCTCGTCCATAGCTGGGTGACCCTGCCGGTTCCAAGAACCTTCCCCCGTTGGAACGCCGGCGTGAGCACATTATTCTTATTTAGTTTAAAAATATTCCGAGCAACATTGTCGCGTCGGGGGGCCTCTTTCCCCCAGCTGGTCATAGTTCTTCTGGCGGAAGAATAATATTAGATCTTAGTCTGGCCCGCATGTAAAGCTTTCTCTCCATTGGGCCAGTGCATTTCAAGCCTATTTAGCTCCTAACCCCGTTCCCGGTTTATGTGGGGCACGGATTGGGGTGCAGGGAAGGGGAATGCACGCTAAACAGGGCTTAAAGCCGCTACCGGTGACTTCCCCTTGGGGTGCTGCGAGATTTAAGCGTGGCAGTACATGGCCCAATGCGCCCAGGCAGCTGTCCCTCACAGTCGAGTGGTTTGGGTCTGTGTTGGTGCGTTGCACAGACAATGAGATTTCTACGACTGGGCAGCGAAAGGGACACCCACGTGTGTGTCCAGTAGTATGCCCGAACAAAAGACGATAGTTTTATTGACTTTTGCCTAGTAAATGCCTCCCTTCGCTTTCCCCTCACTTCTCATGTTGTTCCTCTTGCGTCGCGCTAGCCAAAGGTTTGCTTAAATCATTTTAAATTTCCCCCGTTCCACTGCTCCAAACCGGGTGTCTCGATGCCAACGCTGCCATACGGCGAACACGCGCGTGAATCGCGGCGTCCTACTTCAACGTTTAGAGAACCGCGTTTCCCTACTCCACGTGCGTTGAAGCAGAATGTGGAACCTATCTAGTGGAACCTTTCGTAACTTTTGCCGGTTGATTCCCTTTAAAAATGCCGCAAGAAGCTTAGTGGCGCGCGGCGACAGCTAGTGGAACCTTTCGAAACTGTACCCGGGTTTGATTCCTTCAAATGCCGCAAGAAGCTTTAGTGGCGTGGGCGACAGCAGGCGACGGCAAAGTGTTTTTTTTTTTTCGGGAGTTGATGAAGTTTTTAAATTTTCGCCAAAGTCAAGCATGTATGATTTTTATAAAGAACACTGCAAACATCACTTCTGTTTTAAATTTGTTCTCTTATATTAGCGTAATGTCTTGTTTTTTTTTCAACAGTGTTGACAGGTATGAGAGGTACCGGACTTAGACGGGTAGATTTAGCTGTGACTATATAAGACTATTGCGCCGGCATTGTTTTAGTTTGGCCGGGTGGCTGAATCGAGTCACAGACAGACAGACGGAGAGACATACAGACAGCCCAAAAATTTCTGGGTTTAAGTAGCCCAAGAATGACTATCGTTTTTAAAAAAACGTGAATGGGCACGAAAACCACGGAAAGCCGCTGCCGCAGCCGTTGCTGCCTTACGTTCCAGCTGGTAGTGTAGCTGCGAATCCCTCCCGAATGAACAGCAACTGGCCACTTGGAACGCCGACGTTGGTTAATATCACTCGTTCAGCTTAAAGGGCTTTAGAGCGACATGTTTTGGCGGTATCTTTATTTCTAAACACCCGCTCATGACCGGTTGCCGGTTTATGCGTGCACGGGATGGCAAAAGAGTGTGGAGCTGGGGGGAGGGCTACGCGCAGATATAGGTTTCATACCTTTACTGATGACTTGTGCTTTGTGTTGACGTGAGGTTCAACGTGGCTGTCAAACAGCCCAAGGCTGGTCGGTATCATCTGTGGCAGAGTGAATTGGGTTGGCGTGTTAGGCAAATGGTAAGATTCCTACGACGCTGGAGTGTATGGATACAGCTCTACGTATGTCCGCTAGGTAAATCTCGGGTCCATTCCGAATTTCATTCAGATAATTGTCTAGGAAGTATGCTCAGTCGTGAATTACAAACACGTGTGTTTTGTTTCGGGCACTCGTGTAGGACGTGCTGTTTTGCAGGTCCTCCTTTTTCGCATACTGGAAGCGCAATAATTTTTTTATTCAAAATACTATTTTTAAGCAGGACCATTATGATTTCCTTTGTCGTTGAGTATATGACGCCATACTCAGTACGATCAGACTCTCAGCTGTCAGAACATAATCAAGTAGGCCTGTTATACGTACTTTGAAATTTACATGCAAACAAACCAACGAATAAATAGAAAACACTGAATGAAGTAGAATACCTAGCTGAGCTCGGTCACCTCTATTTTTGTTATATAAGTCCCTTCTATGATGCGCGTTTTTAAGAACTTATGAATAAACATTTGCTGTCCTTCAACTCTGGGAAAAAGGAGGACCTGCAAAGCAGCACTGAGTGCACGAAAGTAAAGAGGTTTTTTTTTAATTTACGACTGAGCATACTTCCTAGCCGATTGTTTAAATTAAATTTTCGAACGGACCCGAGCTTTATTAGCCTATTTTTTCCTATATATAAAAAACCCATATTTGCCCGTGCCTGTCCCCCTCCCCCCCCCTACCACTCTCCTTTTCCCCAAACCCCTCCACGCGTAAACCCGGGAAACCGGCAATGAGCGGGTGCTAAGAAGTGAAAAGATACTGCCAAACATGTCGCTCTGAAAGCCCTTTAAGCTGAACA
Organism: Haemaphysalis longicornis; assembly: GCA_013339765.2. Lineage (NCBI taxonomy): Eukaryota > Metazoa > Arthropoda > Arachnida > Ixodida > Ixodidae > Haemaphysalis > Haemaphysalis longicornis. The sequence continues at coordinate 31,294,087 of CM023458.1, read as the reverse complement.
TATATTGCCCCACCTCGGCATTCCAAGCGGACCAGTTGCTGTTCATCCGGGAGGGATTCGCAACTACACGACCAGCTGAAATTTAATGCGGAAAGGCGGGGGCGGGCGGCTTTTCGTAGTTTTCGTCCCCATTCACGCTTCGGTTCGAGCTGACGCTTCTTCGTTTTGCGCTCTTCCCCCCAAAGTGAGCGACATCGTCCCCCATAGCGAGTTAACACCTCGAGGGCTTCGACCTCTATACTAGTGGACACAACGTGGGTTTCCCTTTCGCTGCCCATTCGTAGGCTATTATTCCCTTTGCAACATGCAACACACCAACCCAAAACCCCAAACCACTCGATTGCCGAAGACAGCTGATTGGGCGAATTGACCCCGTAAACTGCCACGTTTGAATCTCCCACCCCCCCAAACAAGTATGTCATTGGTAGCGGCATTAACCCCCTTTTGGGCTTTGCATGCCCCTCCCTTCCCCCCCATCCCGTGCCCGTCTAAACCGGAAAAGGGGGTACGCCCCTTTAATTAGGCGTGAAAACAATGGCGAATGGAGAGAAAAGACTTTGTATGCGACCAGACAAAGATAAATTTATTCTACACCAGAAAAACTACGGCCAGCGGAAACGAGGGCCGCCGACGCGACAATGTTGCTCGGGATGGCTTCCACGCTTAAAAAGAAAAATTTTGCTCACGCCGGCTTTCCCAAACCCCAAAGTTGCTTTAAACCCGTCAGGGGCGCGCAGCTAGGGGGCGAGGGGGAAATTTTTGAACCCGGCAATGGTCGCGGCTCCCTTTCTCGGCGGTGGCGGGGGGGCTTTCGGGCGTCCTTAAAAACCCATTCACGCTGGTTTTGGGTTCTCCGCAATCATCTGATAACGGCACTACGGTGCTGTCAGCCAACTGCGAAACTTGTGAAAGAGGCATCAGTGATGGCGAGGGGAATAATCCTGTGATAACATTTCCCAAAGAGGGGGGGTGGCGATGAGGACCCCCGGAGCGGCACCGAGTAAATCTGTTTCCCCCGGAATAAAAGGGGGGGGGGGGGGGGGGGGAGGGGGGAAATGGGGGACATATACTGCTTTGCAGTAAAACATGTAAAGGCAGTGATGTTGGAAAAAAAGCTTTGGGGCAAAGTATACGACTCCCCGTGAACCCCGCAAAAAGCTGTGCGCTTTTATTTCTTCGTATATAAATTTGCTAAGGTATGGTAATCCACCGTATACAGAGGATGTGTTTTTAAGATGGACAGATTACTTTAAAAGAAGCATTCCATGTTTCTATTTTAGAGGCAAAAGGGAAAGAAAACTGTCGATGCTATCCCTTTTTTGAAGCTTCAGGTAGCTTTCCAGAAGGCTAGCCCGTGTACCCATCGTGGCTCCGAAAGTTAGCGTTACCCCATCATTTCCCCCTTTACTCGCGTTTTCTCCGCTTAGGGGTTAATTTCTTTCCCACGTTCAAAAAAAAGGTAAGTAAATTCCCCACTTAAGCCATACACCCTTAATATAAATAATCCTAGGGCCCCCATTTTGACCATGCAGTAAAAACACCATTTACAAAACACTGAAAATTATCTTTAAAAATTTGCCCGTAAGCTTACACTCACGCACAAGACTTGAATGGCAAAGGCTGTTGTAGGTGAGCATTCCCGGAAACATTTGGTTTTTCCCGGGATCATTCTTATTTGCTTTAGTTCGGGGCAAGTAATCGTCGTCATATGCATCCAAGATTTCGTTGTCTTCTTCGCGGCGAGTCGTGGATGCAAGTCATCCGCCGCGTTTTTATATTTTCCCACCAAAATTTTGAAATTTTTGGTTTGCATGTTTCGTCGTTGCTTTGCACTCGGCTAGTAGTAGTCATGGTCTTTGGCATCGATGCGTCCATTTCCGATACCAAGCACTCCCGGTAAAATGGCGCTTGAAGAAGCACTTGAGTTTTTTTTTTTGGGTTTTCGTTTGAAGCCACTGCGCCAGCCGGAGACACGGGGGTAGCCGCGAGGCAGGAGCTCACGCGCGCTCGCTATTTTTTTCGCTCCTCCCGGTTTTCTCCAGTTGTTTTTTTTTGCAGTTGTTGTTTCGCCTAACCCTCTGCGCGTGCCGAAGATGCTCGGCGGTCGCCGTTTGCGGACGCGCTCGGGAGCGCTCGGCATACCCTTTCTATTTTTTCCGCTCCGTAAACTTCCGTTGTACAACAGCTCCGCTGTTAAAATTTAAAAAGGGGGAGACATAGTAAAACACTCAATAAAAGAATGGCACAGATGATGTTTGATGTAAATTATTGCTTTGCATCCCTTTGCAGGGGAGGGGGATGACGTTCATCTTCCCAAAAAAAGACTCATGCACGTATGTTTTATACCCTTTGGGTTTAATACTAGCGCTTTAGGGCAGGCAAAAAAAATTATTAGGCAAAATTTTTTTTCTTTTACAGGTGGTCCCTGCCCTAGGCAATACCCCCCTCTCGCTTTTCGTCCACCCAAGCATTCTAATCTTTTTTTTGGTCGCCTCAACACCCTTTAAAACGCCTCGACACCCTTAAATTTAACTTCCTGGGTGCTACCCTTAAATCCTAGGGCTTCGGGAAGGAATATTTCCCTCTGAGATTTGGATGGATACCATCACATTCTAACACTATGTGCGCATAGTTTTTGTTCCTTCTCCGCAGACCACGCATACCCCATCATTTTGTGAAAAATCCCCCAAAGTTATAGTTCGCAAGAACCTGCTCTACCCCAAAAAATTCAAAGCACTGCCCGGGGAAATTTATCGTAGAAAGTTTTTTTTTGATGCCCAATTTTTCAGCCCTTACATCCCTAATGACGTTTTAGCTTCCACTTTTTTCCCCCATTCATTCGTTTCTATCTGCCTTGCCTCTTTTTGGTTCCCTTTTGCTGTTTGGATTCTCCACTGACTTTGCGTATATCATCATTAGTTTTCTAGTCTTCCTTAACCAAAAGTGCCCACGCTTTTAAAGGTATAGGTACCTAAAAACCTTAGCTGTCCACCAAAGTTCATCCATTGCTCTAAACCCCCTCTCAAAGCATATTTCACTCTGCGCTTCACGAACTTCAAACGACGCCCAGCCCCTATCTCCCTTTCCCCATCTCAGTTAGTTGTTTTTCCATGCGCTCCTAAGGCAAAAAGGCCTACCGCTCTTTTCACTTCAAGGGCCCGATAGAATGTCTGATTTTAGGCAGAGTACAGCATTCGCAAATGTGAGACCCGAACCTTTACTTTTTCCTTTTTTACATTCCACAAAAGCAGAAAAATTCAAGTTCTTATTTTCTTGAAGGGACAGAAAAACTTACTATATGCGCAAATATCGCTCACTCGAAAACAAAAGTGGCCGCCGAAAACCCTACAGAGAAGGACTTTCACATCAAAGAACTTCAAAGCCGCGGTGAAATTCGATCATACCAATAGGCCCACAATGATCCCCGAAATTCTACAAACATAAAACAACCGCAAGATTCCAAATGTGCTGATGCAGGAAACTATTTGAAGTCCGGCGAACGTTGGAGTCCGTATTCCGAAAAGATTGCCATAGACCGTTTGTCGGCTTTTCCTTTCATGATCGGGAGTAGTTTTGCAAAGCCCCACTCGTCTTGGTGTTCTCGATATCAAAGAATTCCCGCCCAGCCAAAATATTTTCGTCAGGCTGTCCATCTCACCGACTTGACTTTCATGCTCCAGAATTGCATGGCGTCTTTTCATCTTTAAGGAGACCGGACGTGGAGGAGTCATGGCGTTGTGCGAGAATATTCAGAACTCAATCAGCAAGATGTCATACCTTGTATAAACACACTTTTCTTTCCACGTAGCAGAAACAAGGCATTTTAAATACAGCAAAAATAATAGCGTGGCCCTTGGCATATAAAAAAACAAGCGAGTCCAGGCACGTTCATCTGTGCCATTGGCACTACACTGAGTTCACCTGCACATTGATAGTGCACGAATGAAGAAAATGGCGGCTGAGATTGTGCTAGCAAGGACCAAGAAAAAAAAACGGGCCGTCTTTACGAACGTGAAACCTGGGGAGGGGTGAAGCAAGCAGTGTATAAGTGTATTCAGAGATTGTAACTGTCTTTCTTGCCACACGGTACGCGTTGATTAGACGCCGGAGAAGCGCAGGAGGGAGGAGCAATCGCCCCCTTGCTGAGGCGGTAACGCCCTCTCTTCAGTTGAACCGGATTTAACCAAGTTGCATACCCCATCTGCCCCAGTTTAGGATAGTTGCAGGAGTCAACGTGAGCAAAGTGTAATGGCCGCACCTCACCCTGCGGGCTCGTCCTTGGTGATCAACAAAGCCCCGGCACCAGGTAACTATGACTTTTCTTTCTTCGACCGACTACCCGGTCAGTGCTAGCATCAAAAGCCTCTGGTTTTTGTGTGTAATAAAAAACCCACACACAAACTTCTTCTGCTTGTGCTCGACGATTCCTGAAGCTAACAATGAGCCTTCCACAAATCTCTAGTTATGATAGTTTTTTTTTTAACGCGTTTCTTGTACGTGTTACAATCTAGCACGAGGCGTTGGAAAAGGAGTGTCACGTTGTTTTGGTACTGTGAATACAGGAGACGCCGAAAGCCCGACCCCCTAAGGTGCGTCGGCCCTAAAAATAAATAAGTGGTTATAGAATGGGTAACGCATTGTAATCACCTCCAGGTCTCTTCGCAGAACGAGTATGTTTATAAGGTGCATACCACGGCGAGGCTTCGGAAGAGATTAGCTTCAAGATAATGCAAAACAGCTACTTTAGATTTTGTTGCATTCCTCGAAATGCTGTGCGGCACTCACGAGTATCCGTGGATTGGTGTTGAACAGCAGAAGCATGTCTTCTAGAAATGTTATTTCTGCCTAATAATATTGTATGCAGAACTACAAATGTTTCTTTTAGTTTCTGCAATGTATATTCAGCCTTAAGACCTATATTTATAGCTTGTAACTAGAAAACTATTGTTTACATCTATACCTTAAAAAAAAATAAAGTGACCTGAAATGGACTGAAAATGACTGACTGACTGACCAACAAAAACGCCCAGCGAAAACTGCTACATCTAGAGACTTGAAATTTCAGGAGTACATTTGTGGCATGGTGTAGAGGCTCACTAAGGGGGGACTTTTGGAAATTGTACTCCTAACCGAGGGAAAGGGGGAAATTGTGCATTCCGAAATTCGTGATTATGTCCTTCACCCGTTCACATTTTCAAGCGCTTTTTGCGGATATATGTAGCTTTAAGAATATCAAAAAAGTATTTTTTTGGGTTTCGCCCTAACCCAAAACTACCCAGGGGACTGCGGCATTCCTGAAAAAAATTTGGTTTTTCCTAAAGATTCTCAAAGAAATCTTTCACCGATTCGTTTATCCAACTGATTTTTGCAAGCATAATTTACTCATACAAATGCACCGAACAATTTTTAAGGATTTCACCCTGCGACGCCACTAAAAGGAGCCAAATTGTTTTTTTACAAATGATACGGCTGACGAGCCAAAAAGGCCTAACAGGTTATGTCCACGCCCAGCCGAACTGCTCTTTCGAAAAGTTTCAGATTTCGTGAGCACATTGTTAATACTGTGTTCGAGGCCAATATTGCTGAAAATTTTAAAAATTCCACCATGGGGAGAGTGAAAAGCGGTAAAATAGTTTTTCAGATATTTTTTTTTATCGCCTGACATTCGAGATATCGAACTGGTTTTTGTTGAGATAAGTAACTTACTCATGTACCTAAAGACTGTTATACAACATTTTTATACGACACCCTCCGAATAGATGCAAGCACGACTTCGGGAAAACAGTGTGTTTTTACACATTCGTAAATAACCACACAGCCAGTTGATATATCCCAATCGTTTTTGCTTGCGAATTCTGCCCATCTAATTGCCAAAAAATTAATTTTGGGATATTCTCCTAACATGCGGATAAGAATGCCAGCGAGATTTTTTAATCTGCATCCCTTTGGACCTAAAATTCAGTTGAATTTTCCCGCGTTCGCCTAGTGCTCGCCATCTGTTGGCACTTTCTGCAACCACGCGCCCTACGTAGGAGCCCTGGCATCCATACATTGGATGTTTCGTACTTTTAGGGGCGAACTCCTTAGCCGTGGGTCTGTCCATCCTCGACGTATGTATGTAGCCACCTCTAGTTTAGTTCTTGGATTGTTTACTAGATGGCGTGGCTACCTCTAGTTTAGTTCTTGGATTGTTTACTAGATGGCGGTACTTGTACATGATGAAAGATGCGCTTGGATTGTTTACTAGATGGCGTGGCTACCTCTAGTTAGTTCTTAGGATTGTTTACTAGATGGCGGTACTTGTACATGATGAAAAGATGCGCTTGATGTTTACTAGATGGCGTGGCTACCTCTAGTTTAGTTCTTAGATTGTTTACTAGATGGCGGGGAGCGTTGTAATAAAATCCGTTCGCTGTGGGCGCGCGCCGGAGTCGCCGATGGATAAGGCTGCAGATGTGCGAGCCCGCGAGGCAGAAGCGCTCCGTGAAGTGCGCGACGCCGCCGCAAGATCCTGCCGTACGAGAGCGGGAGGCCGAAGCGTGTCGTCTGGCTGCGCGACGACGCCGCCAAGATCCCAGCGTTCGAGAACGAGAGGCCCAAGCGTCACGGCAACGGCGCGAGGACCCTGCCGTACGCGAAGCGGCACGGCTGCGGCGCGAAGAGGATCTCCAAAACGTCAGAGAACGGGAAGCGGCGAGAAAGCGCGCGTATCGGCAGGCAGACCCCGATGCAGTGAGAGCTCGTGAGGCGTCTGCAAAACGCATCAGGCGAGCTCAGCCCCAAGGTGCCGACGCGCGGTTTAAGCGAGTCTTTCTAGACGTTACGTTCGGACACAGATGTAGTGGGCGAACTTTCACTGAAGAGTCACGGTTTTACCGATGATTTCCCCTCAGGAGCTTCGCCCACTCATCATCATTCACCCCGTGATATGCTGTGAATTTTTTTCAACAACTCCCATTACCAAATCTGTCTCCCCTAGACACCAAAATTCGCTAAAGCGTAAAATGGCGACTTTGCATCCCTTGAACATAAAATAAATGCGTGTTAGCACCACCACCTCGAATATGAAGTGCCCGACTGACTGACTCACTCACTCACTCATGAACGCCCAGCGAAAACTGCTACATGTAGAGATTTGAAATTTCGAGTGTACGCTTGCAACATGGTGTAGAGGCTTACTAAGCGGGACTGTTGGAAAACGTAATCTTAACTGAGGGAAAGGGGGATATCGTGTTTTCTTAAATTTATGTTTACTCCTGCACCCGCTCGCTTTTTCAAGTTCTTTTTGCGGATATATGTAGCCTTAAGAATGCCTAAAAAAA
>CM023458.1:31094066-31286665 GCA_013339765.2 Haemaphysalis longicornis | reverse complement strand
CTTATGGACTACGCGCACTGCCACATGAGGGGACCTAAAGCCCTGAACATCAGTTCGGCTACCTATGCGACCATGCTGACGGATATCATACTGCAAGCTTTACCTGGCGACGTCGTCGTTGGCTATATCGACTGATGGCGACTTCTAAGACCTCACCCATGTTGCGCACCGAACAGCAAGACGAAGGCGGGCGGTCGCTATCCCCGACAACTTGCGAAACAGGCCCGGCAGAGCGTGAGCTGCAAGGTCTTCTTGAATATCTGCTGGTAGAGGTAGAGAGTCGAGAGCGAAGTGGGTTGGCTGATCGCCAAGATAAAAGAAGTTCTCGAAGTGGATTTGACTGCAAACAATTGGCGCACCGACCAACTGCAGCCGTACTGCATACTGTCGCACCACAGGAAAACAAGACCTGCTTCTTTTGCTGCTCTCTGAAGCATCCTACCGAGAACTGTGATGTAACTATCACCAAAGAAGAAAAGTTGAAGAAGCTCGCCAAAGACAACCGATGCTTTCGGTGCACTATGCGTGGGCATCGTTCAAAGGATTGTCGCCGGAAAGTAAAGTGCAGCAAGTGTCAAGGGAGGCACATTTCATCTATGTGCGATCCAACGTGGCAACCCAAGAAAGCTGAAGTCACAAAGAGTGTGAACACTAACAGCCTTCACACAAGCACGTGTTCATACTTGACTAACGAGGTACTTCTGCAGACGTTCCGGACTTGGGTTGTCGGAAGTCAGCGTTGCGCGTACATTCGTGCAATAGCAGACGGTGGAAGCCAGACAAGGTTTATTCGGGAGGATATTTCCAAGACCCTATCCCTGAAAAGAGCTTGAAGTACGAGGTCTCCAGTTGAATACGTTTTGGACAGGCGGCTACGACTTCACAGCGTCGGCGCCTCGTGGAAGTACGTCTTCGACAGTCAGTTACGACGGTACGGAGCATCTTATACAAGCCATTGAAGTCCATTCATTTTGCCAAGATGTGTCCAAGTTCCGGCTGAACATGACTTCGTGAAGACACTGGAAGACAGTGGTCACAACATCGCCGACAAACTTTATATACCGGGCATGGCAGCCGTACCTGGATTGGGCTGCTTGTGGGCTGTGATCACCTCTGGCAGCTGATGACTGGAGAGATAAAGCGCTACTCTGCTAACGCAGGCATGGTGGCTCTTGACTCCGTCTTCGGATGGATGTTTCAAGGGACCTCTCTCATTGAGTACATCAGTTAACTTGACGATGAACACCTGCGTTCTACGAGTGAGTGCGTCAGCGAAACCAGCACGACAGCATCATGCAGAAGTTCTGGGAGCTTTAGAGCATAGGTATTGTGGACCAGGACAATACTATAAATGAGGGCCTCGGACATTCTATGTGAGTTCCAGCGTAACGTCAAGTTTAAGGAGGGCCGCTACGAGGTTGCACTACCATGGAAAGATAATGGTGGTCGCTTGGACGACAATAAGACGCAAGCTATGAAGAGACTTCTGGCTCTCAGGACGAAATTGCGGCGCCATCCCGAATTCGGGGAGCAATACGACTCCACCATTCGGTCCTACATGACTTTGGGACCGCAGACCGGGTAAGGAAATCGGACCGTGATCCTTTCCGGTGTTATTACATGCCGCATCATGCAGTGTGATTCGGCCAGCGAGTCCACGGCTACCAAGGTCGAGTGGTTTTCGACGCATCGTCACATGGGCCGGAGTACACGTCCCTCAATGAACACTTGGAAAAAGGCCCAAGGCTTCTGGCAGACTTGACCACACTGTTGATAAAATTTCGGTTTTGCATCCCAATCGCTCTGACCGCAGATATTGAAAAGGCCTTCCTGCAAATCTGCATTCGAGAGCAAGACAGAGATGCACTGCGGTTTCTGTGGTTCAAGCAAGTTCCCTCGGACGAGAATCCTAAACCTGAAGTGGAAGAATGGAGGATGACCAGAGTACCGTTTGGTACCACAGCAAGCCCATTTTTGCTGAACGCCACCTTACAACAATCACCTGAGACTTGTCAGCGGTTCCTTTCGGGACACAGCTGCCCTACTCGGAAAGTCGTTTTATGTCGACGACTTGCTCGTGGGAGCCGACACCGACCCAAGAGGCGCAACGTGTTTTCACGGAAGCTAACGCTATACTAGAGTCAGCAGGTATGCGTCTTAGGAAGTGGACCTCTAACTCGACACACCTACAGCAGCTGTTCGAGCAGGAAGAAGGCATCACTTTCTGCCGACGGAACACTCAAGATTCTTGGCATGGTATGGGAGCCCCTGAAGAGATCTCATGACAATAGCTTCAAAGTCTGTTACTTAGTTTTTTTTGACAAAGATCGAAACTCCAAAAGATCAGTGCTCCATACAGTGGCACGAATTTTCTATCCTCTCGGAATGATCGCACCACTCACAGTTCAAGCCAAGATATTATTCCAAGAGATATGAAAACGGGATGTCTCTTGGGATGAGGATCTTCCACTTGACATCGGAGCGCAATGGCGGCATTGGCGATCGGACCTCCAGGAACTTGGCAGCGTCAAAATACCTCGGTGGGTACATTTATCCCAAGAGACTACGGCAGCTCAACTGCACATATTTTGTGACGCGAGCCCAAAGGCATACGGAGCATGCGCCTATTTAAGGCTTCAAGACAACAGCAATTGCGTGAAAACAGAACTGGTGATGGCCAAGTCAAGAGTCGCTCCTATGAAGACGTTGACATTACCGCGACTTGAGCTTCTCGGCGCCGTCCTCGGGGCCCGGATGTCAAATTTCTTGGAAGCATCTCTTGCCAAAGTACCGTGGAACGTCGAAACTATATTTTGGACAGACTCCCGCATCATTCTGCATTGGATTACGGGTAATCCGTCACAATGGAAAGAATTTGTCAAAAAATCGAGTAACCGAAATTCAAAGACTGGCGGCTAGGACACAGTGATGGCATTGTCCCGGAAATTGCAATCCTGCCGATGATTTCACTCGCAGGGTGTCATTACACATTCTGAAAACCGATGAACGATGGTGGCATGGAACCACGTGGTTACTGAAAGACCCTACAGATTGGCCTACGGAATAGTCAGAGATTGGGTTGAAAGGCATCGACGAAGAAAGGGAGAGATGTGTGCAAATCTGCTTTGTGAGGACTGTGAATCGCATCTTGGACTTGGTGCGGTATTCCAACCTGTTGCGAATTCTCCGAATCACCGCTTGAATTCTGCGATTTATCAGAAATTGTAGAAATGTTGCTTACCGGATATCTACATCCATCTCAGCGGAAGAGATTAAGGTGCGGAATTGTACTGGATCTGCGTTGTTCAACAAGACAGTTACGGTGAGGAGCTCGAGCGGCTCTTGAATCAAGCTCCTCTCGACTGCCGATGAAGCATTCGGATGCTCAGTCCGTTCCTTGACTCAACGGGATTGATGCTTGTACGAAGCAGGCTAGAGTTCTCTCAAGAAGAACAGGAAGTCAAGCACCCTCTCTTACTGCCACCTTCTCACGCGTTCACCGAACTTGTCATTCGCGATTGCCACCAACGAACCCTTCGTGGCGGGACTCAAGACACATTGACCGAGCTAAGACAGAGATTATGGGTCCAGCGCGGAAGACAAAGAGTAAAAAAGGTTAATCGGCAGATGCAATGCTTGCATAAAGACGCGACTAAGGCCAGCCAGTGCACCTGTAGCCCCTTTGCCTGGTGATAGGGTGCGCCGCTCGTATCTCTTCGAGGTAGTAGGAATAGACTTCGCTGGACCTCTTTATGCTCGCACTGAAGGCTCATCTGCGAAAGTTTACACTGCCTTGTTTTTATGTGCAGTTACGAGAGCCCTGCATTTGGAGATTTGGTGCTTGTCCACGAAGAAAAAGCTCCTCGACAAATGTGGAAGACTGGTCGGGTTATACAAGTTATCATGGGACGCGACCACAACGTCCGAGCCTGCATTGTGAGGATTCCTAGCGGAGCTACATTGCGACGACCGGTGCAGCTACTGTACCCAATAGAGCTTACTGCAGCGTAGACGGAGATTAGAACCCTCAGTGCTGGGGCCGGGAGGATGTTTCTTATTGCCAGGAACTGTGATCCTGGTTTGAAATTGGTGCCCGCGTGCGGGGCCCAGCACGTGGAAAAATAGCGGGAATCACGGCGTGATGGCACGCGGAGGAGACAGACGAAGACGAGAAAGAGGAAGGAAGATTATCGGTCGCCATGTTAAAGCTTGTTTTGCCCTGTACTTAGTGTAAATACAGTTTGCTTTTCTTGCTTCCCGTTCGCCTTTGAGATTCTTCAACACCCTTGCCAAAAATGGCGGTTTTTTGGCGACTAACAAAACTTTCAGCTAAAGGTGGCGACTTTTCTGGCTCCTTTCGACAAATTTCCGGCGCCTTTTTAGTCCGAGGACCTGGCAACCCTGCTTTGCAGGCTTCGCTCCTTAAGCTTGGGACCTTGGGATGACGACCTTGGATTTATCTACCGGACGAAGAAACGCTGGCGGGTAGTGGAGGTAAGCCATTAGTTATCCTGGTATTCTTATCTTATGTATTTAGCGAAGCAGAGTTGCTCTCTAGCTTCGGTCCGGAGAAGCGCTTAGCCATAACGTTTTCGTGACTCATTTTGACTGTTTCTTAGATTTCAAGGGCGGCTTTTGTACCCGTCTGCAAACAGCGTCGATTCTTGCACCGTTTCAATCCGTTTGATTCGTGAAGTGTTGGTATCCTAGCCGAATGTTTTCGCAGGTAAGAAGCACGGTCGCGTGAGTAGTCGCAGTGCTACCCTGTACTCTTAGTTCAGCAGCTAGGGTTAGAGTGGCTGCCGTGCAGTAGATGTGGCTACCTTCGCGGCTCCAAAGAATTGGGTACAATAGGCTGAGTGTTAGGAGCGCGTCTAGCGCGTGGCAGTCACTAAAATTACAATAATTTTAGTGACCACCGCGCGTACAGCAGCAAACCTAAATGGTGTTCAGACAGGTTTTCGTGTTTTGATTCAGGGCAGGATGAACGGAAATAGGACTTTTCGGGGCGTACATCCCGCACTGTTAAGGGGTAACTACATGCGTCTAAGGCGATGAGCGGCGCGAGAAACCTCACTCAGTGTGTGCGGCAAACCGGTATTGTGGGCGACACAGACAAGCGAAAATTTTTTGCACAGGCCACTGACGGCGGCCACTGCGGGAGGTGACCGGTCGTCGCCTTCGCGGCTTATTCCCGGCCAGAAGCAGCCCACAAGCGAGCGGCAGCTACGACGACGAAGGGCATTGACAGAAATGTATTACTTTTTTTGTTTGTCGCTGTCGCCCACACTGTTTGTTGTACCCACTACAATACTTTTTTCGCGTCGGTTGTCGCCGTCGCTGCTCGTGGTTACCCCTTCAATTTTCGAGAGTTCTGATCGTTCAATAACGAGTTTATTGGTTCCCATCAAATGTTGCGATCTGCAGCGTGCATGCAACGACGCGTACTCGAGAATGAAAAACAAACAGTAGCTATGTGACCCATTAGCAACTTTTCCAAGCTGGAATTGTGAATGTATAACGGGCCGTACGTTGCAGTCGGCTGAGGACAAAATCCAGCGCAAATTCATCAGCGATTATAACCTTACAAAACGAGTTATCTTTCCAGAAATTTTGTGGAAGGTTTTATACCAGGAACGATGGAAGGTAAACAATGGAAGCTAAAGACACGTTAGCACTAATGAGTTTGGGGCATGACATTGGCAAAGTGGCACAATGAGCGTGGCTGCATCCAAGGTCACCGCACATTCGCATCTAGACTGGTGACTACTCCAAGCAGTATTGCATTTCAATACGGGTTCAGTGCGTGCTCTCGGCACAAAAACTAATCTATCACCCAATAAACTTCATAATACTGTCAAAGTTGTTATTTTTTTTATTGTAGAACTTACCTTTGCTGTCCCGCTCTTTATGCCTATGTAGGAACCACGGAAAGACGCTATTTGTCCAAAGATTCATTTTTTTAGAGAGAGAGAGAGAGAGAGAGAGAGAGAGAGAGAGAGAGAGAGAGAGATCCCCGAGGCTTCAGCAGGAGTGGCCGTCGCATTCAAGACACTTCTCATATCCGTGGACATCGTGGATGGGTTTCCATTGCTGCTGTCAGTGTTTTGGCGGTTCAGTGCGTAAAGCGATTCAACGGCGAAGCACCTTCTTGCCTCTGTAGACGTTACTTCGGCTCAAGCACGGTGCCTCGGTCGGTACTGTTCTGAAGGCCGCCACCAACATTATGAAGCATTCAGCTCGAACGTGTTTGTTTTTAATACCAAGTTATGCCTTTTTTAAATCATACTAGCGCCTCCTCATTTGAGCACCCCGTGGGAGTGTTTCCTGCAGTTTCCTGTTGTGCCAGCAACATATATCTCTTGCAGAGTTCCCGTGTCAATGGCTTTGTATCTTTGTGTTAATGGCAGCTTGTAATGCGTTAATAGTAATCCACGCTGAATTGTTTTAGTGCGAGGTTTTCGTTTCGCAAAATTTATTTGTAGATGTTTTTCATGTGTCCTAAATAAGAGCTGGCTTTCCAGTCCACGTGAAGCACTCACTGATATACTACGGCCATTTTGTTTTATGTTAATACTGTTAACTATTCTCCCACTGTTGTATTTCTACTGAAGCTTTTCATGCTAATGCCAATACCTTTTTATTTGTGTATTTTAATGTCATTTTTACTGTCTTAATTTATTGTTTGTATTTTAGTGTTTTCAATTGCTTTGCTGCATTTTTATTTGTGAATTTCTCCTGTATATATCCGAAATAGGCACTCCGTCTCCTGTGTGCATGTGGAGTAGCAACCGTTTTTATGCTGTGATATTTTCATTTCAAATAAATTGCTTTTTGTGTGAAATTGCTGAATGAACAGATGGTTGCGGTATTTTTTTGAAAAATAAAGTCTGACCTTGTTTTTTCTTCTTTTCCGTGTTTCAAAATAGCTTGTCCTGTTTTGCTTGCTTGTAACTGCCTATAGTGGTCGGGGAAGGGGGGGGGGGGGGTCCAGTAGCAGGCGGAGCGAAAACACGCTGTCTCGCGGGAAATAGCAGAACGCTCTTGAGGCGTAACGAGATGCTTTCCAAGAGAGAGTAGTAATACCCGTCTGGAGTATCCGGGAACGCCGAAACCAATAGAGCTTATACACGCCTAAAGGGAATGACGGAACGCTGCCTTGGAGATGGCATAGCAATTCTCACACAGGGTTCAAGTACTCCGCTTCGAAAGCAGCAAGTAAATCCCACGAGGAGTGTTTCGCCTCTCGTTTGGCCGCCACGCGCTACTCCTCGGAAGAGTAGCCCAATGCTTTCAAAGGGAGTTAAGTATGGGACAAAAGTTTTTACTCCTAGACAGAGTGCCCAGCACTCCTCGTCTTCTTAGAGTGTAGACACTCGCTGTATTCTGCCTTCGAAGAGTGGAAGGGATATTTCTATTTGAGCTAGTTGGCCTTTCCGTCAGTATGCACTGCCGTGAAAACAGTGCATTTCCCAAAGACATTTACACATATCTGATGGCTAAAGTAGTGTAATTGCAGGCCGGAATTCCTCGGCAATTGCTGTAACAGTTGGAATGTACCTATACCATTGACTCCATTTCACCTAGGGCCAAGAAATGCCATTTATTGTAACTGTACGTAAATGTGGACAGAGATATGTTAACTTTGTGGTGACGCACACGTTCGCATCATTCACGTCATGCAAGAGTGTGTCTGTCCGCGCTGGTGCTTGATATAAGCTGCCACAATAAGGCTATATTGTAATAACTGATTAAAAAAGATATTTCCTGCAACCGTTAGCGCGGGTCACGGGAAACGACATTTACTTACGGATCAGCGACTGAGAAGCTCTGGTGGTCGAGTTCAAAGATTTTCATCAGGGAACACAGGCGGACCTTTGATGTGGTGTTCAAATTTACAAGCGTCATTGCGAGCAGGGGGCACACAGTCGCGGCGTACTGAACAAAAATTGGGGTCTGCCACATCCACGTAGCTGTAAGTGCGCACGCGAGGTGTCTGAAGTAATGTGCGCGAACACCAAGATATGAAATCCACGCAAATAACAATTTCCCCGCGAGATACCCCCAATTTTCCTTACATAATTTTGGGCGAGCAATTTCATTCAGGACAGGCTCAAAGCAGTGCATTAACTTTCATGAATAACGAGAGCTGATTAGTGTTACATGTAATTTTTGCAACTTAATGCACAATACACGTAGCTAGGCCTTCCCATCTGTCGGCCTTTATGTGTGTAAACGAATTTCGCAGAAAACCTTGTTCGTCCTACCTAGAAATATAACAAGAACTAAGAAATTATAATTGCTAGTAATGAATGTGGCAGCAGTTGTATTAAGCATTTGGGCTGCATAATTGAAAGCTGGCGTATAAAATGTCTTGAAAAGCATTGTGCTATATTTAACGTTTTTTAGCCAAATTACTAGCATTGACCGCATTCTTTTCTAGCTTTATTTGAGGATGTAGTGCTGACAAGTCCTCAGAGATTCATTAATGGATTGTATTCGTCATTTTAAGGTCCATTTATAAGGTGAGTAGCAAGGGCCTCGCGTGTTAAAAAGTAGATCCCCACCGTTCGGTCGAGCAGTACAGCACGGCCGACACTACGTTGTGGCCATCGTCTATTCGCTGAGGCGCATTTGCGAGAAGGCTTGTCTGGATGGAGGAATTCCGGGGAATAATCCCATTTGCGATAGCTGATGGCCCCGCCAAATTGCGAGATTCCTGTCAGTAGCGGACAGCGAAGCGGTAAATTTCGTCGTCTAACCCCATGGCAGCGGCGGCTTTTCCGCGAGATCCCTTTGTGGCGCGCCACCGTAGGAACGGCTGCTTTTCGGTAGCCGCGGCTTTTCACCCTCACTCTTCGGAGGCATGTGTACTCGCCGCCGCGTGCTTCCACGCCCGCGCACAGTCTTTTGACCCGAAGCCTATAGCGTCTGATTGAATATTCGCTAAATGGGTGAGTGACAGCTGTCTACGGGAATATAAACCCTCCCATACCCGTGTACGAAACCTAGAGGGGCTTTTCTGAGAGGGAGTAATACCGAGGTTGTATAAGGCTGAACTTAGCAGTAAAAGAGAGCTCTTGTCTGAGCTCCCGACTAGGCAGTTCCCGGCGAAGCAAGAGTCTCGGCCCTTGAAGCTAGGTTGGGATCTGTGAGCCCCTAGGCGAGGAGTAGACTTGAGGATCGCGTCGGAAGTTAAGGGTACAGCTTTGTACCCGGCAACAAGACGGGTCCTGCAGCTGGAACAGAGTCCCGGCCGTCGTTGTCACTCGAGAGGTCTGTGCACGCTCCAAGAATAGGGTAGTTAGACGGAGTTGAAGCACTGGGTAACTGGCGTGCACTTGAAGCTATAACGTTTAACGGAAGTTTCAGGTTTTTTCCTTTTTTGTTACTCATGTATCCAGTTACTCCAATGTAAATAGTTGTGTAAACTCTTTGTTTCAATTCATTAAATACAAACGTATCGGGTTCTTCAAGTCGGCCACCCTCTCCGAGAACTTCAACGCCGTCGGCCCGCGAGCCTCCTGCCAAATCAACCGGAGCACGGGCGATTTGGCTCCTGATCGGCACCGTACTACGGGGCAACAAACATAGCAATCTTTAGTATCATCATCAAACCACCTACCCAAATATGGAAGCGCTAATGTTTTGCACTGTCCAACCCACTCATCAGGCCCGAAGCCACTGTGTAACCCTCGTGGTTCAGTGGTTGCCTCTTTCTTGTTCAGCGGTTGCTTCTTTCTCGCTAGTCCAAGTGAACTTCATTCTTTTAATTTCAGCTACAAGGCCTACACCAGTCTGTCTCTATCAAAACACCATTTTCTCTCTTCGCCAATCGTCTTACCACCCTTTGTTGCACTAATTCTTCAGATCAATGCTTGTGTCCAGGTGTTTTTAAGACGTAAAGTTTCTGCGCCATACGTCGTCACCAATAATACGGATTGGTTGTATGCGACTTTGTTAGTGCTACATATAGCTACTATTTCTTATTTGAGAGTGTTTTTAAGAATACGTCCCAGGATATGGGTATGTTGGGCCGCGACATTCTACTCTAGCTCCATTCATCGCCGAAAACACGTACTAAGTATTTGTGTTTATTCACTTCAGGCATTTTCATAGCTAGCCAAATTACTGTACTTGCTGCCGGTAATTCTCACAGTGACTTAGAGGTATCTGTATTACCTTTAACCCTATGACCAATCTTCTAAATGCAGGTATTAAAAAAACACGTATGTGGCTGCAATATAGAAAAAAACAATTGCAGAGAATAACATCGGTGAATGTCACTGTGATGAATTCTCTGTCCTGCCTGTTTATTGGCAGGTTGGTGTGAGTGAACCTAATATTTGCTATTTCTCTCTCCCTGTGTCCCTCCTCTCTCTCCTTTCTTTTCTCTACCCACTCATTAGCCACTTTTCCTTGGCGAAACATTGGAATATTCTAAGGAAGCTACCTTGTTCAAAGTTCTTTCTCTATATATTCCCCTGCCAACTTTAAGATTTTTTCTTTTCTCCTTAAGCTACGAGGAGGTGCACCCTTAACAACAATACTGTGATTACCGTCCCCACCGGAACCTTTTTTACCTATTTAAAAGAGCAAGTTGGTGGTATAGTCTGTTGTCTTTTTAAACCTAGAAGGCCGCTGCTGAGTCCACCAATTAGAGTTATGTGATGTCAAAAAGCCTGCAGCTGGGCTTTACGCAAAGAAAGTCTGCCGTTTCTATTGAAACACAGCTTGTGAAATGAAGTGGACTGCAGTGGCGTAGTTTCGGCATCTGTGGGACCTTTTCATCAAATACGAGAGAACTACACGATCTTCATTTTGTCGAGACCCATACACATGATGTGCTTAAATTAGTCAGGAACAAAGCCCAAGTATCCATGTAAGGCAGCTTGTACGGGACTAATCTTCAAGTGGAAAACGAAACCCAGGCGGTACGACGTAAGGCCCCAGTGAACACGGCATTAAGTGCCCGGTGATTTTTTATCACACATTCGCAACGTATCAAGCCAAGGGTGCACTTCCAAATAAAATAACCAGGTTAAACTTGAGGTAACCATCAAGTTGCTGAAAAGCGGTGGCACCGAGGGAACAAAATGTTCGTCCTACCATTGTTTTTCTTCCTTTTAAGAAGAAATTCTCAAGTGCGGACATTCTTCTGGGCAAAACCACCGTCGTTGAAGCCAGATCAAGAAAACGGACCGCTCGGAAAGAATAAATAAATGTAAAACACATGTCCGAACCAATGGGGTTTCAACCCGCTTCTCAGCAGAGCGGCATTCCGTATTTATCTATGTACAAGTCCGCACTCCCTACGCGCACTGAGCGCCTTCCAGTAGTTCGCTGGATCACTCCTATGCTTTTGAGCAAATGCTAAAGGAACTTCTCTTTTATAGGACTACATAATAGGAGCATGGTTGCAGGTATTACAGCGAACGTCCTGGGTTGTAGAGTCACAAGTTCTAAAAACTATTTGCAATTCCTTTGCAATCGATTGTTTTTTAGGCCTATTTTGGTGAATTCTATTCCAAAATAAGTAAGTTTTTTGTATTTTTTCGGTCGGTTTAGAAACGGAACTTGTCATATCAACCCGTTTATATACCATCTTACGTAGCACCATAATTGCCAGCCTGGTTCGTATCGGTGGTCGAAATATCGCCTCCGCAGTAGTTGCCCATGATACGCCCCCACTCTGCTCTCTACGCGCGGTGCTAGTGGCAGAGAAAAAGTAGTTGTCGTTCTCGTCGTTCTAAACGGGAATTATGCGTTTTCGAAAAATTCGGTCGTTACACGGAAGGTGCGTATCCACGATATCATTTAGGGGCGAAGTACCTTAAGACCGAGGCTTGTCCGTCCGCCGTCCAGCGTCCTGTCTCACATCACAGCACCGTGTAATTCGAAACATCACTGAACAAAAGGTTCACAAAGTGTTAACAAGAACCAAATAAGAGGTTTACTAAAGTTTAGAGAATGAGAGAGAGGAGAGAGAGAGAGAGAGAGAGAGAGAGAGAGAGAGAGAGAGAGACGCATAGCACCGTGTTACCCGAAATATCTGTGAACAAAAGGTTCACAAAAGGTTCACAAGAACAAAATAAAACGTTCACAAAAGGTTAGAGAAAGATAAAGAGAGAGAGACACGCACAGCACCGTGAAAGTCGAAACATCTGTGAACAAAAGGTTCTCAAAACTTTAACAAGTACAAAATAAAAGGTTCACACAGATTAGAGAGAGAGGGGAGCTATGGCAGAGCCGTGACGTGCATGCGTGATGAGCATTGGATTGGATCGGATTGGACTTGATTGGATTGAAATTAATTAAACTGGATTAAAATGAACTGAATTGTATTGTATGAGATTGCATTGGATCGAAAATCGTTATATCTGTAGTAAGCACTCTCTTGGGGGATTTATGGTAAGGACTGTTCCCAGTGCTTCGCCAAGTTGTCATGATTCACTTCGTGGAGATGCGTTTTTTTTTTCTTTACAGATAGCGTGTTTGCAATACTTTATTTTGATGTATGGCTTCATTGTGCGAGGGCATGTACAAGATTCATGCGTATGATTTTCGTAGCTTACCATTCGCGGTGCCTTGTGGCTGAGCCGCTCTGCTGCAGAGTTCAAGGACGTGGGTTCGCCTGCCGAAGGCAGCGGCCCCTTCTTTTACGAAGGTGGAAAACGAAAACGGGTGCGTGTCAGAGATTTACGCGCACGTTAAACATTCCCGAATGGTCAAAATTATTCCGGAGGTCTCCACTTTGGCGCGCCTGATTTCCCAGGTGTACCTTCGGCGCGTTAATACTTCATAACGGATGATTTGGTTAGCTGTCTTTTTTATAATTTATTTTTTCATTTACACTCGTTTTAAATGTTGCTTATTGCCCACGTCACCACTTACACTCTAAATTTTTACACTTGTTTATCTATCACACTATGCCTTTTTTCCAAATGCGTGGATATACAGCGTTGTTGCCGTGGGATAATCGGCTAATAATGACAACGCTCAAAAATATTCAGGAGAAAAAAGATTACAATGCCTAGGTGCCCGTACATGAGCCCTTTTTTTCAACATGAGTCAAATCCACGTAAAGCAAATTTTAGAACAAAGCGTAAGTTCGTTACCGGGCATAAACGCAGCGCTCTCAAAGTTATCATTTGGCACGTTTTATATGCCAGGCAGGGGAAATGTATGGCCAAGAGGAATAAACTTACGCAGTGAACTTGATGAAAATTGGAATAATAAGCTTGGATTTGGCTGGTAATAAATTGAAATACTGGTGATGTGCATTGTTATAAAATCTTTATTTAAAGTTACTTTCAAGAATGATGCGCCGGAGTTTTGAAGGAAAAAGCATTAAATATGTCTAACAGGGCTTCAAGAACCGTAGAACTATACATCAAGAGAGATGAGTCTACTTGGCAGCATCAGCAGCTCATGTCGAATTCTGCAGTAGGATAATTTTCTTGGGCATGCCTGAAGGCACTCGCGAAGTAAGCTAGTTCTTCATTGCCTCGCAATAAATTTCCAGAAATCCTGATAGGAATGGTGCACAAATGCTCTTTTTCAGCCTCATAAGTGCATTGTCCCCACAGAGGAAGGGGGTTGAGATTTGCTTGCCACGGCTTCTAAGCGGCGGCCACATAGGTATGTACTAAAATGGTAAACAGGGGAGTAATAAAAATAAACATAACCAGAGTTCCTTTTCAGAGACGGGGGAGACGACATGCAAACAGTGTTTCAGACGTCTCAGTTGCGTATCAGTCACCTTTTCTTCTGTCATTTTGTGGTCGACCTCTGGCGACAGATCTTTCGTCAATCTCCGAATTTCCGTCTTAATTTATGATAAGCCCTCTCCGAGCAGCAAAACTAATCTGATAAAATTATCCACGAAAAATTCCGAACAGTCACGCCTAAAACAAACTTTTATTGGGAAGATATATTTGGCCAATTTCGATCCCTGAAACAGCGGGATTTGACCCATTTTTGATACGAAACTATTTATGCGTACGCGTTTGCAGGGCGTTATGTCACCTATTTGTTTCCAGCTCCTTTATGAGAAAGTTTGATTTTCTCTTGTCACTGCAGTTATATCTGACTTAGTTGTGGTTTGACGATGTCGCTCAATGCAAAAAAAACGCCTGAAATGTAGGTTCTGAAAACAACTGGTATTCTACAAATACACATACCTGAATTCGCATTTCCTGTGGATTGATATGGTGATATGGTTTTTCAATGGTCCTTGACAAACACCCAACGTACTTTTATCCATACTTGCTAACCTACTATCTTTCAATTAACGACTACTCAAGCGCACTGCACTTTTTTTTTGAAATATGTGTTGCGGAAGGCTTCGTCTGGCGGATCGTAACCTCGGCCAGAAGCAGCACTTGGTACAGAGGGCCTGAACGGCAAGCCGCAGCCTGGGTATCCCGGAATAGAAATGCCTTCCCCGGGTGACTGCCCTAATGTCAGCACTTATGCTCATCAATAAGAAATGTTCATATTCACTCTTTATCTCTCTCTTTGAACAGCGCACTCTTCAATTACGAATAGTCGGAGATGAGTGAAAGGCGAGATACACACAGTTTAAAGCTCCCTACTTCGACTCCAGCCGGTTGAAAGCTCTTATAAAATCGGCGAGAAGTCGGCAAGTTGTCGCAAAACAGGCACTCTCAGTCCTTTTTCTATGGTCCTCTCATTCAGCCAAGATGCCGGTCTTTCCGGAAACAATGAAAATCTACACCCTGGGGTAACCCATCATCCTGGTTTTCAGACACGATGATCTGCCTTGTGTCTCTTTTGAAACTGGAAGCAATCCCCAACTACCGTCCGCCTCGTAATATGCCTGTTTCCCTGCTCTCGCCTTTTTACGTCGACATGTCAGCTGAAAGATTTTTTAGAATTTTTGACTAGAAACGCTCTTGAAGCCCACATTGTTCCCGATAGGTGGTCAAAATATTGTAGATGATGACAGGCATTTAATAGATGTGTTTTCTAGAAAACAAAGTGAGTCTTCTTCTCTTTTCACCAGCTTTTCATGCGCACCGTGGGACATTAAAGAGGCAGAGACCAGTCCGACGCCAGCCCTCGTCACCACTTGCGGTGGCCAATTTTCGCACACGGAAAGCAGAATGCAGTGTCCAGTCGAATACGGTACAATATTAGTGCATGCGTATCCATCGTATGCAGAATAAAATTTATTATTACGTAACAATGCAACGGACATGTCCGCAAAACCTTTCGCACTCGATTCACGGCCGGAGGTACACAGGATATGCGGATGTTTTGTTCGTTTAGGTCAATTTCAGCCCTTGTTTCGGTAATTGAGATGATTTGGGCACTTTTTGGGTTGAAAGTTCGATTTTTGTGTGTTTTAGATAAACTTCATATCTGGGTTTTGTATGTTATCAGCTGCTTTGTTTCTTTTAGGTAGATATGGGCTAATTTGGTTAAATATTTTTTTTATGTTTGCCTGGTCTGTAAGCATTACGGTGGTTTTGATTCTCAACGCTTTTAATTTGGGTGCTTTCTCCTCCTTTAGGTCGCCTTAAATGTCCTGTTTTAGGGCTGTGTGTTGAGGATTTTATTGTGATCTGCCTTCTGCCGCGAATCTTCAGGAATGCGTACCCAATATTGAAAGACTCCCACGGTGCTAAGCAAAACCTACATGCCAGAATGAACAACGTAGGTTAGCATATATAGAACTTCATGTTAATACATCGAACTCAGAAGCGTTGTAGGCAGAAATGCGGGGAAGTGTAATTGAGCAAAAACGATTTCACGACACACTGGCGGGCACAAACGTTTTTTGCCGTGCCTAGTTCTACAAACCTAGGGTGATGAAAGTAAAGAACACAATAAACTGGCCAAGGTAGCATTAACTCGCGCAAGGCTTGAGCCATACCGCAGCTGCAAAATTTCTTTCTATGTGAGCACTGAAGGACACTTCATCACGCATTTGTGCAAGTTTGAAATTGTTTACCTATATGTTCGGCGCTATGCACTGTACTATCTTGAAATGCATAGATATTGTCGTGTTCCTCATTCCAAGCATTACATACACGGTAGCGCTGAACGGCAGCTGGGACGCAGCGGGGCCGCGTGCATGTACGACGCATGCGCGGCGTTCCTGCAGATTTTCTGCAGAGAAGATGCTGCACAGCGGTGGCGCTAACGGTTGATAGGGAACGCGAAGGACTCCTCAGTGTTTTCGCGAGCGTTCTTTTTTTTTGCGCAACTCACTGCGAGTGCCAGGGACGCTGGGCGTTTGCGGTCAGGCAAGCGCCCCCGAGCGCTCGACTTTTTTGTATTTTTAGCGCGCTACGCACCATAGATTACGAGAAGCTACCACAGGCTCCGGTGTTGAAAGAGCAAACTTGACTTGCGTATTTTTAATATTCTTGCACAAACAGTTTTCAGGAATCCGTAGAAGCAAAAACACGGCACGATCCTCATCAATGTGCCACCTTGATGGGAAATTCTTCGCCTGGTCCAACGAAGTGTTTGATAAGTCCCCTGCGCAGTGAGACAACAGCAATAACAACATGAGCAACTCATTTACACAAAGTCTTGACCAACCGTAGACAACAGGGCTATGGTTGTGGAGTAGACATGAAAATAAGACAGGTGGTGTTGAACCCTCTAAAACTAGTTTTTCAGGTAATATGATAATTTCACCTTCCAAAGAATTGAGCTCTCAGTGAGAGCTGCCTTCCGCAGTGGAGATTTTGTTGTGTTCATGCTGTTAAATAATGCCTAGATTAAATTATATTGTTGTGCGAATTATTGTTTTTTAGTTTCTAAGCGAATACAAACCTAATAGTTATTCTGTTCAAATGGTTTTAGAATATAAGCAAATATTTTCGAATTGAAGCGAGTATTGAGGCATATTGAATGAGAACTGAATTTACAATTTCTCAAGCACGCGTCTGTAACTACACAGAAGAACGGTAAATGTCCGTGAAAAAGCTTTTTCCAACTTTTTATGTGGCTTTAAACAAGCCCCAAAAACTATCTTGATATTTAGAGCTTCACTAACATTGGATTTTATGGAAGTGAATCTTTCATCTCTTGTGAGGACTTCAAACACAAGTTCATCATTGTGTAATGTGATTATGTACAATTAGACATTTTGCACGCGATGTTATCAGCGCAATTCCTTTTGGAAAAGAAATATAAATGCCAGTTTGACAGACCTTCATATCAGTTCTAAAAAACGCAGCATTCGGGGCAACGCCAAGCATAACACTTAGCCTGCTTCATATACCCTTTACTGCGTGCCTTCATGGCAGTGTAAAATCGCAACCGCTTTGCCCTTGCTCGCGGGCCCTGTTGGCAGTGAGAACAATTCGTACACTTTGGTAATAAAAAGCATTTATACCAGGAATGTCTTTTCACGCACACCCAAACATCTTAAATACCGGTTCTGAGAACGGCATGCCATGCCTAATACAAATAGATGGACTGCGAACCAAAATCAGATCCAGTGCGTGAGTACCTAAGTGGACGGCGCTCCAGCTTCCGGAGTGCCGCAGTGTCAACATCTGCTTGTCAAGGAAGCTTGATCTCTGTGTCTGGGAGCGTGAAGGTCAACACACGTCTCCTTTTTTGGGGGCCCCATGTAAAAAAGTGGAACAGCCCATGTTAAAAATTATCAATTTCCTCATTTTCGGATCATATATTGGGTTACTGTGGGAAAATAGAGAACACAATGCTGGGACTTTCTCATCTAGAGTGCGTTCGACTTGGGCAGCTTGAACTCGACGACGTTTGCCGGATGTGGAAGGAAAAGCGGGAAAGGGGATTGGCCCGATGCCAAGGAGGTAAGAGGCTTTGCCTAAAAAGCACCTTTCTCTTGCCTTTAGTCGCTGGCGACACCGGAAGCGGTGCGAAGAGCCCGTCGACTTCCGCCGAGGTTCGCGGGATGCAATGCTTCCAAGTTGGAAATACCTTCGTATTATTTATAAGAGTTCATAAAATGGTGTTATTTGATTAGAAGGCGCAAGATGGTTTCTTATTCGCATCGATATCCAGAAGAAATCGTTATGGATTGACATACCGTGTGTTATCAAACAATCGCCCCATTTTCTTAACCTTGAAAGAACATTTGTTAAATCAAGCCTAATGGCTCTGACTTCTACTGCTGTTTTGTTCCTGTTGTTAGGTTTCTCTGAAGTTTGTTATAGCTGTGCATTTGTGCCTGAACAAGATTTAGTGCCTCTTCTGAAATTTAGTGACGGTTCTTTATATATTTTCAGGCATTTCTAACATGTTATATAGGGGTATTACTTTTCAGCTATTTTGTAGTGATATTTTTATATCACAAATTAAGTTCGAAGTCTGTAAGAAACGATACCCGGATGTATTCATGTCGTCGGACCCGCGACTAGTCGATGGCGATAAGACCGCTCATTGTTACGCGCATTTTTATTTTGCTTCAATAAAGTGAAACAAAATGAAACTTCGTTTTTAAGGTGTTTACTTTGTCACGCTACATCGATAAATCGGGAATGGCGCTGCATCTAATTCGTTAATTCCAGTTCATATAAGCATTTAGCCGTGTAGGCGTCTGAGGGAGAATCTGCATTTGTTCGTTAGATAGGTGATTTCGTATAGGGTTTCATATTATCTGGATTTCACAAAAGTGGTACGCAAGACAACATTTTGAGCATTTGCTGTAAAATACTCAGCATTCCTCCAGAAATAGAGCTTTATTATACACCACTGTCTCTGTTTTGCTGCGATTTGCGAAGTTGGTACTTAACTTCAGGAGTGCGAAACCCATGAAACGCTTTACAAACACCACCTTGGTGGTATCACAAAGCAAAACGCTTACGCATCACGAGATGCAATCGTGGGCTCGCAGCTCCCGACCCTACTCGTCAATGCTGCTGACAGTTCAAATTCGGTGAGTGAGGAAATTCCAGCGGAAGATGAACACGGTGCCGCTTGCCAGTGTTTCGCCCGCGAATAAAGCACGGCGTACGTGTCACGTGTACAGCTCCGAGCGTTATCGCAGCATGGGCGTGGCTTTCCGGAGCTCAGCTGATGTACGAGTTCGTTGCGCGCATCTGGAGAGCTCAGGTTCTGAGATTTGCAGCTCTTTAAACAAAATCAATTTTCCCAATGCACTAGCCGATACCGGATGGATTCGTGATCCATTAAAGTTTCCCTCATTAAAACCAAGTCCCTAACTAGAATATTCCAAAATGTAATTAACATATTCTGGTGATTTGCTCCCCAAAAGAGCACTTGCAAACAATCTCTTGTTACACCAACCACGAGCCTAATTACTCCGCACACACAAAGCGTTTTTACTTACCAAAGGCTGTATTTAAAACTGCTTAATAAAATCTTTCCTGAAAAGCCTTGTATATACACAAAGTAAACGCTTCAGAGTAGGTTGTAGACAGAATCGCAAGAGGTTAAGCTAGGTGGGACGGACCTAGCTCTGCTGTGATATCAGGCTTTCACCGTTGTGCAAGCTGGCTTTGATTGTTTGGGTTATTTATATCGATATTTTTAGAAGGTTAAGTTTTTGCGATCACATTCCTTGCTAAGATAAAATTTTGATTACTGTATGGAACGCTGCCTCTACAGAAAAATCATCAGTGACTCACCACGCTGCATGGCCGCGTGGCCATGGGCCTATACCGCCTCTGTTCTACTGCTGAGGACAGAACGATCGCCCCTCTGTTCGGCATCGGACGATGAACTGTGAACGCGCTCTTCAGAGAGTTTTGTGCTGCTGTCACCACAATTCTTGAGGGCGTCTGAGTGGGGATGGTTCCTCCTGATGGGATGGTCACGCAGATGCGTGAATTTCACGCCGTCACGGGCTTCTCCGAAGTAGTTGTCGCCCTTGACGGTTCCACTTTCCTGTTTCGCCAACAAACGAATCAGCAGCGTACTACTACCACTACAAGGGGTGGTAGGTTCTTCTGTTCTATTGTGTGCGTTCAAACGGAATTTTATGCTTAGTGTAAAAATGGTTTTACTCGCTGCGCTTCGACTGTAAATGGCTGCATGTATGTAAATTCCATTTAATGTGAACCATTCTGTGTGCCTTAGAATTTTCTGTATTGCCAATTTAATGTTTATAGCAGCGAGTTGACACTAACTTGCTGCATGTTTCTAAATTCCATTTCATGTAAACCATCCCGTGTAACCCGAATTTGTCTGTATTGCCATTCTAAAGTAACTAAACATTTCAGTTTGGTGAAAGGATTGTCTAAGCAATAACGTTTACTGACTTCAATGTTCGAAACTTACTAGTATTTTTCCTTGCAGTTGATACTACTTGCCCTGGTTGACCACCACTACCGATTCCGGTATGTCAATGTTGGTAGCCCAGGTGGATGCCATTACGCTGGTGTGTACGGCGCTACGAGCCTGTGCACAACCTTGGAGAGCGAGGCCTTTAGCTGCCCGGCTGCTCTGGTGAGTGGCACTGAGGTGCCACCCATTATTTTGTGCGACCAAGCATTACCATTCGGTACACACTTGCAAAAGCCGTACACGCACGATGAGAGCGACTCGAAAGAGATGATGTACATCTATAATTTGTCAAAAACAGGGCGCAAGTTAGAAAATGCATTCGGCCGGCTGAAGGCACGGTTCCGCTTCATAATGAAGCGCATAGAAGGCCTCCTGGCACATTCCACACTATGAAATCGCCGTGTATTATGCATAACCTGTGCGAGTCTTTGAAGAACACCGTAGAGACAGAGAGAGATAGAAAAGACTTTATAGAAAACATCCGGCGTGCGGGAGTCCCCGGCCACGCTGGGCGCGGATACTCCCTATCTATAGACTATGGTAATGGTCCATTAGTCTTAGGCCTAGATCTCGAAGATTCGTGCCCCGGCTAGGCTGCTGATACTCGGATCCCTCCGCTCCCATCACTGCCTCTGGCATCTCTGCCGTTGGCGGTCGGGGCGTCGGGTCCCTTTCTCCGCTGCTTCGCCAGGGCTTCTTCGAGCCGCTGGATGGCCTTCCGTTGATGTTTGAGTTCACTAGAACACACACATACGCGCACTTCCTCGGGATACGTGTCTCTCGAGCACTGCACATCCCCAGCGCGCACCACACTTTCGCACCCCCCCCCACATGATGTGCTGGAGGGTGGCCGGTTCTCGCTTGCACACACTACACGTAGTGTCCTCGTAAAGGTCCGGGCACATGTGCCGGGCCAGGGTCGGCGTCAGCACACACTCCACCTGCAGTTGTCGAAGCCTCACCGCCTCCGCTCGAGACAGTTCTTGGTGCGGAGGCGGGAAGGTTCTTCTGGCTTCGCGGTGCCAGGCCAGGATCTCGCCGTAGTCGGTGAGGGGCTCCGCGAAGTCTTGATCTTCCCCGCATGCCCCGAGGTGGCGATCGGCTGCGACAACAGTGGTGGGACAGCAAGGCAGGTGCGCTGGATGCTCTCTATGCTCAGCCCACTCGTACTACGCAGGCGGCCAGTAAGAGGGGGCACCAAGTCCGGGACGCCCTTGCCCATTACTTTTGGAGGCAGGCCGGGCACACTGCGTAAGCCCACAGAACTTCTAAAAGAAATTGAAAAGCACATTTGAACAAGCACGTTTTTCTTGTGCAGCTCAGCTTAGCTAGTTAATAAAAATGTTTGTTCCCTGTTTTAGACCTATTTCTTCAATGTTGCAGCGTCAAGAAAAATCCTGGCCCAGATTATAATACTTATCACCCCCAAAACAATGTTTTTACTATTCATTTTTCCACTCACTGCCAAAGAACAGAATGACCATGAAAGTAGAATTATTGAAAACACCTTGCGTCTATGAATTTGAAAAAAGAGATATCAGACTGACTAGCAATGTTTGCACGTGGAGCCTTTTCCATGTTTCAATTTCCTTTTCCTGTGCGATGACTTCAGCATTTCATGTTGCTTTTGTTGCTTTACCATGTATCCCACTCTGCTATGGCCGCATGCTTGTGGCTAACGGTATTGCTAAATAAACAAAAAGTGCAATCCTGCAATCCTTTTGCTGTAATTCTAATCACCACATTATCGCTTATTAATCACTTTGAGATGAACTTTTCTTCTTTGTAATAAACAGGTAGCAAAAAGAAGCACGCATTGTCCTCTTGATCTCTTTTGTCCAACTGGTTGAATGTCACCTTTTTTTCCGGTTGACTTCACCGATTACAAGCGCATGCAAGTTGCTACGAAGTTCTGTTCTCCCTAAAAAAACAGCAGTTGCCGCAGAAAGTGAAGATTGGAAAGTACCGCAACATTGAAGATTGATTAATCCTTTGTATGAAAATGCTGATCTTCCTTTTTGGTTCACTGCAAAGAGTAGAAAGGTGAACTTTTGTTTCGAGAAGTGAAGGAAGCGTGACAAAAGCAGACATCCTGGGTGCCACCTGTTTATTTGTTGCACAGCTTCCCTAGCAGGTGGATGAGTTTTTCCTCCCTCTCTTCCTGGTACTGCATGAACTGCAGTTGCTGCTCACGCAGCTCCAGCTCCCAACCTTTGCGCTGTTCTAACAAGCAACGCAGCTGCCACTGTTCGTCGAGAGAATCTGAACTAAAATGGTGCTTGGTGCAGGTGCCCCCTTTCTCCCTGCAGCTTGTGAACGCCTTGGGGTCTCCGCTACTTGCTCTAATTTTATTTGATTTGATTTGAGTTTTATTTCTTGGAAAAACCAAGGGGAGGCTGAGACGTGGCCTGACAGAGGCCTCCGCCGCGCAATTTACAGCGCACATAACAACATTCATCTGTAGGCTCCGTTTCTCCTTCTCCACTCTCAAAAACTTCTCCGGGTAGCTACTCGTTGCTGCCACTGCTGGTAGATGGGAGCGGTGAGGCTGCTCGTTGGTCATGAAGCTGCGGCGCTGTCCATTGTTCTTGTGGCGACTCTTCAACCAGGCGCACGCCTGCGTGAACCATACCACTGAAAAGCTAAAATAAACATAGTTCTTCAACCCAACAGAAATGCAAAGCACAAACTTCTCAGATTTTTTATGCAATTTACAAGCTCTGTCACCTCGCCTTCATGACGCCTCGGATTGCAGACGTGAGGGGTGCGTGGTGAGGTCACTGGAACATATTCCAAGTGAACAGTGGCTGTGTAAATAGTTCATCCTGAAGCCGATGAGGTACTGAAACAAGCAACAAAAGGCATAAACGCCCTGCCAGAGAAACCACTAAGCAAGGCGGCTAGAAATATTCATGGAGATGAACTGGCTGTGTCTTTTAAGTGCCTACGTACCTACACTGAAGAAGCAGCAGCTGCGGTAGGACCACATCTGCTTTCCTGCACCAGGGCTCGGTTCTTTTTATCCAACGTGCCCAGAAAGACACTGATGTCAGGGGAAAAATCTCCACTTGATGGCACCGTTCCAGTCGTCCTGCTAGTGCGACTGTAGAACCTAAATAAAATGCGGACGATTGTCAACTTTTAGGTGCACCGATTGCATAAAGGTACGTGGCAAAACCAGCGTATTTTTGTGAGTTACAGCTTCGATAAAAGTACGCCACTACAAAATGGAGCTTTGTTTTTGTGGGTGACCAGCTTGTTTTAAAAGTACGTCACTACAAAATAAAGGTAGAAACATCCCAACCAGTTACCAGGAATTCCTGCATTATTACGGGACCTAGCTAAACGTGTTGTCTAGGTTCTGCATCTTCTTCTTCACTTCTTCAACCATTTTTTTATTCGGAGGGCAGCGAGTCGCTTGCGGTGCGGGCGCACGCATTGTAGCTGCACTTAACATGACATAAGTTTGGCAGGTGGTTTTCCCATAGTCGCATTACTGCGTGTGCCTCGTTGTCCGTCCACTTCGTGCGATCCTTGCCGAAGTTCGAAGAAGCAGAGTCATCCGCGCTGGTCACCACGAGAAAATGTAAAATGACCGTATAAAAAACAACAACACCAGCGCAAACGCACGCAGTTGTTCGTACCAACCCTTAGCTGACAGCAGAGAGATGGCCCGACGCGCGACCACCTGATTCACTTAAAGGGGCACTGACACAAAATTTTGAAGGCGAGATAACGTCTGAGATAGATTGGTGTGGAACACATATACATCATCTGCAAAATATCAGCGGCGAATACAGCCTAGAACATATTAAAATTAATTTTAAAGTGTGCGAAGCGCAACCGAGCAGCCAGAGAGGACCACGCGCAATTGTAAATAAACAACATCCAAACACGTCACGAGTTTGTGTTTGCCGCTTCCGCACTACCGGCGTTTTACGCGGGCTCGCCCGGCTCGCCGCTCCAATCGGAGGGCCGGAGGGCGGAGCTTCTGCTCTGGAGAACGAACCACCTGATCGTTGGCGGCGGAGGCGCCGTGATTTCGTCAGCTAATCGGGCAGCTGCCGCGACCAAAGTTCTACAGCGATTCCAGGCACTCTGTTTCTATTACTGTTTATTACCATTGGATGCGAAAACGCACCGGAGGCACGAAAAGTCCACTGAGCTAGCCGCACGGTCGCTGTGCAGGCGGCGGCCACGGCCGCGAAGTGGCCAGATATATTGTCCCCAAAATGATTATATTGTGTGGTTGGTGCAACCGCATAAAGCACCGTTGGCGTGGCAAAACCAGCGTCGTTACAGCTTCGATAAAAAGTACGCCACTACAAAATGGAGCTTTGTTTTTGTGGGTGACCAGCTTGTTTTAAAAGTACGTCACTACAAAATAAAGGTAGAAACATCCCAACCAGTTACCAGGAATTCCTGCATTATTACGGGACCTAGCTAAACGTGTTGTCTAGGTTCTGCATCTTCTTCTTCACTTCTTCAACCATTTTTTTTATTCGGAGGGCAGCGAGTCGCTTGCGGTGCGGGCGCACGCATTGTAGCTGCACTTAACATGACATAAGTTTGGCAGGTGGTTTTCCCATAGTCGCATTACTGCGTGTGCCTCGTTGTCCGTCCACTTCGTGCGATACTTGCCGAAGTTCGAAGAAGCAGAGTCATCCGCGTTGGTCGCCACCAGAAAATGTAAAATGACCGTATAAAAAACAACAACCAGCAAGAGATGGCCACCGACGCGGCGACCACCATGATTCACTTAAGAAAAATGGCCGCTGTGGAAAAAAAAGAACCCTGAACAAAAAAAAAAAAACTAACGAGGGATCGAGGTATTTGCAAGGGTTCTCGGCTACATGGATGTTTTTACCCTAAACAAATATAATTTGCTAATTCTTTTTTTAAAGAGGTTACAACTAGTTACGGCTTGTTAACTTGAAATTATATATTTTTTTTAATTTTTGAACCCTTGCTGATGGGAGTACTAACTCTGCGAGCCCGGCTGGGTAAAGTGTGCTTGGGGAGCACACCCAGCTTAAAATGTGTCCTTCGTAAGTGTCATTCGCGTTTGCCGTTTAGCTGCTCCGCATCACATTTTAACCGAGTGTACTCTGTGGAAGTGCATTTAAAGAGGCACGTTTCACAGGAGTATATGTTCTGCTTTGTGCCCACACTGACGGGCATATACTGGTGCAGTGACGCCGTTAGAGTACGGACGCTTTAACACGCGAAACCATGGTGAGTGGCCGATGCTGCACGGGCGTTGATGCTCCAAACAATGCGCCATAGTAAGTCTGACGTCTGGGCTAGTTGGATACACCGTGTTCTATTTACGCCGCATTAAAACACACGCAAGGACAAGGACAAGCACGTGTTGGCACTGGACGGCAACGGTGGGCGAATAAAGTGTAGGGCGTTTTTTAAACACATTTTTCTTGTTTATCTGCTTTTATGCTGTAGTGTCACCATATATTGCGTGGATAAATGTTTCCCATGTTAATAAAATATCCGTGGGAAGTCAGTACTGCGTCTGTTCCTTACTTGTCCTTTTTGTGTGTTTTTATTGTGCTAAAAAATTTTTAAGTACAAACAATGCAGCGAAGGGCACCTCTCCAGTTCAAAAAACGTGACAGGTTGAGTGAAAGAGTTGGTTAGCTGCGGTGAAGTGGCGCTTGCACGGGCATGACGCCAAGAACTGTGAAGCGGCATGGCCAACGTGCTGGAGGTAAGAAGGTGTCCCGTCGAAAGCAGTGTAGGGTTAGCGGATGAGTAGGGTAGCTGCGGCACGTAAGCCGAGCGCAGAGCGTACCGTGTGTCAAAGGAGCTCGCCCTGCCGTGGCTATAAGGCCGTGGCGTGTGCGCAGGGGTGGCAGAACAGATCGTGGTCAGATCAAGCATAATGAAAAGGCCAATAGATCCAAACCACGCGGCGCCGCCTTCCCGCGTGGACGCCAGCTACTCGGTCCGCAAGATTAATCGGGGCCATTGAGATGCCATTGTCAAATAGGATTGGGCGCCTGAATGTGGGCATGCTGGTCACCAGAGTTGGGATGTCGCGGCTACAAATGGACCGTATTATGCGGCTGACACGCTAGAAAAGTAGAGCCAAAGCCACTATCCCCACCTCGGCGGTGCGGCGGCGCCGCCAACAATCCGTTCGACTCATCGAGAGGGGCCAATGATCGCACACGATGTCAACAAGCCCACGCTTTATTGATAGGTCATATAGTGGAACACGCACTGGGCAGGCTGCCCCGAGCTTGGACCCTGCCAAGCTCGGTAAGCCGTCCATGGCTGCCGTCTCGGCTCGTCTCTTGAAGGAAGACTTCCCTCGTCTCGGGGTCGAGGAACCTCGGTTCGTGGACCAATTCGCGCGGTTCCAGACCTCGCAGGAAAAGCCGTATGTTGAGCAATTACGCTTCCGACTCAACCTCGGTTAGAGATAAGTATCTCCTTAGGGGAAGGAGGATGCCCACGGGGAATGCTGGCGCTACATTTGGCCGGCACACAATGCACCGTTATTGCTGGAGGGGAAGCGCGCGCTGCGCATGTGCAATGGTGCGCACGCTCGCGTGGATACGTTGCGAGGCGGCTTCCCCCTTTCAGCGGCGCCGGGCAGTTAGCCCTAATGGCTCTGCGCGGCAAAATGGGAACAAACGTGCCACGCGCGTGTTTTTTCGCCGAGGCGGAAGTAATCCCTTATGACCATGCGCGGCCGGCATGGTGAACAACGTGGTCCCCACAATGTCACCATAATCATCATATTCATCATCATCGTCGTCCTCGTCGCCATCATCACCATCGTTTATCCTAGCTACGCCTACTGCAGGGCAAAGGTCTCTCCCATAGATCTCCAATTATCTCGGCTTTCTGCCTAATGCCACCATTTTATCCCTGCAATCTTCTTGACCTCATCTTATATCTAACCTTGTTACTCACCCTGCCACGCTTGCCTTCTCTAGGGATCCACTTTGCTACCTTTTTGACCAACGCTTTTCTTGCCTTCGCACTAGATGCCTTGCCAACGCCCATTTCATGTTCCTATTTCTAAGAATATTTTCTTAACACGGGTTCTTTTCCATGACCCACTCCGCTCTTTTCTTATCCGTTCATGTTACGACGACCATCTTCCATTCCACTGCTCACTTTTTCATCAATGTAAGTGGAACCTTTTTAGCGAGCCTCTAAATGTACGCCCCGTAGGTGATTACCGGTAATATGCAACATGAACTTTTTTCTTGAGGCGCAATCGTAGGATGCCGTAATTATTTGCGAATGCCTCTCGAATGCACTCCACCCAATTCTTATCCGTCTAACTATCTCTGCCACATGATTTTGATCCGCAATCACTTCTTGCCCTGAGTCGAAATATCCGCTTACCACTTCCGCTGTTTCGCCACTTATCAACAAGCCGCTTCCCTCTCGCGAGGTTATTGAATATTACTGTATTATTCTGCATCTTATTTGCAGGCCCACAGTTCCACTCTGCTTGTCCAGTGGGGTAAGCATGCTTTTCAATTCGTTCGCCGAGTTATTTAGCAAGGCAACATCATCAGCAAGTCTGAGATTGCTGAGGTATTCTCCGTTAACCCTTAGTCCCACCTGTTCCCAGTCTAATTTTCCGAATACCTCTTGTAAATATTGTGTGAATAACGTTGGAAAAACGTGTGACTCCTTGTGTAACGCGCTTCCTTTATTGCCATTTTACTGCTCTCAATATGAAGCACGATGATAGCTGTGAACCCATTGTAGATATCCTCTAGTATTCTCCCGAAATGCTCCTCTACACCCTGGTTCCGCAATGCCAGACTGACTGCTGATGTTTCGACCGTGTCAAATGCTTTCTCAAAATCAACAAAGAGCATGTTTAGGGGTCACGTATACTCCAGGCTAATTGGCGTATTCATGGGAGGTTGTGGCCGTTACTACACCAGGGTGGCCAATCCTGCTCTGGTGAGGGAGTGCATTACCAGCAATGGTCGCCGGCGTCAAGCCGCACCCCAAACCCCTTTGTGCAATTCCATCAATACGCGCATTTTTTTTAATCCGGTTGCGAATTGTCCGGCACCGGGATTCGAACCACGGTCCTTCTGCATGCGAGGCGGGTGTTCTACCTCTACCCCATCGCTGCATCGCTGCCATTGCTAAGTAACTCGGTGGACGAATTGCAAAGCATGCTTTCCGCGCTGGGCGAACAGAGTAGAACTGTGGGCCTGAAAATTAATATGCAGAAAACTAAAGTAATGATCAATAACCTCGGGATAGCACAGCAGTTTCAGATAGATGGCGAGGCACTGGAACTGGTAAGCGAATATATACTACTTAGGCCAAGTTGTGACCCCAGATCCCAACCATGAGGCAGAGATAATTAGAAGGATCAGAATGGGGGGGGGTGCATTATGGCAGACTTCTCAGATAATGAATAGCAGCCTACCCCATTGTCGCTGAAAAAGAAAGTGTATGACAGCTGCATCTTACCGGTACTCACCTATGGGGCAGAAACTTGGGGGCTCACTAAGAGGGTTCAACTTAAATTGAGAACGACTCAGCGGGTAATGGAGCGGAAAATGATGATGGTGAACATAAGGGACAAGAAGAGAGCGGAGTGGTTAGGGAGCAAAGTGGTGTTAAGACCTATTAGTAGAAATTAAGAAGAAGAAATGGACGTCCGGCAGGGCATGTAATGCGAAGGCAAGATAACCGCTGGTCATTAAGGTAACAGAGTGGATCCCTCGAGAAGGCAAGCGTTGCAGGGGGCGGCAGAAAGTTAGATGGGCAGATGGAGATCAAGAAGTTTTGCGGGGATAAATTGGTCACAGTTGGCACAGGACCGAGGTAATTGGAGAATAATGGGAGAGGCCTTTGCCCTGCAGTGGGCGCAGATAGGCTGGTGATGATGATGATGATACTCTAGGCATTTCTCTATCACCTTATTTAGAGTTTTATAATGGTCTATTGCTGAATAGCCTTTATGAAACCTAACTTCTTCAATAAGTAGACGAAAATCTCAGCTGGCAGAAATTCTCTCAGCGATTACGTTGGTAAATACCTCGTAGACGAGTGGCAGTAAGCTGCGCGGCCTGTTTTTTTCAAGTCCTTGAAATCAGCTTTCTTGTGGGTTAGAATTATATTCGCAGTCCTACAGGATTCTGGCACACTCGCCGTGATTATGCATTGGGTGTACAGTTTTGCCATTTTTTGTACAGTTTGACTAGCATCCTTCTAATGGTCTGCTTTTACCTGACCCTCACCAGGTGCTTTGCCACCCTGATTTTTTCAAAGCCTTCTCTACTGGTTCCCGTTACTAGGGAATGTCTTTCTCCTCTGAAGTACTTATTCGTTTGGTATTATCCTGGCTCTCGCGGCTTCTGTACAGATCCCTTTAGAACTTCCTGGCTAGTGGGCTATTTTATCCCTATTTGTGATGACATTGCGTTGCCTGTCTTTAGGTGCATACATTTGACTTTTTCCCATGTCTGGGAGCCTCTTCGCTGCTTTCAGGCTGCCCCCATTTCTTACAGCATGCTCAATCCTCTTCATGTTATACTTTCGTATGTCAGCTGTCTTACGCTTCTTGCTATGCTTCCTTATGTAAGCTGTCTTACGCTTTTTTAAATTCGAAAGCCCAGCTTGTTCTATTCTGTCAGCTGGGGTGAAGATTGTCATGTTTTGCCATTTCCTGGTTAAATATTTTGTCTCTTGAAAAAGTTTACCTGTATCCTGTCTATGGATCGTACATCTGACTGCCACGGCACACTCCGTGATAATGTGTGTAAGATTGTAGCCGGCTTCCTTTGTAGACAACACTGCTCCATTAGTTAAAGCTGAATACCAGTTCTGCCGCGCGATCCTGAATTCTTCGTCTTACCGTCTTACCGTTAGGTCATTGATCGGCTTCTTTCGTACTAGCTTGTAACGTTCCCTTCTCAAATATAGCCTAATTTTATGTCTTACAATACGGTGGTCACTATAGCTCACCCTTAGGTCACTTCCACACCCTGCACAAAACCAGGGTTATCACACAGTATGAAGTCATGTTCATTTTTATGCTT
The DNA here is from genome assembly GCA_013339765.2 of Haemaphysalis longicornis. Classification (NCBI taxonomy): domain Eukaryota; kingdom Metazoa; phylum Arthropoda; class Arachnida; order Ixodida; family Ixodidae; genus Haemaphysalis; species Haemaphysalis longicornis. Next base: position 31,256,342 of record CM023458.1, on the reverse strand, counting down.
CCCTATCGGGCTCCGCTAAGTCGACCTCTGGCTCTCCCGTTTGCAGAAGAAAGTGTTCATTATGCGCAGATTGTTCCGTTTGGCGAACTGGGCAAGTCTCCTCTTTTATTTGTCCAACCCACACCATAGTTTCAAACAGTATTGTCTAGCCTGCTTCTTGACTACTTTAGCATTGAAGTCTATTACACCTATATTATATTGTGTTTTAAAGCAAAGTTGTCCACTTATACTCGCTAACGGGTCTTTCGCGGCGAGCGGCACAATGAACCCCCAATGCGGCTAGGCGGTGTCGGGAGGCGGAAGCGGAGGTTTCACTCACAGAGCACACTGTAGATGGTGCGGTGAATTTACCGAGCGTTCCTCGCGCGGAAATGCCTGCAGAAAGTGCGTCGGTGGTAGGGCTTTTTTGTCTGCTCTGGCGGCGGTTGTTTTGGCCTGTGTTGGCAAAGCTTCGAGTTCATTGTGCGCTTCCTTCTCACGGGTTTATTACCTTGTTCGACAGTACTCCTAATTGGTAACCCCGGCCCCGACGTAATTATTTGTTGTACTCCAAAGACATGTTCATAATTGGTTTGAAGGGCGGGAAAACAAAATGTACAACGACGTACATACATCGTGCCGCTAGAGAAACGCTACCTTTTGCGCACTGCTTGTCACAAACGGAACTCCGTTTTCTAAATCACGGTGGAGGAACTCCTCCACTGTGTTCTAAATTGATGTATACTAGTTCGGTTGGGTTTCCAGAGGTACTACAAAATGCACAAGCTACTGGTCCTAAAGAATAGCTAATATAAAAGTTCTCTTATATCTCCCCCAATCCTCAGACTTACTAAAATAAATAGTTTTAATCGGCATAAATAGGAATCGCTTAGTTCACATGCCACATCGTTTCGGTTTCTGCGCTTGTGTCACGCGATTGTGTTGCCCCGAGCTCGAGCTAGAAACTCAAAACTGCTAGGTTCCGCTGTCTCACTCTTCGAAAGAAACTCCTCTCCATTTTGTTTTGGCGACGCACATCCGGGCTATAGCGGTGGCATCCGCCGCTCAAGCCCGGCAGTGGCCTACGCTCTTGCGCTCGGGGTGCGCCCCGCGTATTTCACATAGCGGCTGGGAAAATCTCTGGTTTCATTCTTTTTAGAGCCAGGTGAGTGATTTCAAGTGACGTCCCATGGGGAATAATTGAGTATCGTTTACAGCTTTGCTTGGCGATCACCTTCACAGCGTGGATCGGAGCGATTTTGTTTTTTCTCTGCCATGAGTGCGTTATGAACATTTAAACGTTGGCAAACCATGCATCATAAAAGGTTCGCGCCAATTGTAATGCAGCTTCCGGCAATTTAGACTAACGTTTCGGGGCAGCCTGAATGCCAAACATGTATGCGCTTGATGCAATATCAGAAGTTGGATCTGGCCTTATCGTAATACTTTGTTCAACAAGTATGAGGCGTGCTTGCTAACTTCTTGCATGCCTGCGCGTAATAGCTAGGTCATGAACACACCAACACGTCGATATTACACAGTTTTAGTTTCACGTGCGTTCAGAGTTCACCGACGCAATCGCGAAACGTTTATGTAGCCCGCGTGCTTGAAACCCTTTTAGTTACACTTACGCGATGCACTCCGCGCGTACCTTACGCACTCCACGACCGCGTGAACACGAGGCTATGGGTGGGAACACGTGCATCCAAAGGCCTTTGGGTGCAAACGTTCCCGCCCATAGCCTCGTTTTACTCCTAGAACCATCTAGTAGCAGACACAGACACTGCTCGTGATCTCGTAAGCCTGTTGCTAGACGATGACAAAGGCTACATCGTGAGGCTGAACAGCTGAGAAATTGCTCTTCTACCTGAAAAACACAAGCTGTTGGACAATGTAAACATTATTTGATGGTAAGCACCAGCAAACTGAAGGCAAAATCAACATATTAGAAGAAGAAATCACGCTTAGGGATTGGTGACGAAGCTGCTTTCGCTGAGAAACGGAAGTAGAGGGCCTCGGCATGTTGGTCAACTATACGGACGTAACGTGAACACCGAAACGTAAATATTCGAATCTCACGTACGTCCGTGAGACTGAAGACCTTTGCTTTCCGAGCATGCGCTCTACCCACCAATGAAAGTTATACGTACGGGATGCTTCTACGTATGTAAAACTAGTACCCTCCATTTTAATGCGTGCGTGCGAGAGAAAAAGTAGTTTTTCTTTAGGGTGAACATAAGAGCCGTGATGGCGCGGCTGCTGAAGCCGGTACTGCTTGCACTGTGCAGCGAAACGCGCGCAATTGGCCGGAGCGCATTCACGCCATTCGTTCCTTAAACCTGGGATCTTTTGCTGCTGGACGACTCTGTATTTATCTACCGCACAAAAAAATGCTGCCGAGAAGTATAGAGGCAAGTCAGTAGCTAAACTCATCTCCTTGTCTTACGTGCTTAAGAAGCAGAGTTGCTCTCTGAACTTCGGTCAACAAAAGGGCCATCCCCAACGTTTTGGTGAACTATTTTGACCGTTCGCAGATTTCCAGGGCGACTTTTGTACCCTTTGAAACAGCAACAATTCTTGCACCATTTCAAGTCCCTTTGCCTTTGTTTTGTAAAGTGCCGGTATCCTACGCGGATGTTTTTTAGCCGAATCACGGTCGCAAGGTCGCGCAGAAGCAAGGTCGTGTGTACAGTGGCGGTACTCTGCGCCTGTATCTTGTATCCTGTGCTCTTATCCCGGCGTCTAGGTTAAGAGTGGCTTGTGCGCAGTGGCTGTGGCTGCCAAAAAATTGTGTACAATCGGTTAAGTGATAGGCGGGCATGTAGCAATACATTAAGATAATAAATGAACCATCCTGATTGATGGAAGATTTATAATTTGATGAAGATATTTGCACTTGGTTTTGCATAGTAAAGACCAGGTTTTGTAGGTATGTTTTAACTGTTCTCCAACAAGGCCTGTTTAATTATTCTCCAACAAGGCCTTTCAACTAAAAAGGCCTAAAGCAGTAGTACTGAAGAAAATCGCATCGCGGTTCTATGGCGCTGCGGCGAAACCGTCATTGGATAGTGTTTATAATTAAATAACCGCGCGAGCTCTAGTAGACAACCCCGTTACATCGAGAGCTATACAGCATTATGAAGTCCACATTGCTGCAAAGCTTATTTCGTGTATATTTTTCTGCTGAGGCCGCACATGATTAAGCCATTAGGGGACATCGGAATATAGTTTCACTAAAAACGACGAAACTTTTTCTTTCAGATATTTGTGATTTTCTCGCAGACAAGCTGAGATATCAGTGTTTATTGCTCATATTTGCAACGCTTACAAATCTCTGCATATAAATTACAGGGTATCTCCAAATCAATACATAATAGTGGGGCTCTGGCCACGGCCGCTCGGACTCGTTTACATGTTTTTAGCATTATTCAATATGTGTCATGCCCTATGTTACACCGGCACACCCAGTAATCTCCGCGTACTATCACTCGCCCTGAATAAAAAATAAGCTTTACATGCAAAAACGCAGTAGAACGCATTCTTAAAGGTATACCTTTTAAAATACTACGACTTGAAACAACTAATCATAGTACAGTACCATATCATCTAATAATTATTTCAGTCAGTTCAATATGAATGATCACTGAATTTAGGCCACTATGAATAATGGATAAATAATGAATTTAGGCCTGCAAATCATCATTGAAAGCAGGTTCTGTGCATGTGCAACTGTGAGCAAATGTGTGTCCCCAATCGTTGGTTTCGTCTTGTTCTCCGGTTCTCATCCGTATTCAGCCCAGTTAAGATGTCACCCCACAGCTCGTCCATCTTAACGCCTTTCACTTCATCTGAATAAAAATATTGACTATAATTTCAAGAGCGGAGCACTGCTCCAGCTATCCATTATGGCCCCTCTGCTCAGAAGTTGCGCAAGGAAACTGGAACCTGTTTTCTTATTCCCCAGTGATACTGGGATCCATAGCGTTGCGTTGCCAGGCGGCGCTGTCAAGAGTTCCCTGCTGATAGCACCTACAGCAAGGACGATGCAGGGCATTCCGATTGTATACGCACATACGTTAGGAAAACGTGAGTACTGCAGCTCTTAAAATCGTATGTTCTAATCAGATAAGATGATTTTATGATTCACAAATTTAAGAGCTGCTTAGGCGTAGTATTTTGTACTACCTCCGTCTACCGTGGGTGTACTAAATTTGCGCATTCATTTCAAGTTCTTCGAAGAACGTTGATGTTTTCTGCCTCATTTCTTGCTCGAATGTCGCGCGTTTTAATATTTTGTAGATTGCCATCATCACCACCACCACCACCACCACCACCACCATCATCATCATCATCATCATCATCATCATCAAAAGCCTATTTATGTGTACTGCTGGACGAAGGCCTCCCCATGGACCTCCACCCGTTTCTGTCGTGTGCTGACCGAGTTCATTCTTTGCCTCCGGATTTTCGTGTTTCATCTCTCCATCGAGTTAATGGCCTTCCTCTTCTAGTCCCGCATCGCGGTGTCCATTCTGTTGTCCTTGTGGTCCACCTGTTGTCCGTTCGTCGTGCCACACGGCCAGCCCAAGTCCATTTCTTTTTCTTAACATGGAATATGATATCATCTATCCGAGGTTGCTACCTAATCCAGGTAGCTCGTTTTCTCACCCTAAGCGTTAGTCCTGACATTACTTACTCCATGGCACGTTTAGCGAACTTACGCTTACTTTGTAATTGTTTAGTAAGTCACCAAGTTTCCGCTTCGTATGTAATCACCGGTATCTACGCACGATCATTACGACGCATCTTGACAGCATGAAAACCGCGACGACGTCTTGCCTCGCCTCATTGTGAACAAGGATCCCGTAGGGGATCCGAAACGTCAATTTTATTGTTTTGACTTGGTCAGTGACCGCAATTTTATTATGAACTTACCACCTGACCAGATGGACTTCCGTCGAACCCTGGACTACGTAAATCACCGGCAGGATGAATTGTTTGAAAACCTTTCTTTTTAGGGACACAGGTATATTACTTTTCATTATTTGCGAATGCTTGCCGAATGCACCTCATCTGAGTCCTATTGTGCGCCTGACTTTTTCTTGTGGTTTGGGTCAGCACTGACCATCTGGCCAAGGTAGTTATATTCTTGTACTTGTTCCAGTGTTTCGTCTACTAATCTAAAAAAGACGGGTTCAGCATGTTTGTTCATCAACACTTTCGTTTTAGTTATATTTATGTTTAGCCCCACTGTAAAGCTGTCTGAATGTAGTTCCTCAATCATGTTTTGTAACTGCTCTGCAGATTCGCTGAGCAAGAATATGTCGTCTGCAAAGCTTAGGTGGCTCAAGTATTGGCCGTTTATCCGTAACCCTCAGTTTTTCCAGTCCATCCTCTCTAATACACTCTCCAGACAAGTCGAGAACAATTTTGGTGATAAGGTATCCCCTTGTCGAACTCCCCTCCGAATCGGGAAATAATCACTTTGCTTGTGAACTGTAATTCCGCAGCTGCATTCCTCATAAATGTCGTGCAAGAATAGTAGGTAGGTCTTCTCTATTCTTTGGTGCTTTAAGGCGTCCATCACTGCGGCGGTGCTCGAACGCTTTTTTATAGTGTATACATATCACGTAAAGAGGTTTATTATAATCGGCAGATTTTTCTTTTTTTTTTTGTTGATATCATGGTCGTGATCCGCTGTAGAGTATCTTTTTCTGAACCCAGCATGTTTTCTGGGCTGTTGCAAGTCTAGAATAGAGGTTATGCAGCTAACGACTTACTATCTTGGTATATAGCTTGTATATAACCGACAGAAGGCTGATGGGTCTATTTCTTGAGATCTTTTTAACCTCCCTTCTTGTGAATTAAAAACTATGTTGGAGTTTTTCTAGGCTTTTAGTACGTTTATTGTCCTTAAACATACTGAGAATAGTTCAGCAAGGTTTTCTTGTATTACATCTCAACCCTCTTTTGGAAGGTGTATGGTTATGCAATCGGGGCCTGCAGCTTTCCCTCTTTTTATGCCCTTAATTGCCTTTTCTACTTCCTCTTTCGTTACTGGCGGAACATCCCAAGCAACGGTTGTAGGCTCGGAAACTTGTAGCGCTTCAGAGTCGTTGGCGTATAGCTTGGTGCAGAATCGTTCAGCGATTTTTATATACTCTTCCATATTGCGCATAATGTTACCGTGTTCATCTCTAAGTGCGGACATTCTGTCTCTGCCAATAGCCAGCTTCTTCTTTGTTGCCTTCAAGAGTTAACCTTTTTTTAACTTTTCCTCAATGACCGCCATGTTGTACGCACGAAGGTCATTTGTTTTACTTTATCAATTTTGGCTGCTCATCTAGTCTAGTTGGATCCATCATATTCAGAAATATGAATCTCTGGCGCTGCCGAATGAATTCTTTTGTTTGCCTAGTTAGTTTTGCTCTCCTTTCTACATGCTGCTTGTCATTCACGCATTTAACATTCAGGCATTTGATCAGTGCAGGTCGCTTGTATCGCTCCGAGGCTCGCTCTGTTGGCCAGAGCCTATGCGATTAGGCTAAATCCTCTAAGCTCCGTGAGATTTCGAGGGTGCCCTATCCGCGGATTTTAAACACAAAGGGTGAGATGCATTGATTACGTAGGTTTATAAATTATTCTAGGCTTCTTTTCTTTGACGCCTTCTGGTTTAATCATCGTCCTCATCATCATCAGCCTATTCAGGTCTACTGCAGGACGTAGTCCTCTCCCATTCACCTCGAAATTTTCCGGTACTCCGCTGATCGAGTGTACAGCTTACCCCGAACTTTTTTTGTTTTATCCCTCCGTAGGGATTGTGGCCGCCCCCTCTCCTAGACTCATTTCCTGGTATCCACTCTGTTACCTTTATTGTAGGCCAGTTGTCGGTTAGTCTCAGTACATGGCCAGCCAAAGTCCATCTATTTTTATTTCTTTGAACTATGATATTTTCTGGTCTATTTTGTTCTGTGATCAGGGTAGCCTCTTTTCTGTCCCTGAGTGTTATTCTTTACGATGATTCTTTCCGTGGTTCGTTGAGCAGGCCCCAGTTTTCTTTAAACTTGTTCTGTAAGGCGCCAGGTTCTCAGCTCCGAATGTCATCACCGGCAGTATGCACTGTTTTAGATTTGTCTTTTGAGTGATACAGTCAACTCACTTGTTATTATTTGGTAGTGCTTGACGAGTGCTCCCCAACCCATATCTGTTCTGCACGGGATTTCTCTCTCGCGGATGGGCTCAGCAATAACTATCTGTTGAAAGTAGTTAAGTTCTTTTATATCTAGCGTTTCGTTTCCTTAACTTAGGAGGACGCTTTTTGCAAGCTCATTCCATTTACTTGAGATTTGGTCATAATATTGTAGCCCCAAATCCACGCTTCTTGATTGGACTTCCTGAAAAATTGTTTGCAGATGTTCGGCTGCCTGACTCTGCAAGGCTATCTCGTCCGAAAACCTCGAATGGCTGAAGTATTCTCCGTTTATCTTTAGTCCTCGGTTTCACCAGTGAAGCTTTCTAAATACCCCCTCCAGGCATGCTGTAAAAAGAAAATATTTTTGGGGAGGTGGTATCTCCATGTCTTACTCCCTTTCGAATCAGCAATTATCGCTTTGCTTGTGGAGGGTTATGCTGCTCGTGTATTCCTTATATATCTCTTGTAGAAGTGTTATGCTGGTATCCTCCATTTCCTGGTCTTTTAGTGCTTCTAGAACGGCTGTGATGACTACGAAGTGAAGCGCTTTCTATAATCTATAAATGCCATGTAAAGGGGTTCATGGACTCTGCGGAATTTTCCAGTGCTTAAATGACAACATGGGTGTGATTCATGGTTGAGTACGCTGTCTGAAACCCCGTCGATTGCCCGAGTTGTAGGGAATCCAAGCTATTACCTATGCGACTAACTGTAACTTTGCTAAACAACTAAGGGGATGCGTCTGTAATTATTGAGGCCCTAGGTACCTCCCTTCTTAATAATGAGTATAATTCTGGCATTTTCTAGGCTTTGGGCTGTTTTTGAGCCTTGAAGCATTGCGAAGATAGTACAGCCAGCTTGTCTACTACAATATCTCCTGCCTCCTTCAAATTATCCACAGTTGTGCCGTCGTCACCTGCAGCTTTTTGTCACCTGTGCTTGAAGGTATAGGTTTTAGTGTTTAGACGAACGGTAGCAATAAACCTGTTAGTCGTTAAGGTTTCTCGGTCTGAGCTGAAGGTCAATCTTTGCGCATTCCTTGGCTTCAATAAATTATTTCCGTCACCGTTGCTACTTGTGCAGTGTACAGGAAATTGTTTTTTCAAGACCCTCCTACTTGGCGCCTTACATGGGCTTGCAGTACGATACAAATAATTGTAATTCCTAAGTTACACCGGCGGGGACACTTGTTAAAAATACATCATCAAACAAACCCGATTAAACTGTCTATTTTAAAGGTAGCCCATTATATTGGTTTATGCTAAGGTTTAAAACGCCGACGCAACGCAGGCGATAAGGAGCGCTGTAGAGGAGTGCTCGGGAATAATTTTGACCAACTGGGATCCTTAACGTGCTCCGAAATGTCGTACACACAGGAGTTTTTGCTCTTCTCCTCCACTGGAAAAGCGGCTGCCCAAGCCGGGAGTCGAACCCGTGTCCTTGTTCTCAGAAGAACACCGCCTTAGCCACTCAGCCACTAACGCGGGGAGTTAGCTAATAGAACGTTAAGAACGGCGCAAACTAACTCTGCTCCAGCTCAATAAAACGTTTTCACCACCATTACCATAGCCAATTACCATTATTTTACTTTCGCAGCAAGAAATCAAGCAGGTACTTTCATTATGTATGTCTACTGACAATCTTTATTCCCTAGATTTTATACCATTTTTATTATGTTGCTGTAAGCGAGTTCTGAAAACAAGAAATACCAGAGATTTGTTTAAAGGAGGTTGGTATAGAGGTCTCTTTATGCATCATGTTTACCCTCTTTTTAAATTTGTTCTTCTTTTACCAAAGGTCCTGCAATGTCTTTTATGTTCCTGAGTGGAAAATATTGTGCATGTTTCTGTTATTCATGTGAGGATTTTCGCAAGAGATGGCACAAAAAAAGCATACTTCGTATTTGCGTCTTTCGAAATGTCTTTGTGTTGTTTAGATTCATGGAATACCTACCGGGTTATTAAATTATTGTGATCGTATTACCTATAGTAAAACACAATTTCTCTTTCACTTCAAAACAGACTGATACTGCTTTTTTGTGTGATTGTGATGCGTCAGGTAAGTTAGGTGTATGGGATCAACTGTTCGTTTTTGCCATTGAGGTATCGAGTGTCGTGATAGTGTTTTACCACGATGCGTTTCTCGTAAAATATTAAGGCGGTTTAAATTTATACACATATTTTATTAGCAGCATTTGGAAGAGGGCCAGGGCATTGTCAGGCGCTTCCCGCACTAGGACTCGGCTCTCTGATGCTCTCATGGAAATAAAAATAATCATTTTGAAAACTTTCTAGATTCAGCAATGTAAGTCAATAAATATCCCCTTCGAATATAAACGCGCGACTGTAGATTGATAAGTTGATCTTATTGATTAGGTTTAGCTAAAGGAAGCTTCCTCCAAGATGGCTTGTTTTTATGTATACTGTATTTCAATCAATCACAGTTCTGTGGAACTGGCCTTTTACGCAATAAGCAACAACATCTTGGTGGTTACATTCCCATAAAAATCATTCAAATATCGGTGTATACCACTGAAAAATTCTGTTAATGCTTGTACTCATAAATGTACTGATAACTGCTCAAACTCGAGCTTTCGAGTTCGCGAGACATCCGTAAAGCTATTGCTGGCGTTCGGAAGGATTGGCAAGGGTGTGACCAGGAACGTGTGTGCGAAATTTGGGCATTATGTAGATGTTCATGGACGTATTGTGGGCAAATTGCACCCGTTTTGCAACATCCAATATTTGAAGGTCTTTTGAAAGCAGCGACTCTACACACGTACTGCCTCCTGCTGGGCCGGAATGGATCCTTCACGGGCGACGACGCGCAGAAATGTTGTGGCGACAGCGGCATGACCTTACTGAGCGGTAGGAGGACGCGCTTGGAGCTGGTCTTCTGCCTGATACAAATGTTCGCTCTGATGGACCGCTATATCACTCGGGCTGACGCGTAAGTGGGTTGAGGTACTGCACGAGATAGACACTCTGAAAGACAAAACACCAGTCCGTGTTATCAGAAATAACGTGGGCGGGGAAGGAATATGAGGTCTCCCTGAGCGACTTAAAAGTAATGGTACATCGGGCCGAATGTCTATAAAAGGAATGCTATGGGCCGAGCTTAGCGATAAGGAAACAGCTTCGTGTATTAGGGAACAGAATCGTGTGGAAGATATTTTTTGTCGAAATTAGGCGAACGGTATGTGCATGAGCGACGTATGTCATGTACATGAGGGGCAAAAGGTGGACTATTCGTCTAACAGAGTTGCCTGTAAGTGTAGCGTAAACTTAATGGGGGTCGGGCAAGGATTCAATAGTGGATGATTTTCGGCGATTCAGGGGCAAAGGAAGGGTTCAGGCAACACTGGGACGGCGTGGTTGGATATAGTTGGGAGAGGGCTTCGTCCTGCAGCGAGCAGAACCAGGATGGCGACGATGTTAAGATAAAAATGATGACGATGATGATAATTAGACTATGCAATGATGATGATGGTTGTGGTGCTGGTGATAACAGACAGACAGACAGACAGACAGACAGACAGACAGATAGATAGATAGATAGATAGATAGATATAGATAGATAGATAGATATAGATAGATAGATAGATAGATAGATAGATAGATAGAGATAGATAGATATAGATAGATAGATAGATAGATAGATAGATAGATAGATAGATAGATAGATAGATAGATAGATAGATAGATAGATAGATATAGAAATAATGAATGGGTGTTTAGGTGGACACTTCATCGATTGGTTGACTGTCTGAGTGATTTTTAAGGAATTACAAGAGAGTGGCTGAGTGATTTTTGGGAACTACAAAAAACTGTTGGATTCTGTAAAATAAAACAGTATATAAGTGATTGCCATCATTTTCTTTATTGCAAAAAAAGCAGCGTGGTGAGTCGCTGATGATTTTTATGTAGAGGCAGTGTTTCTAACAGTAATCAAAATTTTATCTTAGCAAGCAATGTGATCGAAAAAACTTAACCTTGCTAAAAATATCGCTATAAATACCCCAAACAACCAAAGCCAGCTTGCACAACGCTACAAGCCTGATATCCCAGCAGAGCTAGGTCCTCTCACCTAGCTAAACTAATGCGAGCATCCTACAACCTACTCATAAGCGCTTACTTTGTGTACATACATGGCTTTTCAGGAAAGATTTTAATAAGTAGTTTTAAATACAGTCTTTGGCAGGTAAAACGCTTTGTGTGTGCCGAGTAATTAGGGGTCGTGGTTGGTGTTACAAGACATGTTGCAAGTTCTCTTTTGGGGAGCAAATAACTAGAATATGATAATTACTTTTCAAATATTCTAGTTAGGGACTTCGTTTTAATGAGGAAAATTTAATGGATCACGAATCCATCCGGTATCGGCTAGTGCATTTGGAAAATTGATTTTGTTTAAACAGCTGCAAAGCTCAGAACCTGAGCTCTCCAGATGCGCGCAACAGACTCGTACATTAGCTGAGCTCCGCAAAGCCACGCCCATGCTGTGATAACGCTCGGAGCTCTACACGTGACACGTACGCCGTGCTTTATTCTCGGCCCAAACACAGGCAAGCGGCACCGTGTTCATCTTCCGCTGAAACATCCTCACCCCCGAATTTGAACTGTTAGCAGGATTGGCGAGTAGGGTCGGGAGCTGCGACCCCACGATTGCATCTCGTGATGCGTAAGCGTTTTGCTTTGATACCACCAAGGTGGTGTTTGTAAAGCGTTTCATGGGTTTCGCACTCCTGAAGTTAAGTACCAACTTCGCAAATCGCAGCAAAACAGAGACAGTGGTGCAGTAATAAAACTCTATTTTGGAGGAATGCTGAGTATTTTACAGCAAATGCTCAACATGTTTGTCTTGCGTACCACGTTTGTGAAATCCAGATAATATGAAACCCATACGAAATCAACTATCTAACGAACAAATGCAGATTCTCCCTCAGACGCCTACACGGCTAAATGCTTATATGAACTGGAATTAACGAATTAAATGCAGCGGCATTCCGATTTATCGATGTAGCGTGACAAATTAAACACCTTAAAAACGAAGCAATTTTCAGTGGGTTTCGTGGGTTTCCTTTTATGAATTACCAGGCAAGTATTTGTCTCATTTAAAGCACTTTAGAGTCAAGTGAGCTATATTAGGGGATGTACGAATGTTCCAAACATTTATTTCACTTTATTTCAATTTAATGAAGCAAAATAAAAATGCGCGTAACAATTGGCGGCCTCATCGCCATCGACTAGTCGCGGGTCCAACGACATGAATACATCCGGGTATTGTTTTTTACAGATTTCTAACTTAATTTGTGATATAAAAATATCAGTACAAACTAGCTGAAAAGCAATACCCCTTTATAACATGGTAGAAATGCATGAACATATATAAAGAACCGGCACTAAATCTTAGAAGAGGCCTTAAACCTTGTTCAGGCACAAATGCACAGCTATAACAAACTTCAGAGAAACCTAACAAATGGAACAAAACGGCAGTAGAAGTCAGAGCCATTAGGCTTGATATAGCAAATGTTTTTTCAAGTTTAAGGAAATGGGGCGATTGTTTGATAATAAACGGTATGTAAATCTGTAATGATTTCTTCTGGATATCGATGCGAATAAGAAACCATCTTGCGCCTTCTAATCAAATAACACCATTTTATGTCCTCCCATAAATATACGAAGTATTTCGAATTTGAAAGCATGCACCCGCGAACTCGGCGGAAGTCGACGGGCTCTTGCGCACCGCTCCGGTGTCGCCAGCGAGTAAAGGCAAGAGAAAGGTGCTTTTAGCAAAGCCTCTTACCTCCTTGGCATCGGGCCAACCCCCTTTCCCGCTTTTCCTTCACATCCGGCAAGCGTCGTCGAGTTCATGCTGCCCAAGTCAACGCACTCTAGATTAGAAAGCCCTGCATTGTGTTCTCCTTTTCCCACAGGCACCCAATATATGATCCAAAAATGAGGAAATTGACAATTTTTAACATGGAATTTTCCTATTTTTTACATGGGGCCCCCAAAAAGAGGAGTATGTTGAGCTTCACGCTCCCAGGCACAAAGATCAAACTTCCTTGACAAGCAGATGTTGACACTGCGGCACTCCGGAAGCTGGAGCGCCGTCCACTTAGGGACTCACGCACTGTATCTGATTTTGGTCTCCGGTCTATCTATTTGTATTAGGCATGGCATGCCGTTCTCAGAACCCGTATTTAAGGTGTTTGTTTGAGCGTGTAAAGACATTCCTGGTATAAATGCTCTTTAATAACAATGTGGACCAATTGCTTTCACTGCCAACGGGGCCGGCGAGCAAGAGCAAAGCGGTTGCGATTTTACTCTGCCATGAAGGCACGCAGTAAAAGGTATATGAAGCAGGCTAAGTGTTATGCTTGGCGTTGCCCCCAATGCTGCGTTTTTAGGACTGATATGAAGGTATGTCAAACTGGCATTTATATTTCTTTTCCAAACGGAATTGCGCGGATAACGTCGCGTGCAAAATGTCTAATTGTACATGATCACATTACACAATGATGAGCTTGTGTTTGAAGTCCTCACAAGAGATTAAAGATTCACTTCATTAAACTCCAATGTTAGTGAAGCTCTAAATATCAAGATAGTTTTTTTGGGCTTGTTTAAAACCACATAAAAAGTTGGAAAAAGCTTTTTCATAGGCATTTACCTTTCGTCTGTGTAGTTACAGACGCGTGCTTGAGAAATTGTAAATCCAATTATCATTCAAAATGCCTTCAATACTTGCTTCCATTCGGAAATAGTTGCTTATATTCTAAAATATTTGAACAGAAAAACTATTAGGTTAGTATTCGCTTCGAAACTAAAAAAGGTAATAATTCGCACAACCATAGAATTTAAACTAGGCATTATTTTACATCATGAACATAACAAAATCTCCACTGCCCAAGGCAGCTCTCACTCAGAGCTCAATTCTTTGGGAAGTCAAATTATCCTAATACCACAAAAACTAGTTTCAGAGGGTTCAACACCACCTCTGGTGTTTTCATGTCTACTCTACAACGACTGCCATGTTGTCTCCGGTTGGTGAAGGCTTTGTGTAAATCAGTTGCTCATGCTGTTCTTGCTGTGGTCTCCCTGCGCAGTGGACTTATCGAACACTTCGTTTGACCCTGCGGCGAATTTCCCATCATGGTCTCACATTCCTGAAAACTGTGCAAGAATATTAAAAATACGGAAGTCAAGTTTGCTCTTTTAACACGGGAGCTGTGGTAGCTTCTCGTAATCTATGGTGCGTAGCGCGCTAAAAATACAAAAAAGTCGAGCGCTCGGGGCGCTGGCCTGACCGCAAACGCCCAGTGTCTCTGGCACTCGCAGTGAGTTGAGCAAAAAAAAAAAAGAACGCTCGTGAAAACACAGAGGAGTGCTTCGCGTTCCCTATCAACTGTTAGCGCCACCGCTGTGCAGCATCTCCTCTGCAGAAAATCTACGTGACTCCGGGAACGCCGCGCATGCGCCGTACATGCAAGCGGTCCCGCTGCGTCCCAGCTGCCGTTCAGCGCTACCGTGTACGTAATGCTTGGCATGAGGAACACGACAATATCTATGCATTTGAAGATACCACAGTGCCTAGCGCCGAACATGTAATTAATTAAACAATTTCAAACTTGCAAAAATGCGTGGTGAAGTGTCCTTCAGTGCTCACATAGAAAGAACTTTTGCAGCTGCGGCATGGCTCAAGCCTTGAGTGAGTTAATGCTACCTTGGCCAGTTTTTTTCGTTCTTTACTTTCATCACCCTAGGTTTTTAGAGCTAGACACGGCAATAAACGTTTGTGCCGGCCAGTGTGTCATGAAATAGTTTTTCCTCAATTACACTTCACCGCTTTTCTGCCTACAACGCTTCTTATCAATGTATTAACATGACCTTGTATATATGCCAACTTACGTTGTCCATTCTGGCATGTTGGTTTTTTTAAGTGCGAATGCACTTAAGCGAGCCTGAATCGTCCGCCGCCGTCGTCCGCATAGCAACAGCTGCGGGTGCGCGCGCTCCTCGTCTTCCCTAGCAACGGGGGGAGATGGGCGCGCGCTACTCTCCTCCTCCTCTCTCCGCTCAGTGACTGCGGGTGATGGGCACCTCCTCTCCACTTCGGGCGGGAGAGCTCTCGCTCGCGTAGCGGGCGCTCCGCATTCGGACACGTGAGGGCGCTCGTGTAGCGGCCGCGCGGCGCGGGAGGGTATTAGTCGAGCGCGCGCCGTCGTCGAGAGCGGTCGCTGGTCCTGCATCTCGATAACGATAATGGCGGACCGGGAAACGGTACCAGCAATAACGAGTGAAATATCTTTCTTTGTAGTTGTGTGCGTGTGTGTGATCTCTCGACTACTCATTAAAATCACGATATCCACCGTAATTGCGCAATCAACAACCGTGCATTCGAACTTACACACTTTCCCCCTCGGGGAAGTGCGAGGGAATTTTTTTAGCATTGTGGGTGTCTTTCAATATTGGGTACGCATTCCTGAAGATTCGGGGCAGAAGGCAGACCGCAATAATGTCGTCAACACACAGCCCTAGAAGAGGACATTTGTTGGCAACCTAAATGAGGAGAAAGCACCCAAATTAAAAGCGTTGAGAATCAAAACCACCGTAATGCTTACAGACCAGCAAACATAAAAAAATTACACCATCTTCCCGTGGAGAACCCTGATGAGGATGCGAAGCATCGTGGCGGTTCCGTGGGGTTCCATTGTGTTGCCTTTATGTTGAGTGATCTGGTATTTACTAGCGCCAGAGGGAATTCCGCGTCCGGGTCCACACCGGTGGCACAAAGGCACGCAAGTGCTGCTGTGTTACGGTGAGTAGGCGGTGGTTCTCGAGGCGCCGAAACTCGTCCATCATGTTCTTGTCGATGTTGTCTCTCTGGTAGAATCGGTAGTCTCCGTCAGCTTTGGTGAGGTAAAGGTTGTTGACATTTGTGCACCGGCTGAGAGCAATGTACACGCCCTCCTCTTCGCAGATTTGTCTTCTCGTTCTTCTTCTTCTTCGGCGGTTCCTATACGGGAAGATGACGACGGTGGTTGAACGCGAACCTATCTCGTGATGGATTCTTTGGTTTGGCCAATCCCTAGGGGCATCCTTCCACAATCAGTATCAGAGGCGCTGCGGACAGGCTTCTTGAGCTGCAAGGCGCGTGGCGCTTCCCGCTACAGCTTTCCCACGGGAAATTCAGCATCCCCCTCTAAAGTTTTCAGTTCGTCGTTTCCGTTGACGTTCAGCTTCGCGTGCCATCGTTGTATCAGTAGCTTCTTGACATAGTTTGAATGAGTCAAGGACATAGGGCGCGTTCGTAGCACTTGCTCCTGTTCCGGATTTGTAGCGTAGTGGGAAGAGCACCGCGTACCTCCCGTTGCGGCCACATAGTCATGGGATCGAAACCGCGCGCCGCTAACTATTGCTTCTTTATAATGTAGTATCGCGGAGCTGTGGGGTGTAAGGAGGAGAGTTGCGCCATGCGCAGTGAGCGTGTGGACGGCGCCGCTATCAACGACGGAGGACCAGGCGAGACTAAGAAATGCTCCGCATTTAAAAAATATTTAACCAAATTAGCCCATACCTCCCCAAAAAAACAAAGCAGTCAAAACATACTAAACCAATATCTGAAATTTATCTAAATCACACAAAAATCAAACTTTCAACCCAAAAACTGCTCAAATCATGTCAATTACCGAAACGAGGGCGGAAATTGACCTGAACGAACAAAACATCCGCATATCCTGTGTATCTCCAGCCGTGATCGAGTGCGAAAGGTTTTGGGGACATGTCCAATGCAGTGTTAAGGCAATAATAAATTTTATTCTGCATACGAAGTACCCGCACTGATATTGTACCGCATTCGACTGGACACTGCGTTCAGCTTTCCGTGCGCGAAAATTGAACACCGTAAGTGGTGACGAAGGCTGGCGTCGGACTGCTCTCTGACTCTTTATTGGCCCACGGTGCGCATAAAAAACTTGTGAAAAGAGAAGAAGAGTCGCGTTGTTTTGTAGAAAACACATATATTAAAAGCCTGTCATCATGTACATTATTTAGACCGCCTATCGGGGACAATGTGGGTTTCAAGAGAGTTTATAGTAAAAAATGCTAAAATATCTTTCGACTGACGTGTCGACGTAAAAAAGGCGAAAACAGGGGAACAGGCATAATACTGGGCGGACGGTAGTTAGGGATTGCTTCGAGTTTCATAAGAGACCCAAGGAAGATCACCGTGTCTGAAAACCAGGATGATGGGTTACCCCAAGGTGTAGAATTTCATTATTTCCGGAAAGACCGGCATCTTGGCTGAATGAGAGGACCATAGAAAAAAGACTGACAGTACCGGTTTTGCGACAACTCGCTGACTTCTCGCCGATTTTATAAGAGCTTTCAAGAGGCTGGAGTCGAAGTAGCGAGCTTTAAACTGTGTGTAGCTCGCCTTTCACTCATCTCCGATTATCCGTAATTGTCATATGCGCTTCGATTTTGAAGCGTTTGGTGTTCAAAGAGATAGAAAAAGAGATAATATGAACATTTCTTATTCATGATCATAAGTGCTGACATTAGGGCAGTCGCCTGGGGAGGGCATTCCTAATCCTGGATATCCAGGCTGCGGCTTGCCGTTCAGGCACTCTGTATCAAGTGCTGCTTCTGGCCGAGGTTACGATCCTCCAGTCGAAGCCTTCCGCAACAAATATTTCAAAGAAAAAGTGCAGTGCGCTTGTGTAGTCGTTAATTGACAAATAGTAGGTTAGCGCAAGTATGGATAAAAGTACGTTGCGTGTTTGTCAAGGGCCATTGAAAAACCATATCAATCCACATGTATATTTGTAGGTATGTGTATTTGTAGAATACCAGTTGTTTTCAGAACCTATATTTTAGGCGTTTTTTTCGCATTGAGCCACATCGACAAACCGCAACTAAGTCAGATATAACTGCAGTGACAAGTGAAAATCAAACTTTTCCATTAAAGAGCTGGCAACAAAATAGGTGACATAACGCCCTGCAAATGCACACGCATATCGAGCTTCATATCAAAAATGGGTCAAGTCCCGCTGTTTCAGGGACAAAACTTGGCGATATGTATCTTCCCAATAAAAGTTTGTTTTAGGCGTGACTTTTCGAAATTTTGCGTGGGTATTTTCATCATATTAGTTTTGCTGCTCGGAGACGGCTAATCATAAATTGACACGGAAATTGGGAGATTGACGAGAGATCTGTCGGCAGAGGTCGACGACAAAATGACAGAAGAAAAGGTGACTGATACGCAACTTAGAGGTCTGAAACACTCTTTACATGCCGTCTCCCCTGTCTCTGAAAAGGAACTCTGGTTATGTTTTTTTTATTACTCCCCTATTTACCATTTTAGTACATACGTATATAGCCGCCGCTTACAGTCTCTGGCAAGCAAATCTCAAACCCCTTCCTTTGTGGGGACGATGCACTTAATGAGGAAGAAAAAGAGAGTATGAGCAGCATTCCTACCAGGTTTTCTGGAAATTTATTGCGAGGCGATGTAGAACTAGCTTACTTCGCGAGTGCCTACAAATTATGCTACAGCAGAATTTGACAAGAGCTGCTGATGCTCCAAAGTAAACTCATCTCCCTTGATGTATATTTCTACGATTCTTGAAGGCCTGTTAGACATATTTAATGCTTTCTCCTTCAAAACTCCGACGCACCATTCTTGAAAGTCACTTTAAATAAAGATTTCATAACAATGCACATCACCAGTGTTTCAAGTTATTACCAGCCGAATCCAAGCTTATTATTCTGGCATATAAGACGTGTGAAATGATCACTTTGAGAGCGCTGCGTTTATGTCCGGTGACGAACTTACGCTTTGTTCTAAAATTCGCTTTACGTAGATTTGACTGATGTTGAAAACAAAACGCTTCATTTACGGCCACCTGGCCATTATAAAGAGACAAAACAAAAGTATTCCGCCCGATGTGCCTCTCAGTGGCCCTCGCCTTGATGACTGGAAGCCTTCTACACGTCTTCGTGGGTGGCGCTTTAAAATAACGTGGAAAGCTGGACGTGTTGCTACGTGATCCAAAAAGCGACAAAAAAAAGAGATACGGAAAGAGATAAGACCATGCGGAGCACTCAGTCCCGATCTCTGTCCTTGTCTTTTTACGCTTATTTTTTTCTGCTCAATATTTTTGAGCATTGTCATTATTAGCCGACTATCCCCCAGCGACAACGCTTTAAATCCACGCATTTGGAAAAAAGGCATAGTTGGATAGATAAACAAGTGTAAACATAGAGAGTGTGTGTGTTGACGTTGGCACTAAGCAAAATTTAAAACGAGTGTAAATGAAAAAATAAATTATAAAAAAACAGCTAACTAAATCATTAGTTATGACGTTTTAACGCGCCGAAGCTGCACCTGGGCTATAAGGCGCGCCAAAGTGGAGAGCTCCGGAATAATTTCGACTATTCGGGAATGTTTAACGTCCGCCTAAATCTCTTACACGCGCCTGTTTTCGTTTTCCACCTTCGTAAAAGAAGGGTCCGCTACCTACAGCAGGCGAACCCACGTCCTTCAACTCAGAAGCACAGCGCCTCAGCCACAAGGCATCGCGAATGGTAAGCTACGAAAATCATAAGCATGAATCTCGTACATGCCCACGCACAATGAAGCCATACATCAAAATAAAGCATTGCAAACACGCTACCTGTAACAGAAAAAAAAAAACGCATGTCCACGAAGTGAATCATGACAGCTTGGCGAAGCACTGGGAATAGTCCTTACCATAAATCCCCCAAGAGAGTGCTTACTACTGCTATAACGATTTCCAATCCAATAAAATCTCATATAATACAATTCAGTTCATTTTAATCCAATCCAATTAATTTCAATCCAATCAAGTCCAATCCGATCCAATCCAATGCTCATCACGCATGCACGTCACGGCTCTGTCATAGCTCCTCTCTCTTTCTCTCTCTCTCTGTCTCATCTGTGTGGACCTTTTATTTTGTACTTGTTAAACTTTTGAGAACCTTTTGTTCACAGATGTTTCGACTTTCACGGTGCTGTGCGTTTCTCTCTCTCTCTCTCTTTATCTTTCTCTAAACCTTTTGTGAACGTTTTATTTTGTTCTTGTGAACCTTTTGTGAAACTTTTGTTCACAGATGTTTCGGTTAACACGGTGCTATGCGTCTCTCTCTCTCTCTTTTTCTCTAACTTTTTGTGAACCTGTTATCTTGTTCTTGTGAACGTTTTGTGAACCTTTTGTTCAGTGATGTGTCGAATTTCACGGTGCTGTGATGTGAGAAAGGACGCTTTACGGCGGACGGACAAGCCTCGGTCTTAAGATGCTTCGACCCTAAATGAAATCGTGGACACGCACCTTCTGTGTAACGACCGAATTTTTCGAAAACGCATAATTCCGGTTTGGAACGACGAGAACGACAACCACTTTTTCTCTGCCACTAGCAACGCGCGTAGAAAGCAGAGTGGGGGCGTATCATGGGCAACTACTGCGGAGGCGATATTTCGACCACCGATACGAACCAGGTTGGCAATTATGGTGCTACGTAAGATGGTATATAAACGGGTTGATATGACAAGTTCCGCTTCTCAACCGACCTAAAAAATACAAAAACTCTCTTATTTGGGAATGGAATTCACCGAAATAGGCCTAAAAAACAATCGATTGCAAAGGAATTGCTAATATTTTTTAGAACTTGTGACTCTACAACCCAGGACGTTCGCTGTAATACCTGCAACCATGCTCCTATTATGTAGTCCTATAAAAGAGAAGTTCCTTTAGCATTTGCTCAAAAGCATAGGAGTGATCCAGCGAACTACTGGAAGGCGCTCATTGCGCGTAGGGAGTGCGGACTTGTACATAGATAAATACGGAATGCCGCTCTGCTGAGACGTGGGCTGAAACCCCGTTGGTTCGGACATGTGTTTTACATTTATTTATTCTTTCCGAGCGGTCCGTTTTCTTGATCTGGCTTCAACGACGGAGGTTTTGCCCAGAAGAATGTCCGCAATTGAGAATTTCTTCTTAAAAGGAAGAAAAACAATGATAGGACGAACATTTTGTTCCCTCGGTGCCACCGCTTTTCAGCAGCTTGATGGTTACCTCAAGTTTAACCTGGTTATTTAATTTGGTAGTGTACCCTTGGCTTCATACGTTGCGAATGTGTGATAAAAAATCACCGGGCACTCAACACCGTATTCACTAGGGCCTTACGTCGTACCGCCTGGGTTTCGTTTTCCACTTGAAGAATAGTCCCGTAGAAGCTGCCTTACATGGATACTTGGGCTTTGTTCCTGGCAAATTTCAGCACATCATGTCTATGGGTCTGGACAATATGAAGATCGTGTAGTTCCCTCGTATTTGATGAAAAGGTCCCTCAGATGCCGAAACTACGCCGCTGCAGTCCACTTCATTTCACGAGCTGTATTGCAACAGACACGCCAGTACTTTCTTTGCGTAAAGCGCAGCTGCAGACTCTTTTACATCACAGAACTCTAATTGGTGGACTCAGCAGCGGCCTTTTAGGTTTAAAAAGAGACCAGAATATACCATGAACTTGCTCTGTTAAATAGGTAAAAAAAGTTCCGGTGGCGACGGTACTCACAGTAATGTTGTTAAGGGTGCACCTCCTCGTAGCTTGACGAGAAAAGACAAAACCTAAAGTTGATAGGGAATATATAGAGAAAAAACTTTGAACAAGGTAGCTTCCTTAGTATATTCCAATGTTTCGCCAAAGACAAGTGGCTAATGAGTGGGTAGAAAAAGAAAGGAGAGAGAGGAGGGACACAGGGAGAGGGTAAGAGCAGATATTAGGTTCACTCACACCAACCTGCCCCTAAACAGGCAGGACAGAGATTCCATCACAGTGACATTCACCGATATTGAGCTCTGCAATTCTTTTTTTCTATATTTCAGCCACATACGTGTTTTTTAATACCTGCATTTAGAACATTGGTCTTACGGTTAAAGGTAAATACAAATAACCCTGAGTCATTGTGAGAATTACCGGCAGCAAGTACAGTAATTTGGCTATCCATGGAAATGCCTGAAGTGCATAAACACAAAATTTAGTGTAAGTTTTCGGCGATGAATGAAGCTAGGAGTAGAATGATGCGTGCAAACATATCCATGGCCTGGGACGTATTCTTAAAAGAGTACTGACACCAAATTTTGATACCTAAAAAATGATATAATTGGCTTCAGTAGTTTGTACAGATGCCTCACAGAAATGTTTGCTGCGATCCGAGGTCGGAATCACATCTAAAATCGATTTTGAATGTCCAGGCCACGAGCTACCACCAATCCGCAGCACTAGCGCAATCGCTTTCGGCGTGACGAAACATTGGCCTGCGTGTCTGGCCGGAAACGATATCCTGCGCTGCTGTTGTCGGTGGTATTCGTCTGGGCAGGAGACGTGGGCGTAGCTGTGTGAGCAATGCTTGTAAACGTTGTGTGTTTGACGCCTTTGCTCTTCAGTTCGTTGCCGGCGCATGGTGTTCGGCACTGGTGCCGAAAACTGCGCGGTGCGCGATGTCGACGGGCACCGCGGCGACGCGCCGGTGCGCGTCGCCGAGCTCGCCCAAGTTGTGCTATGGCAAGCTGGCGGTATGCGAAGTACTGCTCGTGGAAGCCTGTCCGAGCAAATCGACGACGACGCCAAGATGCATTATTTTCTACGCGACGACATGCAGCGCTAAACGTGGACTGAGTTCGTGCGCGCCGGCGGCCGCAAGAACTGTCGCCCAAGCCAGCGGGCTCGGGGTTTGCACGGGTCACCTTGGGTGTTGGGAAACTTAGTAGCGCGGCGGACTATTTGATCGCTGGGTATCATGTGCAACTGCGAATAACCATCCCTTACACAACTTTTCACCACACTATCATCCCCTTTTTCATATATGAAGCTATATTTTGGCAATAACTTCCGTTTCAGCGATCGGTGACCAAGACTTTTGCCGCGGCCTGTTTTGATTCTAGCACAAAGGTGGCGCCATCTTTCGGCCGCTTGCCGCACCGTGGTGCCGGCAGTGCTGGGTCGGAGCGCCGAACCTCTGCTGCCGGTCAGCGTAGGCTTACCATCGCGGCAAATATCTGAACGCTACTTTCAAATTCAGCGCTGATAACAACTCTTAGCACAATTTTCAACACACTAACATCTACTTTCTCGCATGTGGAGCTTATTTTTCGTGATCAGATTGAATAGAAGAGTGGCGACAAGCTGTTGCTGTCACGGTCTGCGCCGGTTCGAGCCGCAGTGATAATAAAAATCAAACGACGGCGAAGACATCGCCGGCCTAATCGCCTAGCCAAATAAAGTTGTTCTGTCTGTCGGGTGGCAGTGACTCATCCGAGTCTGACGATTCAGACGACATGTCGACTGCGCGGGCGAGTCGCGGACAATGTGGAATCGTAGCAGACGATGCGGCGAACGCATGGAGGAAAGCAAAACGTCCCTCACGTCACGGGTGAGACCGTGACGTAAGGCTGGCTTGCTTGCAGGCTGGCCTTCGAACGGCCATTTTCCCGCGCGGCGACCAAATTTGAAATTGGTTGCAATACACGTGCTATATTTATTCTGTGTTGGCGGCTGAGGACTTTCGGTTCGATTTTCGTAATTACTGGGCCAATAGGTATTCTTTACAGCATAAAAACTGAAAGCGAAAAATTCCGCGTCAGTACTCCTTTAAAAGCACTCTCAAATAAGAAATAGTAGCTATATCTAGCACTAACAATGTCGCATAAAAACTAATCCGTATTATCGCTGATGACTTATGGCGCAGAAACTTTACGTCTTAAAAACACCTGAACACAAGTATTGACCTGACTCATTAGTGCAACGAAGAGTGGTAAGAAGATTGCCGAAGAGAGAAAACGAGTATTTTTGATAGCGACACAGACTGTGTAGGCATTGTAGCTGAAATTAAAAGAATGAAGTTCACCTGGCCTGGCGATGTGATTCGAGAAAGAGGCAACCGCTGAACCACGAGGGTTACACAGTGACTTCGGCCCGATGAGGGGATCGGACAGTGCAAACAATTAGCGCTTTCAGATTTGGATAGGGGGTTTGATGATGATACTAAAGATTTCTATGTTTGTTGCCCCGAAGTGCGGTGCCGATCAGGAACCAAATCGCCCGTGCTCCGGTTGATTAGGCAGGAGGCTCGCGCGCCGATGGTGTTGAAGTTCTTGGAGAGGGTGGCCGAATTATATACCCGATGCGTTTGTATTTATTGAAGGAAAACGAAAAGTTTATATACAACAATTTACATTGGAGTAACTGGATACCTGAGTAACCAAAAGGCAAAAACCTGAAACATCCGTTAGTCCTTATAGCTCCAAGTGTTTCAACTTCGTTTACTATCCTATTCTCGGAGCTCACACAAACCTCTCGAGTGACAACGACGGCCGGGACTCTGTTCCAGCTGCAGGACCCGTCTTGTTGCCCGTTCCAAAGCTGTACCCCTAACTTCCGATGCGATCCTCAAGTCTACTCCTCGCCCATTGGGCTTACAAATCCGAACCTAGCTTCAATGGCCGAAACTCTTGCTTCACTGGGAACTGCCTAGTCGGGAGCTCAGGCAAAAGCTCTCTTTTACTGCTAAGTTCGACCTTATAACATTTCGGTATTACCCCCTCTCGGAAAAGCCCCTCTAGGCTTCGTACAAGCGTAAGGGAGGGCCTAAATTCCCGTAGACAGCTGTCACTCACCCATTTAGCGAATATTCGATCAGGCGCAATCGGCTTTGGGCCAAAAGCCTGGGCGCGGGCGCGCAAGCACGCGGCGGCGAGTACACATGCCTCCGAAGACTGAGGGAGAAAAGCCGCGGCGACCGAAAAGCAGCCGTTCCTACGGTGGCGCGCGACAAATGTGATCTCGCGGAAAAGCCGCCGCTGGCATGGGGTCAGACGACGACTTTTACCGCTTCGCTGTCCGCTACTGACAGGAATCTCACAATTTGGCGGGGCCGTCTGCTATCGCAAAGCGGATTATTCCCGCGGAATTCCTCCATCCAGACAAGCCGTCGCGCGAATGCGCTCAGCGAATAGACGATGGCCACAACGTAGTGTCGGCCGTTCTGTGCTTCTCGACCGAACGGTGGGGATGCCCTGGCCCCGTACCTTATAAACGGACCTAAAATGATCAATAGAATCTATTAATGAATCTCTGACCACTTGTCAGCACTACATCCTCGAATAAAGCTAGAAAAAATGCGGTCGATGCTAGTAATTTGACAATTGCAAAACGTCACATATAGCACAATGCTTTTTAAGACATTTAATACGCCAACCTTTCAATTATGCAGCACAAATGCTTAACACAACTGCTGCCACACTCATTACTAGCAATAATTAATTCTTATTTCTTTTCTATCTTTTCACACGAGAGGACCTCGCCACTGACCTTATAAACGGACCTTAAAATGATGAATAGAATCCAATAAAGCAATCTCTGACCACTTGTAAGCACTACATCCTCGAATAAAGCTAGAAAACAATGCGGTTGATGCCAGCAATTTGACGATTGCAAAACGTCAAAAATAGCAGAATGCTTTTTAAGACATTTTATACGCCAAGCTTTCAATTATGCAGCCCAAATGCTTAATACAACTGCTGCCACGTTTATTACTAGCAATAATAAATTCTTAGTTTTTGTTATATTTCTAAGTAGGACAAACAAGGTTTTCTCCGACATTCGATTACACGCATAAAGGCCCACAGATGGGAAGCACTAGCTACATGTAATGTGCAGTAAGTTGAAAAAAAAAATGTAACACTAATGAGTTCTCGTTATTCATGAAAGTAATGCACTGCTTTGCGCCTGTCCTGAATGAAATAGTTCGCCCAAAATCATCTAAAGAAAATTGGGGGTATCTCGCGGGTAAATCTTTTCTTGCAGCGATTTCATATCTTGGTGTTCCCGCACATGACTTCAGACACCTCCCGTCGCACTTACTGCTACCTGGATGTGGCAGGCCCCAATTATGCCCAGTACGCCGCGACTGTGTGTCCCCTGCTCGCTATCACTCTTCTAAATTTGAACACCACATCAAAGGTCCGCTTGTGTTCCCTGATAAAAATCTTCGAACTCGACCAACAGAGCCTCTCAGTCACTGATCCGTAAGTAAATGTCGTTTCCCGTGAGCCGCGCTTACGGTTGCTGGAAATATCTCTTTTGATCAGTTAGTACAATAGTAGCCTATTGTGGCAGCTTATATCAAGCGCCAGCACGGACAGAGACACTCTTGCATGACGTGAATGATGCGAATGTTGGCGTCACCACAAAATTAATATATCTCTGTCCACATTTACTTACAATTACAATAAATGGCATTGCCTGGCCCTAGGTGAAATGGAGTAATTGTCAATGGTATAGATACATTCCAACTCTTACAGCAATTGCCGAGAGATTCCGGCCTGCAAAACACTACTTTAGCCATCAGATATGTGTAAATGGCTTTGGGAAATGCAATGTTTTCACGGCAATGCATACTGACGGACAGGCCTACTAGCTCAAATAGAAAATATCCCTTCCACTCTTCGAAGGCCGAATACAGCGAGGTTTTGCTATTGTGGTTAGAGATATGGCGGGTATTTGCTAAAGTGAATTAATACGTTATTCTTATATGCTCACGCCGGCATTTCAAAATGGGAATTTTGTGTTATCCAGGAGGGACGAGCAGCTACTCCGCAACTTAGAACTCCAGGCGGCATCGCGGGCGGCTGCAGGATTTGCGCTAGCTGCGTTCTGTAGTTTCCGCGCCCATTCATGCTTCACTGCGCATCATGGAGTGCGGGGTGACGTCCCATTAATTTCAGCCCTCCTCCCTACGAGCAAAAATCCTACGTCCCCGGTAAAAGTGGAACTTCTGAGAACAGCGCAAGCGGCGTTGTCAGCCGATTGCGCAATTTCTGAAAGAAGCCTCGGTGATGATGAGAGAGGTATGAAACTTGTGAAAAAGGGGTAGGCGGTGGCGAGGACGAGTGGAAAAGCAATGCGGTGTAAATGGTCGCCTCCCGAAGAGAAACCCGGGATCGTATCCGTATAGAGCTTTTCTGTAGAAAGGAAATAGTTCTGACTTTTGTCTCCCCAATGTTCAAATCTTGTGATCCACGGCACCGACATGGGCTCACGGTCAAGCAAGCAAGATCCAAACAAATCTCTACAACCTCCCACTTGTGACACCTGCGATCGAGCTTTTGTCTGCGAAGATAAGCCGAAGTCTTGCTGTTCGGACAACGTCAAGGAGACTCTAGTGCGTCTGGTGCCAAAGAATTATTCAATAACTGTAATTCGAGAGGACACCATATTAAAGCAAATTACATTTTTTGAAACCTCTAAAAAAGGTCCTACTGTGACAGCAAGTGGTTTCCTTCTCCGAAGCTTGACTTTGCCCTACTTGGGTACTCATAGCTAGAAACTTATTTCAGAATAGTTGGACGCAGTAGAGGACAACGTCAAGAGGTTTTGGTTGTCTTCTGCTGCATCCCAGTTTTCCGCTGTTTTTCTAATTCGTCTGCTTTCGTGAAGCCTGAAGGAGAGATTGACCTACGCAAGCAGAAAGTCGTCAATTCCCTGATGTCCGTTACTCTTTTTCTATCTCCAGGTAATATCAACCTGTACATCTTTACGAGAATTTTTTTCACAGTGAGTGATCAGTTTGTGGACAATATCTGGTGCAAGTTATTTTGTTTCTTTTGAAAAACTGGGCTACTCCAGGAAGACAAGTATTGTTGCGCATTTTGCAGACTGATACTACCAGTCACAAGGAAAGGTGTGAGGTGAGTGCTGGAATCTGATCCCCGCAATAGACACTAACTTCTCTTTAGCTGCGGGTTTCCAGATCTGAGCTTGGATGAGGGGGTGGTCTGGAAATGTCTACAGTATTTATGATAGATATGAATGTTTTAATACGAAAGACCATACTGTTATCACACTAAAAAACGCGTTCCCCTGAAAACGGCTGAACAGGCGATGCTCTACCTTAGTGAAAAAGAAACCTAGAAAATTGAAGACGCAACTGCCACAAAAGCAAAAGATTCTGGCCATAATATCAGCACAATGCCCAAATGAAAACGTAAACCCATTTAGGTACCAACTCAGAACTTCTAGATTTCCCTGATTGTTAATCGAACAGAAAATGTTTGGCGTGCATTATTGTAGACCATTCACCTGCGATTTTTGGGAACGTTTACGTGCAGCCCATACAACGATACAAACGTCCATACACACACATACATACTTATATACGTGAATTCATGCATAAAAACACACAAATACATGTGCACTTCCAGAGCATCCTACATAGATGCATACTACCTACCTATCTGCATACTAACATACATACATACGTGCACACCTACATACATCACACAGGCATGCATGCATACACCATAAATGCACACATACTTGCATATCTACACATACATACATACATACTACATACATACATACATACATTACATGGGTACATAGATGCATACATACATACATGCAAACATATGTACATCATGCATACATACATACATGCGTACATACACACACATATGTGGAGAAGCATGTCTATTGCTTCCACTCCAAACACCTTACAGTATCTACCTCTTGTGGTGTAGCACAGCCGTCTATAAAGGGGATTGCGTGACTGGTGCATTTGCGCGGGCCTAAGGGGTTCGGAACGCACACTTGCCGAAGCACGGCTTCGGGTAGTGAAGCTGGCAGCTGTATCGGGGTCTGTTTTCTCCTTCGCGCTTTCGAGACACACCGATGGTGATCGCCGACACTGTCCTTTCACGCGGAGACCAGACTCTAACGGTAGAAGAAAGTGATGAAACGCACTCAGGCCTCCTAAGCAGTTCGTCTAGGGCAAAGGGGAATGCCGGACGTCGTTGTGAGCGGATAACAGAATGCACACAAAATTTGGCGTCTCTTAGAAGAGTAGGCATGACGGCTTATAGGGTCGGATGGAATAGCGGACTTCTTTTTGCCCTGATTGACATTAGGAAGGCTTTTGTCGTCAACGAGGAACGACTTCGTATGGTAAGGAGGAAGTTGCACGTACCGGGTAATCGCGTAAAAGGCACACCGTGCCCTGTTGCCAAGTCCTTGAACAAGGACGAATTGAGGTTTTGGGGTGCTGCTGGCAATGGCCGGAGGTGGGTGTCAGGGCCGGTAGGGTTCGAGCTGTATATGTCGCAGGTGGGTTGGAGAGAAATTTACTCGGGTAGCCGAAGCGGTTCCCGAATATACGAGCTCTGTGGGCGTGGCGGGAATGTTCTGGGTTGCAGGTGACCCGCCGACCCTGAGCCACGTCTGGGAGAACCTGAAGCCTAGCTAGAATAAGAATGACCCATGATAGCTGCTTTTAAAGCTGTCAGTGTAAATGCTAAATCATCCATGCTGTGTTCGCAACGGTGGTAATTGGGGATCCGCAAACGCTCGAACCAAGTGGGAGAGGATGAAGAGTTGAATGAAGTGAGATTTAAGATGCCGTCTTTGGTCTGCTGTGACGCGAGGAGTAGTGCCTCAAGCAGGATATCAACTCGGAGAAGAATCCAGGCGTAGTCTGCGGTAGTCTTTCGAGTGGTCAGTAAGTCACGGCCAGCCCAGAAAACGATCGGTGGCGGTGACGCAACAGCGATGAGGTCCTGCTGGGGGTACAGGGAAATATTATCGATGTGGGACGTGCTTGCGACGGCAGGGGGATTGCTTAATGGAGGGCTAACTGGCCATGCCGGGTTATTTTCTCTCACGTTGGCATTGGATGCTAGTGCTGGCCCAGGTGTGGCATTCACTCTGCATTGCGGGCCAAATCTAGCGGTAAGTCTTAAGAAGTGCCAATTCCGGAATGATTGACGCTGTGGAAATTGTCCAAATTTCTGCGCCGATGCAGCGGAAGCCCGTAGGGTCTCAGTTCTCTCCGGTGCGGGTTTTCGCAATAGAGAATATATACCCAGGGACAGCAACTTGTTGAAGCTGATGAGCAGAGCCATTCTCCAGGAGCCACTGCGGTGCGGCGTCCGGTTTCCTAGCGTTGCGAGGGCGCCAGTTATCACTGTTAGCAACTCTGGCGCGAAGAGCCAGGAGAGTGCGTCGATGTTTTCCTTCCGGTGATGTCCCAGATGTCTTCTGTAATTTGGTCCATAAAGGACACTTGGTTTTTCTGAACCAGAGGTAGTTTATTACGGCGTTGAGAGAAGGTGTAGGTGGTAGGTCTTGTGGTATATGTAGGTGGTGCAACACTGTGCCTCGGGGATGTTAGCCAAAATTCTCAAACGCAGTTTCGATCCAAGAGGCTTTTTTAGTAAGCCGCCCACGTTGTTCCGCATGTCGCCGAAGTTGTACAGCGAAGAGGTGGAGAGGGAAAGCTGCGGCTGTGTGGCTCGAGAGTTTTTCGGAAAGGAACAGCAGCGGCAGTTTTTTCCCCCACTAGCTGCACAAGGAAGACACGAACGGTGGTGCTAGAGTATACCTAACATCCCAAGGAAGCATGTGGCTTAGATGAGAGAGAGAAGGTGGTGTCGCAGAGGGCAGCTTTGCACTATTCCAAACGTATTTGTTAAAGCTGGTGTCGAAGTCACAGATTGGTTGCTTCGTACGTCAGTCAATGACTCATTGAGAGGGGACTGTGGTGCGTATCTTCTGATAACTAAGACCAGTGTAAGGGTTGATTATGTCAAGAAACTGACGGAGTCTATTGCGAGGGTAGGCAGCACGAATAGCTTTCCAGGGCTGGTGTGCAGTCGTTGAAGAATCTATTCCCTTCTGCAGGTATTTGGTGATCAATGACGGGGACTAGCAACTGAGGTGATCGTGCTGTTTTAAACAAATATGAGTTAGCCGTGTCCCCTGATACTCTGGAAAAGTCGGCAAAGGTGCTTGCGACGGTTGTGTTTTACTGCGAGGAACGAACAATGTCGTTTATAATAAAGCAGAATTCTCGATAATGACAGCATCGTAGGTTAAGCGTTATAATTTTTGGCGTGCGTTGCGGAGGCCCAAACTATTGAAAGGGAACTTGAACAAGCCCATGTGAAAATTGTGGTCCTCTGGACGTCTTCCTCGTCGAAAAATTTTCGTGGAGACCTTAACCATGTTAACCTTAACCTTGAAGGAGCACTGACACCGATTTTCGGCGGTAATATTACTGCACAGTTCGCTTCCTTCACTCAACAGAATACCTTGGGTGAAATATGAGCGGCCTGCGACGCGAAGAACATAGTTTAATTGGATCTCATTTATCGCGCCGACGGAGCAACGCGCGGAGCGGCACACAGCAAATGGACATCAGCGTGACATCATCCAGGGAGAGCCAAAAGAATTGACGTGGCAGCGCTCGTCGAAAGCTCGTGACGTCACTTCATGCGTGCGGCCCCATGAGCGGCGAACGGGCACAACACCCTCTCAAGCGGGCGCCGGTGACGTCCGCACAAAGTGGTGAGGTCAGGCAGGGAGTCTGTCATATGCGCCGTACGGGATGAAAGCGCGAGAATTTGAAACAAACAATTTTCAGTCCCTTCAATGTAATTAACTATCGCGCGCTGAAGTATTTGAAGTGCTGTTTCAGTTTCGCCAGGCCATTAGGTATATAAAAGCAATAAAAGTGTAACATAAAATTTTCGTGTCAGTGCTCCTTTAAGCAGTTTGGAAAAGTCCTGTGTTTCACGAACAAGGTACCTGACTGGGTGGTGTGGTAATAGAGGATTCAGGTAATCTTTACAAGGTCGCCACCATTGCTGCTGTTTGGCACCAGATGCAGGCATGAGGCATTAGAACCTTTTGAGCGGCATACAGTTTTCTAAATTGAGCATGTCTTGAAGCTATTTTTTGGAAATTCGCGCGAGGTAGGGAGCTAAGCAATTTGCGCGCCAAGAAACCGGAGGTCCCGGAGGGGTAGGAGTGTAGTGTATGTTTGGGTGGCGCAGTTTTAGAGGACGGTCACTAGTTGTGTGAGGTATTAAAATTCTGCGAGGAGGACAGAATACGGCCATTATTTTTCAATGACAATCACTCTAGCACTGTGCTCATAGGTGGTACTGCGCTGGCGTGGCGCGGAGAAACCTGTTTTGGCGTCGATAAGTCAGTCGTGCCACCTACTCGCTAAGAGATTGCAGCGCGCGAAGTCGGACTCAGTGATGGGCTCTGCTACATAGGCGACGACGAAATTCCATGGAATTTTGTGCCGTAGGATTTTGTGCCGTAGGTATTTGTGCCGTAGGTACGCAAACTTTTGTGCCGTAGGTACGCAAATGACGCAGCCACAGCGACTGCTTCCGGTCATGGAGCTCTCCGTACAGATGTAGTTGACGCACTTTCTGGTCTCCAGAAAGTGAAATCCGTAGGACAAATTATGTTTTCAAATGCAGGTAACTGTCGTTACCCGGAAAACTTCCTAGGATGTAGCAAAGCTCAGTCACCTAGCGCGGGTCCAGATGCGCGATGACGTAATCGTAGTACGTGGAGTCCTGGGGATACATGTCAGAAAAACCATGCCCTGACTTGTGCAAAGCAAACCTCACGTGAGTCGACAGAAAATGGTGGAAAGTTGACGGAGAGGCTAGAAACGGCCGGATATGTGATACCCGCAGGAGTAGCAGCGCCTGCGTTGACGGCGAGCGGGTGAGCGTGGCATTGGAGAGCGCGCCTGCGCCGAATTGTCGATGAAGTGGAATGCGCGCTTCGCGCACTTGCATGCGCCCAAGGTCGTTTTCTCACCATCACCAAATGAGCTCCTTAGGCTACGAGAGGCAGCTTTATCGTGTTTTGTTTTCACCAGCGGTTCCTTTGAGGAACACCTAAGTGACTGCCACACACAAACACATGCATACATATACACGCATACATAGACGCACATACATGCATACATGCATGCATACATACGTATATACTACATGCAGCGAATCACAATGGGAAATGTGGGGCTCGTTGAAATAAGACAGAAATAAGGGCTGGCCGTCAAGAAAGCCTCGGAAAGCAAAGTGGAGAATGTGGTAGGTGAATAAAACATATAAGACTATGGAAGGACAGAAAGCAGAGAAAAATTGTCCTCCGGGTGGGATCCGAACCCTTGACCTCCAAAATAGGCGTCTAGTGCGATGACCACTACACTACCAGCGTGACTATATTCCCCTCCACTTTCTGGGGTATTTATGTTAAAGGGGTACTGACACAAAATTTTGAAGGCAAGATAACTCCGGATATAGAAGGTGTGAACACACATACATCATCTGCCAAATATCAGTGGCGAATATAGCTTAGTACATATTTAAAGTAAATTTTAAAGTGTGCGAAACGAAATCGAGCAGCCAGCAGAGGACCACGCGCAATTGACATCCTGTGGATATTTTGTAAATAAACAACATCGAAACACGTCACGACTTGGTGTTTGCCGCTTCTGCAATGCCAGCGTTTTTGGCCAGCTCGCCCGGCTCGCCACTCCAATCGCTGGGCCGGAGGGAGGAGCTTCTGCTCTCGAGGACGAACGACCCGATCATTGGCGGCAGAGGCGCCGTGATTTCGTCAGCTCATCGGGCAGCTACCGCGACCAATGTTCTACAGCGATTCCAGGCACGCCGTTTCTATTACGTTTTATTTACATTGGACGCGAAAATGCACCGGAGACACGAAAAGCCCACTGAGCGAGCCGCACGGTAGCTGTGCAGGCGGCGGCCACGGGGTGCGGAGTGGTCCAGGCTGGCGCACTTTGCTCGAGTGATAGCTTGTTACCGCTGCACAAAATTGTACCCAAGTCCCAACCATAGAAGTTTATATGAGAAAGTAGGTAATGATGCGATTGCGAGTTGCATTAAAAATTATCATTTGCACCGCTTGCTCTAGCGGCAATAGAATATCCGCCGCAGTGCTAAGCCGAACACATCAGAAGGCGGACGCGTAAGCAGACCGGCCGGCTGCTCCCAGCGCGCGTTTTGCCACCCACTGTCTCGAGCGCCGCGCGTCGTTCTTTAGGCGTGGAGAATTTGCACTCGCAGCGCCTGCGTCACGTCCACGGTTGCTTTTAGGGGTGAAGCTCCTTAGGGCGTGGGTCCATCCATCCTCGACGTATGTATGTAGCCACCTCTAGTTTAGTTCTTGGATTGTCTACTAGATGGCGTGGCTGCCTCTAGTTTAGTTCTTGGATTGTTTACTAGATGGCGGTACTTGTATATGATGAAAAGATGCGCTTGGATTGTTTACGAGATGGCGTGGCTACCTCTAGTTTACTTCCTGGATTGTTTACTAGATGGCGGGGAGCGTTGTAATAAAATCCGTTCGCTGTTGGCGCGCGCTCGGAGTCGCCCGATGGATAAGGCTGCAGATGTGCGAGCCCGCGAGGCAGAAGCGCTCCGTGAAGCTGCGCGACGCCACCGCCAAGATCCTGCCGTACGAGAGCGGGAGGCCGAAGCGTGTCGTCTGGCTGCGCGACGACGCCGCCAAGATCCCAGCGTTCGAGAACGAGAGGCCCAAGCGTCACGGCAACGGCGCGAGGACCCTGATGTACGCGAAGCGGCACGGCTGCGGCGCGAAGAGGATCTCCAAAACGTCAGAGAACGGGAAGCGGCGAGAAAGCGCGCGTATCGGCAGTCAGACCCCGATGCAATGAGAGCTCGTGAGGCGTCTGCAAAACGCATCAGGCGAGCTCAGCCCCAAGGTGCCGACGCGCGGTTTAAGCGAGACTTTCTAGACGTTACGTTCGGACACAGATGTAGTGGGCGAACTTTCACTGAAGAGTCACGGTTTTACCGATGATTTCCCCTCAGGAGCTTCGCCCACTCATCATCATTCACCCCGTGGATATGCTATGAATTTTTAATTAGGCGGCTCACGAGATCAGTCCGGGGGGGGGGGGCATTCGCAGAACCTGCTGGCGATGCAGATTCGACAGTGCTACGGCAGCTTTGCTCTCTGATGTCCATCCGACGGTCACGTTGTAAGCTTTGTTCACACAAAATCCATAGTTTCGGCGCACCCGCTAAAACCGAAAATACGACTGGCTGCATTAAAAATGCCTCTACCTAAAGAACCGCCGCACGCTGAAGCAAATGAGGTGTCTACAAGTGATAAGTATGTCACTAGCTACTTATCGCAACAAAAACACAAGATGCAAAGTTTTTGTATCAGTGCACCTTTAAGGTATTTTTGTTTCCTGTTCTTGGGGTGGTAGCCAGCGCCACTCGGAATAATAGGGGTGAAGGGGACCTTCTTTTTTATCCCCCTGGCCGTGACTCGAGTGTCTACAACATGTCGAGAGTGGTCGACAATTCATGCATGCATACATACATAAATGCGCACTAATATGAGCAATGTGCAAGGGAAAACAGGAACGCGTTGCAAACAGCCTCCATGCAGAATCGGAGCGATACGCGGATGGCGCTGTGAAAAACAAAGGGGAAAGGAGGGTGCTCTTCCACTAGCTGTTGCCACTCCCACCGCGATGATATTTCAACAAATGAGCAGCGTACGTCATTTGGCGGATAATATGGTATCCTTCGACACCTCATAAGACGCACGGCGGTAACGGGGCAGCTGTTAGAACAGCAAACCCCTTTCCACATTGTTTCCGATGGCGGCTGCTAAGTATAACTCATTGCTGGGTCTAAGAGCGCTAACACGAAAGTGTTCTATGCCCGGCTACTCAAAGATTTTGGTGAACTGATATCCGACAAGGAAGGGACGTCGCCAGAAAAAGTGCCATTCACGCGGCGGCACCCGGTTTCAATCCCATGACTCTCTGGCCGCAACACGACGTACGTGGCGCTCTTCCCACTAACCTACGAACCGAGATGTAAGCATATGCTACGAACGCGCCTGATGTTCTTCCCTATGACTCATTCATATGGCGCGCGCCGCCTAGAAGAGGCGAAGCGGAGTAGCGCATCATGACGCTAATGAGCGCCGACTGTTGGCGCCTCGATGCCGGCGCCTTCGTGAACGGCGGACGCATGCGAATGGAGGCACCTTCCTTTGTTTTTGTTTCTTGCATGTCGGTGTCATTTCGTCTGGCGGGGTCACGCTCGCGAACCCTTCGGACAAGGAGGAAATTCCTTTAGCATTAAACTGCGCCTGTGAAGGTCCCTTTGACTTTCGTGTTTTGCCGATTATGAAAGAGGGTTCAACAACACTTTTTTTCTAGGCGTTCCTGTGTTCCCTTTCATATTGCTCCTAATAGTACACATACATACATACATACATACATACATATACATACATACATGCATACATACATACAATACTACATACATACATACATAACATACATACATGCATACATACAATTATCCATACATACATCACAATACATAACATACATAATACTTGCATACAAACACGCGTACATTATAACATAAACACGCATATATACATAGGGAAGTATGCTTGTTGCCACCAGTGCTACCTTTCGTACCATTCTACTTCCGTACAATGCCGTCCTGCGCATGGACGAGACAAAGCCGACCTTGAAGCGCCCGCAACACTGGTGAGGCGTCATGGATGTGCGGGGAGTAACAATGACCGGCCGTGCCCTTCTTTGTTCCCCAACGCGCCAACCGTCCTCTCCACGCAACCAGCGGAGGGTATAATAAGTAAAAACAAGCCTTCGGCGTCCCCTTTCTCCGCCCGATACCGAGCGATACCACCGGAGGAATATTCCGTAGGAGAAGTTCGATGGCGCACTCCTGCATTCCGGCCTGAGAATGAGACGGGGAAGAACGCCGATCTCTGCGCTTTCCGCCAACACGGACCAGCGGGTCCGCAGCTGCTCTCGGAGATCACCTTCACCGCCCAGTGGAGCACGTGGGACTTCACCCCCACGTCCAAGAGGAAATGAGGCACCATGACCGAGCTTACCATGACCCAAGCAAATGTACTAGGCTCAAGCGTCATGGCGCTGGGGGGAATGGTTCCGGCATTTACGGGGGGTGGAAACGAGATATCCATTTAAGACTTTCTACGTGTACTGGGGCAGGTTGGGGTTCTTGGTGGCTGAACAGAGGCACAGATGATGGGAATCGCACGCTGCAAAGAGGTCAGTGTGGCCTACGACCTTGCATGGCATGAGGACGTTGTCCTGCGACAGTCTTACGCCGATTCAAAGCTTTAGCAACAAATAGGTTTGTTATGGTGCCAGTGTGTGTAAAACTACACGTTTTTTTGTCCGCCAAATAAAGGGACGGGGAAGACGTACAGTCGTTTGTGAGCAGGCTCCGCGCGCTGGGCAGTGCTGCTGTTGGGACGCAAGACGGAACCGAGACGGAGAATAAGCGCAAGCTGCGGAAAGAGCTTTTGGACTGGCAGCTTTTTACACAGTTCCTGAACGGACTGAGAGACCCGGACCGCAGATTCACGCTTTCTCGCGTCCCCAAGAATATTGTAGAAAGTGTTTAGGTCACTGTGAGAAATGAGAAAAACGAGCGAGCCGTGAATCACGGCCACATGCCGGTCCGAAGCGTTCGGGAGGGTGAGAAGGAAAACTGACTAGCTCCGCGAGCATCTCGAAAGGCAGAATGTCTGTTTCAATCCAGCATCCCTGTGAAACATTAACAAATGCAACAAAAGGGCAGGCCTCGCGGCAACGGGAAAAGGCAGCTGAGATGCCATGCGTGCGGCGAGCTAGGACACATTTTAAATAACTCCAGATAGGATGATGACCCTCCAGGCCGACAGCGAGGAAACTCTAAAGGAAGCGAGAATAATGCGGTAGTTAATTCCGCAACCTGGTTCAACCAGGAAACAAGTCGAACACCCTTAAGGGGACACTTTAGCGCAGGAGGGACGCGAAGTGGGCACTGTAGAGATCAAAGTTAACCATCCTAGAGAGCGCTTAATCCAACGATGAGGAACATATGACACAAGACGGCGCAGTGTTGTGTCCCATCTTCGTCGTCGTTGTGTTGTTAAGTGCTGTTTTGCATGGACGGATACCAACTAGCCTATCTGTCGAAAGGAGCCATGAAGAGAAAACACAAGTTTTGTTCATTCAAACGATTGCCTTTTTGGAATCACACTGGCACCACTTATAACGTAAACTTCGCTCAAATAAGCTAAATATTTAGGAAAAAAGGGAATGGTCATGTGACCCACTATCTCATTTCCCGCAAGAGAAGCTACGATTTCATACGAGAAAGATCTGTGATGGGCGAAGGGCAGCAAAGGAAGCACAAATTAGGCAGAGCTTATCAGCTTGCCGAACGAGCAATTTGCGCCTAAATGTTGAGCACATTCTTTTGAAATCACTAAGAAGGGTGGGACACCCACTGGAAGTTACGAAAGCACACGTAAACATAGAAGTACCGCTGCGTATGCCGCTGTTGGTACTGCGGGCACTATGCTTGGATTAGCTGCACAGGACGCGGGGCTTATGGGGTTGTCTCAGACGACAATGGCCGATAGACGCAAGCGATGATGTCTTACGTGACCGTATTTGTCGAGCGAGCCCCATGTTTTTCGAAACGGTTGTCTCCATGAACAAAAGAAGCCAGCTACAAATACGTTCACAAACAAATCAAAGCCAGAAAACGGCTTGCTGCGGTGTGGTGGTGCCATCTAGGTTCACTAACGGTAAACAAGGCACTGGGATGTCATTGCAAACACGAACACGCAAGGTTTAGCAGGAAACTCATAATTTTAACTTTAATAGTTAATTTCTCGGTGAATAAAGCATCGTTGGCATTTAGAAAAGCGCTGTGGGCACTATAAAACACGAAATTTTTCGAATAACACAAATTGTGTTTTGTCTCCATGGCTCTTAACATAGGCGAGGAGACCAGCCCGATAATTGAGTGCGAAATACTGGGGGCAGCTATATAATGTCTGATTGACACGGCTCAAAAGTAAACCTCCTAAGAGAAAGCGCTCTAGACGACGTTATTCCCGTGTGACGAACGGCACTCCGGTTGGTAGAACAGAAAACGTGTCTCGTTGGCATCACGGGCGACGCTTTGGAAATTATAACGTGCTGTGGTGAATGGATGGAAAACTTTATTAGGTCCTGTAAGTAGTTATAAATAACCCATAAGCGGGCCGCTACCACGTCGGTACCGGAAGGCCAAGCCTCACAGCCACGTTGTGATCCAGTGGGACAGTCCAGAATTTATTGTCCAGGACCGGACTGCTAAGCGCTGTCTCCAACCTGGACGCGTCCTTGATAGGCGCTCTTCAATTAACTCGCAGGACCAGAGCATGTATTCCAGTGTGGCTAAATCACCATAGTCCATGCAATAAGGTTCCGCATGCGTCTCATGTTGAGCTCCCGTGCGCAAGGATAGGTGCCAGTCTTCAGTAAGCGTAATGTAAGTGTCTGAGCCCCTGTTTAGTTTAGGATTCGGCAAGCTGTAGATCCTGCGGCTAAAAAGACAGTACTACGAGACCTCATTGTATGTGGAAGGGGAGTCTCTGTTCTCAGGTAGTACCATCAGGCCATGGCACTGGGCAGTACGGAGGGTAAAATCTTGCGCTGCCCATGAACAGACTTGTTGAGATTCAGAGGGGCTCCTTCAATCACCCCAAAGTGAGCAGGAAACTAACATAAGTAATGCTCAAAGTTCTCACAGGTCTGCATATTTCTGAAAGCAACCTTAGCCATCGAGCCCTTCTAAAAAGCCTTAACGGCCGACTTTGAGTCGTTATACACAAAAGGCCAGCTCCTGTCGACCAGGGCGAGTGCAATAGCCACGTGCTCGGCGACCTCCGGTCCATAAGTACGAACAGAAGAAGCATTGACGACCGTGCCCTCATTATCCACGAAAACTACAGTAAATGCCTTCCTCCGTCTATAAAAAAAAAGTGTCGACAAAGCTGTCTAAATCTCATCGCGAATCAGTCTCAGCAGGCAAACCCCCCTGGCCTTTCTTCTACCGACATTTCGCTCCGGATGCATGCTCTTTGAGATAGGTTATGCTTGATACCACTGACGGGCCTTCAAGCGTATGCTGGCGTGACGCAGCGAAATCCTCTCCTGAGGAACACCTAACTCTCTCAGAATCTAGACGACCCGCTCTAGTCGTAGAGAGACGCACCATCTGCGTCCTCTTTTGAGCATCAGCTATCTCATTGAAGGTATGATGTGTGCCCACCTGGAGAAGCTGGTCGTTGCTGGTGCACATCGGCACTCCCAATACCTTCTTGGTGATATTTCTTATCTGCGTGTCAAGCTTCTCCTTCTCTCAAGGCTTCCACTTGTGCATGGCCGCAACATAGGTAAATTGACACAACACAAGGGCGTGCATAAGCCAAATTGATTGTCCTCCTTCAAATCCTTGCCTGTTCATCACCCTCTTCACTAGGGGAACGGCAATCTCTGTCTTGGCAGCAATTTTCGCGATCGCCAGCATGTTGGCACCATTGGACTCAATCAACATCCCCTAATCACTGATGTTATCTATCCAAGGTATGATATCACCATTCCTCGTGCAAAGCTGAATGGTAATCTTGTCCACGGGAACCCACTCCTGGGCTTGTGTCCGCTTCTAGTCGGACTATACACCAACAGCGCCGTCTTGGAGGAAGAGCACCTTAACCCCGATGGGACCAAATGAGTCTCGATATTATCTACGACCTCCAGCGTAACACTCTCGATATAGCCCTCTCTACTTGCAGGACACAATTACGGTTACATCATCATCATACATGGTATGTTTAATTCCCTCAGTTTTCAAAAAACGTCCTGGCCAATCTGACATTGGGCACATCGAACAATGCAGGAGAGATGACGGTTCATGCAGCCTTCATTAATAGGATGGTCGATTTAACACCCGCCCAAGGACACTGTATCAAGACCTCTCCAATTCCCAAGAAAATGGACCGCACTCACAATAAGGGCAGATTGCCAACTCGCTACATCCGAAAAACATATTAGGAAAATCCACACGCAATATACACCGATGCGGCCGTAAACAAGCAAGGCAATGCATCAGCCGTAGCTACGAATGAACATGGGAAGATGCTGGATTTCATCATTACCAAACAACTAAATATTCAAGAAGCAGAAACTGCTGCTGTCATACTAGCAATCAAATGGGCTGAATTTAAGAATAAGGACTCAGTTATTATCACTTACTCGACCAGGGCCATAAAGAACTTGATCTGCGGCATCGTCCCAAGGAATGCTGAAGGACTTCTCCCCAAAATTCTAAAACAGAAGCACACACATGTCTGCACTCCCGCCCATCAGGGGCTAGAGGGTAACGAGGCGGCCGATTCTCTTGCGAGGACTACCATACACCGCGGAGACCCGGAACATTCGTACGCCCTCCCTGCTTACTGTCAAGGCACAGACAAATTAACATCCTATAGGCTTCACCGAAGATCAATGCCTACCCCACACCCCAGCCTAACTGCTGAAGAAGCGAGAAATCTTAGAAAATACAGACGAACACCTACTTGCATAAGTCGAGACTATCACTTATGTTCCCAGAAAAGTATAATGAGGACTGTAAGCAGTGTCACCCGAAGGCCAATTTATTCCATACAATCTGGAATTGCCCAAGTACTTGGGACCAAAATAGCCACCAAACCTCATTAGAGTCCTGGGAGGAAGCCCTGTCTAGCTCGGACCCTGCACAGCAGCTTGCGCTGCTTAGTAGGGCCAGAGATGGCCAAATAGCTTCTGGGGTCCTGAAATTTGGATCCCACCCTTGATCTCTCCTCCTTTTGCCTCAACCCGTTTCACCAAATAAAGTTTACTACTACTACTACTACTACTACGGTCCCTGAGGAGTGCCTTTGTACCTGAGATTCAGTGTCCAGACTCCAGTTCCACAACCCTCAGGGAAGCATTCCTACCGGACCGGAAGGACCTCACATATTCGTCAAATCGCGCACCCAAGCCTAGATACGAAATAGGCTTCAGAATATATGAGTGTCGAAAGTTGTTAAAAGCCTTCTATAGATCCAGACCTAGGATGCCCTTAATGCCCCACTAGCTCCGTCAATGATCTGATGTTTGATGAGCCCAATTCATCACCTTACTGAGCTTTATTTCGTCTTGAGTCGAAAGCGCAGCCCGCAAACCAATCATAGTGTGTGAGTACACCTCGTTGTCCTCAAGGTACCTGGTAAGCCGATTGAGAACCCCATTGTAAGCCCGCTGCGGAATTCTCGTTTTGTTTACCGGCGGGACGCGAAGTTGAAGCCGCGAGTGCATGCCTCGCGTTCCTTCCTTTTGTGCGGCGAAAGGAGGGGGTGCTTTTCTCGAGAACCTTGTTGCGCTGGTATGCGGTCAGCTCTTCCCGCGGGTCGGGCGGCGGCTGTCCTTGGCCTCGGGAAAGGATTAGCCCCGACTCCCTCATTGTGCCGGTGAGCGCCCGTGGACAAAGGCGAGGCGGCGAGACGTTAAGACGTTACTGTAAGGCGTTAGCCTAGACCGCTCTAAGCCGTCCGGCTTTGGCTTTTGAGCAGATACCGCCCGTTCAACCTAGTGGGGTGACTACTCCTCACGGTATGCGACTTTGTGCAGCCGAGGCCTTGCCTTGGCTTAGAGGTGGCAATAACGTTCGCGGGAAGCTGACTAGGAGTTGCATGA
This sequence comes from Haemaphysalis longicornis, assembly GCA_013339765.2. Lineage (NCBI taxonomy): Eukaryota > Metazoa > Arthropoda > Arachnida > Ixodida > Ixodidae > Haemaphysalis > Haemaphysalis longicornis. The sequence goes on along the minus strand of CM023458.1, from coordinate 31,213,672 downwards.
GAGAGATTATCGGGTCATGTGACCGCAGGGGTGACATGTTTACGATTGGTTAGTTCTTTTTTTTGTGTGTGTTTTATTTGTTTGTAGTGGACTAATCGGGGCTTTGAGAGCTGATGTCACCCTGATGTCAGCCCGGATATCCGCCTGACATCATGTGCACTCTCGCACCAGCAGGGGTCGCTGCCAAATCCCATAAATGCTAGGAACCCCATTTACCGGTGGTCGGATTTACTTCTGCAGGCGTCTTTCGCGCCATCGGCTATGCCGAGCGTCCTTCTAAGATTCACAACTTGGGTCCATTCTCGTTTGTAGGTACCCTGTACCTACCCCATTTTATGTAAATATTTTATGTAAATACCCCAATTTATGTAAATAAAGTTACCCCATTTTATGTAAATATTGTAAATTTCGCGTCTAAATAGTACTGCTCATAAACTCCAAGTTATATCGTACCCAAGCCTTCGTCTCATGGCTGCCGGAGACCATCAACCACCGAACCCATCGACTCCTCGTCTGCCGCCTCCGGCGGCTTAACAGATCATCGGCCGCACTGGCGAACATCTCGTCTGGTCCTCATCGGCTGACGGCGGTACCAGCGGATCCACCTTTGGGGGAGGAGTGCGAAGGAAAACTTTACTGGCGTAGTCGGACAGGCTGGTATCCGGAAACAACGGTACGACACCTGCATCGCCTCTGGCGAGTCGCCTCCAGCGAAACAACTTGGCCGAACTTCACCACGGCGAGATCTCGGATCGTCGCCCCTGGCTGCGGAGCAGCCGAACGTCGACAGAGCCACAACCACCCTGGGCGGAGTCACCGATCGACAGCATCACCAGGAAGCCTGGCGTGAACGCCGAACTCCGGAAACCTCGAGCGACCACCGGCCGCTAGCCACACTTGACGCAGCTAAAGTGGGTGAGTCTCCTCATTTCTTTCCCCGCTGCCACTGTTGTGTCAGAGCTGTGTGTGGGCCAGAGATAGCGGGTTTTTAAAGGGCCTAACATGTCTGGCGAGGAGGAATTACGAGAGTGTGAGTGGCGGTAGCGACGATACAAAGTGAGGTGCTCTCACAGCGCCAGATGGAGTACAATTTGAAAATGGCAAGGGAGCGCCGAAAAACGCTAAAACTGGAACTCGCTCTTGCGAATAGTGCCTCTCGATCGCGTGAGCCCAGCCCAGCTGGCAGTGCGTCTCGCGCGGTGGTAGGAACAATGGTTTGCGGTCCATGCGAAAATGCTGGCAGGCGCATTCCTAAAATTCCCCACGGACGCGGATAAGTACCGATATGGTTTGAATCGGTTGAAAGCACCACTCTTGGCATACGAAGTCCCTAAGGAGTTCTGGGGGCAGATAGTGTTTCCCATTATCGCGGAGAGGGTCGAGTACCTGTCAACGAGACTAACTCCCGCTCAGCACCGCGACTACGAATCGGTCAAGGAGGTGGTACTTGAGGAGCTGAGGCTTTCGCCCTTAGAGTACCAAAAGCGGTTCCTCGGGGCCCGCAAGCCGTAAGTCGGAGGACGTGGAAAAGCTTCACCACCCGCCTTCGCAGCTACCTAAATTTCTACGTGGAAGCGAGAGGTGCGGTCAACCTTCGAAAAGCTGTTGGACCTGCTCGTGGCCGATCAGCTGAAGACGGGGCTGACCGAGGAGGCTTTGAAATACGTGAGGTTGCGTGAGGGGGCCAGTTGGTTTGACGCATCAGAGTCTGCGAAGCTGCTGCAGAACTTTGAGGGTGCAGCAGGAAACAAAGACGCTAGCGCTGGGGCTAACGTGACCAACGGGGAAAAACCGGCAACTAAGCCGAGCAGTGAGAACCCGAAGGGGGGCACGGAAACCTCCGCAGGGGCCCAAGTCAAGGTTTTAACCAACCAGAGCAAGGGGAAACCTAACGCATGCTTCGAATGCGGCGCGGAGGGTCACCTGCGCACGAACTGCCCACGTGTCCGGGAGTGACAGACAACCGCGACAAACGCGCCAGCGCGCACAGAAAGGCTAATCGCGCGGGTCGCCACCGAGGGACCTACAGGTGTGGGGGATCGCTTAACGAGCGTAACCATGCACTGTGGGAACCAAGAGATAAGCGCTATAGTGGATTCCGGGGCAGCAATCACTGTCGTGCGGGAGAGCATCGTGCCCGACGCGCTAACGGAGTCTCACGGCACCGTAAAGCTTGCGTCCGCGTTTGGGGAACAAGTCAAGGCTAAGCTAGTAGTCCTCCCACTTGCGCTGAGGGCTGGCCAGGCGATTTTCTCCAACGTCGTGGAAGGGACTCCAGTGCTTTGCGCACTCACAGACAAGCTAACATCGCGTACAGACTGTTTGCTATCCGCGGAGGATTGGGGCGTTCTGCAGGAAAACCGAGATCAGGAGCAGGAGGCAACCGGGATGGTCGCGCCACCGACGAAGTGCGATGAACTGGGAGCCGCGCTTGAGCTGAACGAAGCAGACGCTCCCCAAGAAACCCTGGAACAGGCTGAGGAAAACGCGAACGAAGCGGTGACCAGTGAGGTTGACGGCTGACGCGGGTGATAGCGTTCACGAGCGAGAGCTTGCCACGAGTGACACCCAAGCGCTTAGAGCAGAGCAAAAGGGCGACGCAACCCTCGAAAATGCGTGGCGCGATGCAGCCGACGGGAAGGGAGGCATGCTGGTTATCGACGGCTTGCTCTACCACCGAGACAAGGTGCTGGGGGAGCCGATCAAGCAGTTGGTTTTGCCAGTGGCGCGTCGCCGACAACTACTCAGACTGGCTCACGAATCGCCCTGGGGTGGTCACCTAGGTTGTCGAAAAACCAGCGCTAGAATAAAGTACAGCTTCTATTGGCCAGGCATGCAGAAGGACATCCAGGAGTGTTGCAACAGCTGTCACGGTTGTCAGGTGAGGTCAGACCGGCGACTAACAGACCGCATGCCGATAGCTCCGCTAAGCCGACCAAAATACCCATTCCAAAAAGTGAACATCGACGTGGGGGGGCCGATAAACCCGCCTTCGAGACGCGGATACCGGTACGCGTTATGCGTCGTGGACTTGTGTACTCGTTGGCCGGAGGTGGTCTGCCTAAGATCATTGACCGCGAAGGCTACCTGCGACGCGCTGCTGACGGTGTTCGCTAGGACGGTAGTCCCGTAAGTAGATAGCTCAGACTGCGGGACAAACTTTACTGCGCAGCTCACCACCGAGTTTCTGGCGCGGCTCGGGTGTTCCCCGCGGTTCTCTACACCCGACCACCCTGAGAGCAACGGAGCGGTAGTAGAGCAGTGGAACCGGATGTTCACAAATATGCTTTTCCATGTGGTAGGTGAACACGCGGGCGAATGGGATAAATTCGTCCTATTTTTGACTCTGGGCTTACCGCGAGGTGCCACATGACACAACCGGGGTGTCCCCATTTTGGTTGTTGTATGGTAGGGACCCGGTCGGCCCGCTAGCTATTCTCCAACGCTCGTGGACAGGAGAACAGGAGCTCTTGATCGCCCTTGCTGAGAGTCCCGACCAATATTTGCTAAATTTGAGGCGAAAACTTCAACAAGTGGCCGAAGCTGCAGAAGGGACTAGCCCTAAGCGCCAGCGCGAATACGCTACCCACTACAACCTACGCACTACCCCGAAGTCCTTCGACCCCCGGGGACCAGGTGGCTAGTGTTCCGATGGTTAAGCGACCCGGAAAGTTATACCCTAAGTGCTTGGGTCCGTATACAGTCAAGGAGAAATACAGGCAGCATTCCTACTACGTAGAGAAGCCGGAGGGAGCACGTATGCTGGTCCACGGTAACCGACTGCGACCCTACACCTGCCGAGTGCAGAACATTGGCGTCATATTTCATGACGGACCAGGACTTCGGAGAAGAAGTCGAATACGTGCCCAGGAAAATCGCTGCGGCCTGAGGTTGCCCCAGTGCTCCCTGAGGAGAAAACCTTGCACCTACGCCTGGAGGATAGGGTCAGCATAAGCGAATTGTTTCAGCACTATGCCCCCCTGTTTTCCGGAAACTTAAGAATCGCTATGGTGGGAGAGCACTCATCGAGGGCGCCGAACTGAGGCGAAACCGTCTGTACCGCATGTCGGAGGCATTGAAGGGACAGGTGACGAAGCAGGTGAACGAACTGCTAGAGCTAGGCCTTATATACTGGTGCGAAAGTCCTTCCGCCCTCCAGTTGGTGTGCGTTTCGAAGAAGGATGGCACGATAAGAATTTGCGTCGATTATCGGAACCTAAACGCGATCACCGAGCCCGATGCTTTTCCTATGGGTTGCCCTCAGGAGTTGGTTTTGAAGGTAGGCAAGGCACATTTCATCACCTTGATCGACCTACGACGCGGGTATTGGCAGGTACCACTGGCGGAGAGTTCCTAATTTGCTACCGCGTTCGTGTCGCACATGGGACAGTTCGCGTGGCGGGTAATGCCTTTTGGTATGCGAAATGCAGCCGCCAGCTTTCAGCGAATCATGAACCAGCTGCTCGCACCTCATGAGGGTTATGTTTGCGCCTACCTCGACGACATTGCCGTTTTCAGCGAGTCGCTGCCCGAGCACCTGCGGCAGTTAGACGCCGTGTTTGCGACGCTCGCTTCGGTGGGCCTCTCGGCGAACTTAGAGAAGTGTCAGATCGCGCAGTCTTCCATCCGCTACCTGGGTCACGTGGTGGGTTCCGGGAAGCATGGCCCCGACCCGGCAAAGCTGGATGCGATCAAAGGGCTTAAGGTACCCCAGACTAAGAAAACGCTCAGGAGCGCGCTGGGCCTGTGCGGATATTACAGGGACTATGTACCTAACTTTGCCGCCATCGCGAAGCCTCTGACTCAGTTGACGGCTAAAGGCACTCCCTCTCGCATCCCTTGGTTTACTGAAGCCGATCATTCCTTCAAAATGATAAAACGTGCTCTCTGTGATGCCACCTCCTTGACAACACCCGATATCACCAAACCCTTTTGGCTGTTTACCGACGCGTCAGCCACCGCCGCGGGAGCCTGTTTGGCTCAACTGACCGACGACGGCAAGGAGCTGCCGACAGCATTTGCCAGCCACCGCTTCCCGCCCACGCAATCGAGGTAGTCCACCATTGAACGCGAGGCATTCGCGGTGATTTGGGGTCTGAGGAAGTTCGACACTTGGGTATTTGGCGCCCAAGTCATAGTCGTGTCCGACCACAACCCACTCAGTTACCTCACCCAGGCAGTACCGAAAGGGGCAAAGCTCACGCGTTGGGTCTTGACATTGCAGCGGTATAACATTGTGGTAAAACACCGGAAAGGCGAGGCACACGCCAACGCAGATACCCTGTCCCGCCTTCCGAACGAGTGCTGGAATGAGGCGCAGTAACGGCTCTGACATACGCACTGGCCGGGGAACAGCGTGGGGAGGCCACCGGTGCTGGTGTGGGTGCGAGTGTGTGCGCGTAGACGAAAACGGAACACTGAAGAAGTGGCCGTATGAACAATCGTCTAGCCAGTGGCAACCAGTGTACCTCTGGTGTTTCTATGTGTTTTTTTTTCTGTTCCTTTTGTCTAGCATTGCGGTATTGTTGTGTCAGGGTGTAGCGTGTCTCACGTTATAGTGTGTCATTTTTAGTTTCAGTTCTAAGCCCTAAACTGCGTGAAAAACAATAGCTACGCGCAGCTGACTTTTATTATTTTTTTTGTTCTGCTAATACTGAGTTCAAGTTATTGCAGAATCTTGGCATGGGGGTGTAAGCCCGCTGCGGAATTCTCGTTTTGTTTACCGGCGGGACGCGAAGTTGGAAGCCGCGAGTGCATGCCTCGCGTTCCTTCCTTTTGTGCGGTGAGAGGAGGGGGTGCTTTTCCCGAGAACCTTGTTGCGCTGGTATGCGGTCAGCTCTTGCCGCGGGTCGGGCGGCGGCCGTCCTTGGCCTCGGGAGGGGATTAGCCCCGACTCCCTCATTGTGCCGGCGAGCGCCCGTGGACAAAGCCGAGGCGGCGAGACGTTAAGACGTTACTGTAAGGCGTTAGCCTAGATCGCTCTAAGCCATCCGGCTTTCGCTTTTGAGCAGATACCGCCCGTTCAACCTAGTGGGGTGACTACTCCTCACGGTATGCGACTTTGTGTAGCCGAGGCCTTGCCTTGGCTTAGCGGTGGCAATAACGTTCGCGGGAAGCTGACTAGGAGTTGCATGAGAGAGATTATCGGGTCATGTGACCGCGGGGGTGACATGTTTATGATTGGTTAGTTCTTTTTTGGTGTGTGTGTTTTATTTGTTTGTAGTGGACCAATCGGGGCTTTGAGAGCTGATGTCACCCTGATGTCAGCCCGGATATCCGCCTGACATCACGTGCGCTCTCGCACCAGCAGGGTCGCTGCCCAAATCCCATAAATGCCAGGAACTTCAATACCGGGGTCGGATTTTACTTCTTGCAGGCGCTTCGCGCCATCGACTATGCCGAGCGTCCTTCTAAGATCCACCACTTGGGTCCATTCTCGTTTGTAGGTACCCTGTACCTTTGGCTATGCCGAGAGTTGTAACGAGTTACCCCATTTTATGTGAATATTGTAAATTTCTCTTGTAAATAGCACTGCCCATAAACTCCAAGTTATACCGTACCCAAGCCTTCGTCTCATGGCTGCCGGAGACCAGCAACCAGCGAAACCATCGACTCTTCGAATGCCGCCTCCGGCGGCTTAACAGATCGTCGGCGGCACTGGCGAACATCTCGTCTGGTCCTCATCGGCTAACGGCGGTACCAGCGGATCCACCTTTGGGGGAAGAGTGCGAAGGAAAACTTTACTCCCATGTTACGCCACCTTGCCCACACATGAAAGAGCGAAATTTGCCCTAAGGTATCAATTCGCGGGGCTTTGCCAGGCTTAGGAAGCCGCACCATAAAAGCTGTCCTTCACTGCTGTAGAACATCCCCATCTCTCCCGAAAGGCAGGGTCAGTTACCAGCGTAAGCTCGATCTCTGCAGCTTTCTGCCAGTGGAACCTCACTTTGGCCGTGTCATGCTTGCACTGCCCCCCCCCCACCCCCCACTTGATACGGAGCATTAAAATCTCCCGCAACGATCAGCGGGTGATTCCTGGCAAGTTTAGAAGCCTTCTGAAGAAGCAGCTTGAACATGTGCGCCCTATCTCTCGGTGCAAGTGCCATTGAAATTGGGGAACGCACTGTTAGGGCAACGTTCTTCATCTGCACAGAGAGGGCCAGGTTGCCGGTACCTCGTTTAATCGGGCAAAACATCCTCTCCATAGACAAGGTAGATTTGCTACTGAGCAAGGGCATCATCCGCGTAAGTAGCGTGGAGATGCCGATTATAAAGTGGGGACATAAAGTTACCCTGCGACAAACTCATCCTTGCCCTCATACTGTGTGGTGGTAGCCGAGTAGTCAGCAGAAGAGGGAGCGTGCCAGCATGTAGATGGAGCTGACCTCTGCATCCAGTTTGACCTCCCACACGTGGCCGAACCAAATAAATCTCAGCTTCGAGAGTTTATCCCGGAGTTCGCTCCCGTTTGTTCCAGTAGCGGCACGGACATCGGTCACTGCGAGGTAATCAAACACGGAGTTTCGACTGGCGATTTGACCTCGGCCTACCGTCGTGTGTATCGGATCCCCTACTCCAAAAGGAGAGATGGAACGATAGGGTAACAAGCTACTGAATGCAGACATTATCAAGCATTCTACTTCTACACTGGGTGCACCGGTGCTGTTGGTCGAGAAGCCGGATGGGTCGTACTGTTTCGTCGTCGCTTAATGAGACTGCGTGACTCGCGTGGATCCTTACCTCCTCACCAACAACTTGGATACACTGTCAAAACTTGTTTCAGGGAAGTTTTCACAGTTATACACATGGCGTCCAGATACTGGCTGTTAGAAACACAAGAGTACGACAAAAAAAATTACGCCCACCTCCCCTCGCTGAAGGGGGATCCATTGTGCGTTTCCGTTGGGTCGATTACTGGAATTGTGTGAGCAATCTTCGGGTAATGCGAGAGAGAGAGAAAGAGAGCGTAGCGCGGACGACCGTCGACTGAGAGACCGGTCGGAGTGCGGCACTCCGCTTATATGCGCAGCGCACCCGAAGCGAGAGGAGACGCCGGAGAGAGGAGGGCGCTGCACATGCGCACAAGCGCCCTTGCGCCGCACCCAGCGCCCGCCCACCGGCGGAGTGAGAGTGCACTGCGCCACGCGCCCGCAGATGTTGGGCGAGAGTGTTCGCTATCGGAGAGAGGAGAGGGGTGAGAGGAGGAGAGACGCAGCTGTGCGGACACGGATGACGACGACGCAGGAAGGACAGGGCCGCGGGCAAGAGATGCTCCTTTCAGCGTCGCATCTAAAAGAAGGCGTTCCATACACCATCAGGGCCCTACCAGTGGCGACGCATGCCCATGGCCTTGTAAAAGCGCCGCGGTATAGCCAGCGCACGGCGGACATCGTCCCTTTCTGGCCTTTTGGGAAAAATGTGTCATGTATATTTGGAGACATAATTGTGCAGAGCAGCAGCATTTGAGAGCCATTTAAACGACCTGCGTAACGTATTCCAAAGGGGTACTTGCAGCCGGTCTTAAACTAAGTCGTCCAAATGCCCTGTTTCGGCACCCCGAAGTAAAATACCTGGGACACATCGTATCAGAAAAGCCCGTTGTGCCAGACCCGTCCAAAATAGAATGTTGTTCAGGAAGAAAAAAAACCGAAAGTCAGGCAATCCTGGGCTTTCTGTGCCATTTTTTGGCGGTCAGCGCGACCCCGGGCGGCGCTGCGAAGACGCCTCCGTGACGCGGCTTAGGGAATTCTCGCATTTATCGTTCATGCTTTACTCAGGCTCGTTCTCCTTGGTCTTTTCGTTGCGCTCGGTTGACATCTGATGCTTGTCCGCCACCAGGTTTCGCTTGTTCGTAACTTTTTATTATAACAATAGACTTAAAACGCATACACTAGCTGAAACGCGTGAGTTTAAAACTACAGTTTTGAATATGCTACAGAAGAAAACATTGCCGGAGTAGCCCTATTCCTTGCGAAGCCGGTTTTGTGCTGAGCGGGAAGAGTTGGAGCTAGGCGTCATCTTCTTCTGTACTAAGCGCTTTTCGATCAAAGGGAATAGCCAGCTGGCAGCAACCGGCAAACAACGAAACTAGAAGAGAAAAGAATTTCCAACCTTCGGGGCTGTCGGCTTTTGGACAGAAAGCATTACGATTCTCCGTATCTTAAGTAAGTCAAAACAGCTTTTGCAACCTTGAACAACTCTCGAAAGTATTCTATCACATCACTTTACGTTGTCATGGTATGAAAGTATGCCTGCGTGCACTGTGGGCTGCAAAAACTGTAGGTTGAATTCCAACTAACCCACTGCGTGTATAGGCGCGTGCTGGGCTTATAACAGGTTTCTAATCAGTATGGAGGTTTATTGAGCAAAACTAGTCACGTCTACGCTAAAGATACAGTAACACTGTGTGCTCCCACCTGGAGGGATATTTCGATACGTTTTCCGCAGGCATATCTTTCAAATATTCAAATATGTGTTACAGAAAAACTGCACTCGAAACGAGGAGGATGCTACGTTAGAGGAGGAGACAACTTTAACAGTAAAACCTAGCTGATTAGTGGGGCGGGTCCTCATTCTAGGACAACCGTGTAAGAGTAATTTTCTTCAATTCATAGAACGCCATAGAGAAGACCAGGCTTTGTTCTTTACTCCTGGAAAGGATTGAAAACAATAAAGAGCTGCTTGGAAATATTCATCGGTTTCGATTCTTGTAATATATCCGCGTATACTATCTATTGCGTTCGTTAGCGTGTATATGAAGCCTTCAACACCGTAATCATAGTGTCACGGAACACATATGGGACATGCCCCATAGCGCTAAACCCGTCACCGAAGACGAAGAGAGAGGATGCGGATGGCCCGAGCGATCATGGCCGCTTGTAAATAGATCGCATCGCTCTGCGGCAACATCTTGTAATACATCACTTCATCGTCGACCATGGTTCGCCTCATCATTGTCCTGCCGCCACGTAATATTTTGGTGAAGGTGAGGGTTCAATCCCATCCCGGCCCCGAGCTTCAACCCGTCTCTGCTCATGAAGCGGTCTCGACCTGGCTCTTGGAAAGTGTCGGCCCACCCCCGCCCCGGTGAGCCACTGACGCTACATTCCCCAGCCCCGTGTCCCCTGCCCATGCCCGGCCTAGACCGACGAACTGACCAGCCACGACCAGACGTATAGCCGACGACGTCCCCCGCCCAGATCTCCGGCGCTTCTCCGAAAGCTTGTGGACGCTGCCTCGTTGGTTCGGCGGTGGTCAAAGCGGTTCCGGGGCCGGTGCTCATCGCGACCATCACCATCATCAGTGGCGGCAAGGACTTCATTGTACATGTTCTCATCGCATTGCTCATCAGCATCGCCACCCTGTCTTCGCCCTGGCCTCGACCGGAACGGTCGTCCTCCGCCGGGGGGGTGATGTCACGGAACACCTATGTGGACAATGCCCCATAGCGCCAAAACCCGTCACCGAAGAGGACGAAGAGGATGCGGCTGGCCCGAGCGATCATGGCCGCTTGTAAATAGATCGCATCGCTCTGCGGCAACATCTTGTAAATACATCACTTCATCGACGCCCATGGTTCGCCTCATCATTGTCCTGCCGCCACGTAACAATATCATTATTGTTCGGGTTGAGAGTCAGTTAGGTATGATACCGATTGTTACGAAAAAAATTTGGAGCACGAAAGCCTCCTTTGAGTAGTCTGGGCAACGTTGTCTGGGGCACGATTGCGGTGGCGTAGCCCAAACTGTTTCATTGTATTTGCATGTGAATAAAGAAGTGCGTTGCGGATATGCACCGTCTTGCAGGCAGCCATAACGAAAGCTGGTTTTTGAAGCAGGGAATTGTCCACACAAAATTTGTGGGCCTCGCAAGCATTCCGAAGTCTCCTAACAAAGCGTTCGCGCAAAATTAAAGTGTTGTGCACAGAAAGAAACATTCATCTGATGCAAGACAACAGCGAAATAAATAGAGGCCAGCCGCTTTATTTCCTGCTGTGCGATGCGCCTGTAGGGACCCGCTGCTTAGTACGTAGCTTTAGACTTTAGAGTTTACATAGGAGCATCTCCAAATACTGTAGGGAAGCCAACGCATCTTGAATACTTGTCGAGGAGCACTGAGCGCTGAACCTCGCGAATAAGCTTCTGTAGAAAGGACGAGTTAGGCACTGTCTTCTGACCGATGCTGTGAAGAATGTTGTTCTCTCTCTCCTCGTGGGCTGCAAACCTGTAGGGGATACAGCGTGATAAAACTCAGATGTGTCATAAGCTGGCCAAAAACCAGAATTACCATGAAGACGCTTCTTAATGCGGTGATTTCTAGCGCATTCATGCTACCCTTCACAAGCGGAGTGTAGCTGGCGACAGCAGCGCGAATCCTTAAGACGACGTCAGAGCCGGGGGTGTCATAGGCTAAACATTCCCAAGTTTGCCGAACACGCCCGCCATTCAACCCAGCTGAACAACCAAGAAAACCGTTCAGCTGGGGCGAGGAGAGGCTACCAGCTTACTCAGATATGAAGTGGAAGCTGACGTATGCTCTCTTGCTGAAGTTCCGATATTTATGAAGGCCATTCTGGCTCTCGACAGACGCCTCCAAGGTGGCGATAGGGGTGGTGTTATCACAGTAGTTCGACGGCAAAGAACACCCAGTGGCGTACACGAGTAGTCTGCTTAACTCTGCGGAACAGACGTACGGCGCCTCCGAGCAGGAGAGCCTTCCCGGAGTTCGGTCGGTGCGCCAATTCTGGTGTTTCCTATACGGCGGCACTTTAAGATCATCACGGACTGCCAGCCACTCAAATGGCTTATAAATGCTCGCGACCCCAGCTGTACACTGGCAAGGTGGAACTTCCTTTCCCCAAGAATCAGAAGCGTGCTCCTTTGATATTCGGGGAATTTGATGCGTGGTTCCAGCATACTGCGATGGACATAGTGGGCCCCGTACCGAATACCACTGCCTGAAAAGAGTACATACTGAGCAGCGACGGTAGGCGTAGCGATTTATTTCAAAACTCGGGCCAAGGACGAAGACGAAGCGGTGATTATGATTATTTGCAGGTGATGATGATGCCGATGCCATCGATGCTGATGATATTCGGTGATTATAAAGAAGCGCCGGTAACATAACACTAAAGTACTGGGAGCGTAGTCACAGGGTCTCACATAATTTCCTCTCTGCGAGCGGAAGCGGCCGCCTGGCCGCGAGTCAGTCGGTGGTACGGCGGTTGAATAGCTTTGAATAGCTCTGAATAGCTTCAGCCGGGATACATGGACGATTTCTGTACCACGACGACGGCGGTCTGCAGGTGGAGTTACCGTCGTGATACTATAATTGGCAGAAGAAATCTCTTCTAAGATTTGGTATGGGCCAAGAAAACGGTGGAGGAACTTCTCGCACACTGCGGGGACGCCAACGGGTGTCTAAAGCCATACTACATCCCCGGGCCAGAAGCACACACAGCGATGGTTCCCGTCGTAGCGGGTTTTCCGTTCGTGCTGCAGAATTTCCGTTCGATGTAGCGCGTTGTCTCGGCAGTGGGCGAGCCGCAAAACGTACTGCTCATGAGATGGTGCATCACAGGCGACAGGAGCGTAGAAAAAAACTTTATTCGAAAGTATTCGATGGGTAGCGGTCAAAGACGAGAAAGAATGGTGAATAACCGGTAGTCTTTTGCTTTGCGGAGTTGTAAGCGAAGATTAGAAAGCGTAGGATAACGCTCCAGTTGCGATAATCAGGACTAATGTACATGGAGAGCACGTTCGAGACAGTTCGATGAAATCGCTCGGTAAGACCGTTCGTCTGGAGATGGTAGCTGGACGTTGTTTTGTGCGCCGTGTTCGAAGCACGCAGAAGCTCTTCAATGACGGTAGAGAGAAAAATCATGCCCCGGTCGCTCAGACAGATGCGTGGAGCCCCATGGCGCAAAATAAGGTTGTGCAGGATGAAGTGTGCCACTTCCACGGCGGTGCCACCGCTATTGGGCGCAGTTTCGGCGTATCTAGTCAAGGTATGTACGGCCGCAACTATACATCGATATCCACATTGGGTCGCAGGTATCGGTCCATACAAGTCGATGCCCCCGCATTCAAAAGGAGCCGAAGGACAAGGAAGAGGCTGCAGTAGTCCGGTCGGAGGAGTAGTCGAACTTTTGCGGGGATGGCAAGAGGCGCAGGAGAGGACGTAATTGGCCACAGCTGTAGAGAGGCCAGGCCAAAAGTAGCGGCTACGTATTTGCTCGTACGTTTTTGCGAAGCCAAGGTGCCAAGCGGTTCCCGCATCGTGATAGTCTTCGAGGATACGTCGTCAAAGTGGACCAGGTACTACAGGGACCGATTTGTTGCTGTTACGATGGTAATTTTGGCGGTAAAGGACACCATAGAGGAGTTGAAGCTTGAGTTTACGACGCGCACAGCTGGTCGGAGGTAGCACACGACCGTCGAGGTAGTCCGTGATGAGGCGGCAGTATGTGTCTGCTTGCTGTAGTGATGACAGGTCACCTTTCTAGCACTGCTAAAAAAAGTGATTGGTGCCAAAGGGAGATCGTGGTCGAGGCTTGGGCAACGAGACGGAGCGTCTGCGTCTGTATGCTTCTTGCCGAACTTATACGTCACAAAAAAGTCATACTGTTGGAGGAGGAGAACCCAGCGACCAAGGCGCCCAGACAAGTTTTTCATGGAGGACAACCAGCATAGCGCATCTATGACCACTGTAAAGTGGCGGCCATGGAGGTAAGGACAGAATTTTGAACCACCCAAACGATGGAAAGGCTTCCCTTTTCTGTCATGGAGTAATTATTCTTGGCTGGTCTTAACGAACGATTAGCGTAGGAAATGACCCTGTCGCGGAGCTGGGGAGCATCACTTTGAAGGAGAACAGCACTGATTCCGTGGCCACAGGCGTCTGTGTGGAGAATAGCGGGCTTGCTTTCATCAAAGTGGCAGAGTGGCAGACATTCACGAAACTGGCAGACATTAGGGCGGCTTTCAATGCTAGGTAGTTTGCACTCATTCGACCAAACGTAAGGTGTGCCAGACTGTAGGAGCTGGTGGAGGGGGGCCGCAATGGTGGCAAAGTTCCGGACAAAGCGACGAAAATACGAGGCCAACCCAAGGAAAGTACGTAGATCTTTTTGTTGGCATGGACGCAGAAATGTAGCAACGGCAGCAATTTTGTCAAGGCCGGGTCGTATCTCGTGCTTGCTAACTACATGCCCGATTACCTCGATAGTTTTGGTCGCGAAACGACATTTTTTTTAAGTTGAGCTGAAGTCCAGCATTGGCGATGCACGTAAGCACTTGGTCTAAGCATTGGAAATGCTCGGCAAATGTCGAGAAAAAGAGAACGACGTCGTTAACATAGCAGAAAGAAGTCTCCCATTTCAGTCCCCTGAGCACTGAGTCCATCATCCGCTCAAAAGTTGCGGGGGCATTGCACAAGCCGAAGGGCATGACATTAAATTTATATAGCCGTCGGGAGTAGCAAACGCTGTCTTTTCCTTGCCGGATTCGTACATCGGTATCAGCCAGTAGCCAGAACGCAAGTCATTGCTCGAAAAGTATTCGGCGCCTCGAAGGCAGTCCAGGGTTTCGTCGATCCGGGGCATGGGATAAACATTCTTTCGGGTAATTTTTCAGGTATTCAGATGAACATTCTTTCATGTAAAGAAGGTTCAATGGGCGTGTCGTTCGCACCAGGTAATAAATGATCACTGTATGGCGTTTTTATCTCTCGTAGTCTCTTACAAAGATCAGCTCGAATAATAGAAATACTAGCTCCAGTGGCCACCAAAGCTTCCTTGTCGTTACCTACAACTGATACTAACAACACGTTCAACGGGCGTTCTGGAGGGGTTGTTAAAGGGGTTGTTAAAAACTGCATGACTTAGTTTTCTGAGAGGTGTGTGGGGTCACGCACGACAGGGCGAACCGAAGATACAGATTGTCGAAATAGTGATGGTGAATGGCGTCGCGATGCACGGGAATTGGTTGTGGAGCCGGAAGTGGCAGAAGGAGAGGCCCGCCGTGGCAGAGACGTGTAACCCCACTGGCGGTAGCCGTAACAAAGATATGGTCGGTCACGTTCGTACTTGTCACAGCCACGTCGCTCATCAATTAAACGCCCCCTACAGAACCGCGAAATGTGCCCACGAATTTTGCAGTAAGAATACACCGGCGGGTTTAAAGAGGGCTCAGGGCGCTGCGGTCGCCATGCTGGATAGTAAGGCTGCGGCCCAGGGACCGGGTTCACCACTGCCATATAGCCAGGAACTGGTAGGGTGGGAACGGCTGCCATGGACAGAGGTGGCCTCCCAGCCACTTCGCAATAGGATTGCGTGACTGGAGGAGGGGTAAGATCGGCGGGAATTCTTCCGTTAGTAGACGCGGCAAGCTCCTCTCTAATAATCTCTGCCAGATTAGGTGTAGCCGAGTAGTGACTGGTAGCAGAAACGGGAACAGAGGTGCGGCCGTCAACTTCTTCGCGAACCAGTTCACGTATTAGAGCTCGGAGGTCCTCATCGCCCCCGTTCCGGGCCACATAACCCCGCTGGAGACGGATCGACTGAAGGTCGTCTAGGCGTTGGCACGTTGTCTTCGAATCTGAAACGGTTGTCAGATTTTTAAGCGCCATGGCAACAAAGGCGAACTGGCCGATCTCTGTCAAGATGTAGCGCACGCGATCAGCCTCCGTCATGTCTTTGTTGGCGTTTCGGCACAGGGCCACATCTTCAATGTACATATTCAACCGTCATGTCTCAATATTTGTTTTTGTAGATTACCTGAGCCGCAATATTAATTGCCTGCTTGCACGATGAGCCTGACCGAATGCAAAAGAGGCACTAAAAGTTCGGCGTCTGTGTACATACCTCGGCAAAGTTGGCGCGGCTCACTCAAACTCACTCACAATTTTTTTTCGAATCACCACTCACTCAAACTCAGACTCAATGCTGAACAGGACATCTGCGCTCACTCAAACTCAAACTCACATTGAGCGCAAAACTCAAAACTCACTCGGACTCAAAACTCAAAATGTACTCAGAACTCAAAATGTACTCAAACTCAAAGTGTAATCAAAACTCAAAATGTACTCAAACTCAAAATGTACTAAAACTCAATATTGACTCAAAACTCAAATTGTACTCAAAAATCAAAATGTACTCAAACTCAAAATGTACTCAAACTCAAAATGTACTCAAAACTCAAAATGTAATCAACACTCAAAATGTACTGAAACTCAAAATGGACTCAAAACTAAAAATGAACTCAGAACTCAAAATGGGCTGAGAACTCAAATGGAATTCAGAACTCAAATGGCTTCACAACTTTCTCATGCTAGGAATTTACTCGGGGTCAGATGGACTCTGATTTTATTAGCAGTCAGTGTTTTCAAATTCACGTGTGGTAAAAATATTACGGGTGCAAATTCGTGAGCTCAAACTCTTGCATTCGCTCCTACAAGGCACCATAGCTCCTGTGAGGTCGGAAACAATTTTTGTTGCAAATTTAATACAGCTATACCTGCTGCCCATGAAGAGTAGCGCTGGTTGGAAGCAATTGTACGTATATATTGGATACCAAACTCTTGATGTAGGCTCCGTGTTCGTGTTCATGACAGAGGCGCTGCAGGCTCGATGGATTGCTAGGTCCCTAGGTCGAAACAAGCAAGATTGGGTGAGGGGACGTGCGCTCACTGCTCCTTTCATTTATGTCGAAGCTGTTTAGGGTTACGATTCCGGGAATTCTTCCTCTGCATCCTGAAAAAATGCCTTGTGTCAAAGCGAACTGTCCCCGCGAATCTCTGAAGCGCGAGGCGTTCACGGATATACCTTTGCTGTTTTATTGCGTAGCATTCTTTGCCGAGTAGTCCCCTCCCCCTATCCCACCATGATCGTGTAACACCCTGCATATACACAAAAATGCAGATATCATTGAAGTTCAACCTGTAATCATTATAAAAGCGTAAATGTAGAGAATTGATAAAACTAAATGTTAAAAAACTAAAAAAGAAATAAGAAAAATATCGAAAATGGCGGACCGTGTAACACGGGACTCATAGATCATCTCAGATTGGGTGAAAATGCAGAGGGGTGTGGCGCTAAAGAATGTGGGGTATCAAATTGAGGGTCTCGAGGAGAGAAATCACGTGGGCCAAACAAAAAAGTTCCTCGTTGTTTGTTGAGGCACGTGTATTAGTTTTTAGTAGCATTTGCTAGGTGGGATGAGCTCTTGTAGCTCCGAAAAACACCACGCTGTCGTAAGCAATGACTGCCACTGTACCTAGCTGTTAACTTCCAGCATGCACGCGTGTGTCAGTGTGTGTGTGTGTGTTTGAGAGAGTGTGTGAGTGAGAGAGTGAGAGAGTGTGTGGGTGAGAGAGAGTGAGCGAGAGAGAGTGAGAGAGAGTGAGAGATTGAGAGTGTGAGAGTGAGAGTGTGAGAGTGAGGAGTGTGAGAGTGAGTGAGATAGAGAGTGAGATAGCGAGTGTGAAAGAGAGTGAGGGTGAGTGAGAGTGAGAGTGAGAGAGTGAGTGTGAGTGAGAGATTGAGAGTGAGAGTGAGAGAGAGTGAGAGAGAGTGTGAGATTGAGAGTGTGAGAGTTAGAGTGTAAGAGTGAGAGAGTGTTAGAGAGTGGGTGTGAGAGTTGAGAGTGAGTGAGAGTGAGTTTGTGTGAGAGTGTGAGAGTGTGAGTGAGAGTGTGTGAGAGTGTGGGAGAGTGAGCTGAAGAGTGAGAGTGTGAGTCCTTGAGGAGTGAGAGCGTTGGAGTGTTTTCGAGAGAGCGCCTTAAGAGAGTGAGAGTGAGAGTGAGATGGGATTGAGTGTGAGTGTGTGAGATGTGTGAGAGTGAGTGTCAGTGTGAGAGTGAGTGTGTGAGTGTGAGTGTGAGTGTGAGTGTGAGAGAGTGGAAAGTGCGTGAGATGAGAGTGAGAGTGAGAGTGGAGAGTGTGAGTGTGAGTGAGAGTGTGAGTGTGAGTGAGAGTGAGTGTGAGTGGAGTGAGAGTGAGAGTGTGAGTGAGAGTGTGAGTGAGAGTGAGAGTGTGTGAGAGAGTGAGAGAGTGTAGAGTGAGAGATAGAGTGTGAGTGTGAGTGTGAGAGAGAGAGTGTGAGTGAGAGTGAGAGGAGTGAGAGTGGAGTGAAAGTGAGAGTAAAAGTGAGAGAAAGTGAGAGTGTGAGTGAGAGTGTGAGTGAGAGTGAGTGAGTGAGTGAGTGAGAGTGTGAGTGTGAGAGAGTGAGAGTGATAATGAGAGTGAGAGTGTGTGAGAGAGTGAGGGTGAGAGTGAGAGTGAGAGTGTGAGTGAGAGTGAGAGTGAGAGTGAGAGTGAGAGCGAGTGAGTGTGAGTGTGAGGAGTGAGTGAGAGTGTGTGAGAGTTGAGATGAGAGAGTGAGAGTGAGAGTGACGTGTGGGAGTGAGTGTGATAGTGAGAGTGTAAGAGAGTGAGAGTGTGGAGAGAGTGAGTGAGAGTGAGAGTGTGAGATTGTGAGTGTGAGAGTGAGAGATGAGAGTGAGAGAGAGTGAGTGAGAGTGAGAGTGAGAGTGAGTCAGTGAGTGTGTGTGTGTGTGAGTGTGAGAGTGTCTGAGAGTGAGAGAGAGTGAGAGTGTGGAGAGTGTGAGTGTGAGTGAGTGTGAGTGTGTGAGAGTGTGAGTGCGAGTGAGAGTGAGTGAGAGAGTGAGAGAGAGTGAGAGTGAGAGAGTGAGAGACTGGTGAGTGAGAGAGAGAGTGAGAGAGAGTGAGAGACTGAGTGTGAGGAAAGTGTGAGAGTGAGAGTGTGAGTGTGAGTGAGTGTGAAAGTGCGCGTGAGTGTGAGTGTGAGTGAGAGTGTTTGAGTGAGTGTGAGAGTGTGAGTGTGAGTGAGTGTGAGTGAGTGGAGTGAGTGAGTGTGGTGAGTGTGAGTGAGAGTGTGAGTGAGTGTGTGTGTGAGAGTGTCTGAGTGAGTGAGAGTGAGAGTGTGAGTGTGAGTGAGAGAGTAGTGTGAGTGAGAGTCTGAGTGTGAGTGTGAGAGTGAGTGAGAGTGTGAGTGAGAGTGTGAGTGTGAGTGAGAGTGTCAGTGAGAGTGTGAGAGTGAGAGTGAGTGTGAGTGTGAGTGAGAGTGAGAGTGAGTGAGTGAGAGTGTGAGTGAGAGAGTGGAGTGTGAGTGTGAGTGAGTGAGAGTGAGCGTGAGAGTGAGAGTGTGAGTGTGAGTGTGAGTGGAGAGTGAGAGTGAGTGAGAGTGTGAGTGTGAGTGTGAGTGAGAGTGTCAGTGAGAGTGAGAGTGAGTGGGGGTGTGAGTGCGTGAGTTGTGTGTGAGAGTGTGAGTGTGAGTGAGAGTGTGAGAGTGAGAGTGTGAGTGTGAGTGTGAGATGAGAGTTGAGAGTGAGAGTGTGAGAGGTGAGTGTGAGAGTGAGAGTGAGAGTGAGAGTGAGTGTGAGTGAGTGAGAGTGTGAGTGATCTGAGTGAGTGTGAGTGTGTGAGTGAGCTTGTGGCTGTGTGATGAGTGTGAGTGTGTGTAGAGTGTGAGTGAGAGTGAGAGTGAGCGTGTGTGAGTGTGAGAGAGAGTGTGAGTGAGTGAGTGTGTGAGTGTGTGAGTGTGATGTGAGTGTGAGTGAGAGTGAGAGTGAGCGTGTGAGTGTGAGTGAGTGAGTGTGAGTGAGTGTTACCTTTTGCTATATACCTTTTGCTATATCCTCATAATTATAACCAGAAAGCATTTTTATATTTGTCCCTCGTGATTTCCCTCGACGAGACCTTTAATTTGATACCCCACACACCCTGCAGGGTCATATGGAATTCCTACCAGTCAAACTAACCATGACTCTCATGACTGTAACCAGGGCGCATTATTTAAGTGTCCGACGTGATTCCCCTAACTGGAACCTTCAATCGACGCCCCACAGGCTTCAGCGGCCTCACCTTGAATTTAACCCAATCTATGACTCATAATGACTATCTCATGATTCGAACTACGAAGCCTTTTTTTATTTGTACCACGTGATTCCCCTCGTCAAGACCGTAAATTTGATACCCTGCATGCCCTAGCGGGGTCACTTCGAATTTTACCCCAATATAAGACTCGCCATGGCAATCTCATGGTTATAACCAGGAAGCATTTTTGTATTTCTCCCGCGTGATTCCGCTCATCAAGACCATTAATATGATACCCATCACATCCTAGCGGAATCAATTTGAATGTTAAACCAATCAATTACTAACCATGACTATCTCATGATATAGCCCTACCACATTTTTGTCCCACGTGATTTCCTTATCGGAACCTTCAATTTGATGCCTCGGACACCCAGTGGCATCATTGTGAATTTTAACCTAATTTATGACCCATTTTGACTATGTCATATTAATAATCAGGAAGCACGTGATTGCCCTAATCGAGACCTTTAATTTGGTACGCTACACGCCCTAGCGTCATTTACTTGAATTTTAACCGAATCTATGACTAACCATGACTACGTAATGATATATCCATAACTCATTTTCTTACCAAATGATTCCCACATCGAGACCTTGAATTTGATTCCCCACATGCCCTCGCAGCGTCATTTTGAATTTTAACCCAATCTATGACTCATTATGACGGCCTGATGACTACAATCAGGAAGCATTTTTTTATTTACCCCACGTGATTCCGTTAATCCGGACCTTTCATTTGATACCTTACACGCCTTAGCCTCGTCAGTTTCACTTTTCACCCAATCTAGTGTGGTCATTATTCTGTGTTAAGGGACGCTGCCCAGTCAATACAGCTAATTCATTTGAAACCGCAGAATGGACAGCCCCCGCCCCATTTCCCCCCGGCTCTGACCTCTTCCTTTGTGACCCCTAGTATCAAGCCATTAACAGTAGCAGGCGAACAACCAGCACGCCAGCGCCCCCATGTGGTTTCCCACCACCCTTTCCCACGCTCTTAGTCGATCCGTCAGGAGGAAAAGTTAAGACAACCCTTTTTTATGACCTCACCTGTCAATTATCACTCACGTGCACAGCCGCGAAAATTAGGTATACAGCAAGTGCTTATGGCCATAAAAATTCAACAAGAAATTAAAAAAATCAGATACCCCCTCCCTCCCAACCGATCATGCAGATCGCGATTGGTGCCGTACCCGCAGGTAACCTGAATTCCGAGCTCACAGTGACGCATGAAACTTAACAGCCAACCATAGCTGCCTGCTAGGCTACTCATATGTATTCAAACTCAAAATCGACTCCAAACTCATATGTACTCAAAACTCAATATGGACTAAAACTAAATATGCACTCACACTCGAAATGTACTCAGAACCGAAATGGACTCAAACTCAAAATGTACTCAGAACTCAAAATGGACTCAAACTCAAATGGTACTCAGAACTCAAAATAGACTCAAACTCAAAATGGACTCGAACTCAATATGTACTCAGAACTCAAAATGAACTCAAACTCAAATTGTACTCAGAACTCAAAATGGACCCAAACTCAAAATGTACTCGGAACTCAAAATGGACTCAAACTCAAAATATACTCAGAACTCAAAATGGACTCAGAATTCACTAGGTCTCAGGCGTACGCAAACTCAATCGAACTCAAACTCAGTCGGGATCACTCGGCTCAAGCTTACTCAAGCTCATACTCACCATGCCACACTAGCCTCGTGCTCACTCAAGCTCAAACTCACGCGTGAGTTTGAGTCCAAATGAGTCTGAGTGAGTGGACTCATGAGTGAGTTCGCCGACCTCTGTCTGTGTATACATATAAACATATATGTATTAGTTAAGGCACAGCAGGTGAACACTCGCAACTACTGTGGGGACACCGTTTCTGAACCAATGTGCAGCTGAGCAGAAGAACTTAGATTAGATCCCCACCACAGATAGACAGACAAATGTTTTTATTTGGGATGGCTCGAGGCCGCAGGGTTGAAGGATGGAGTTAATATTGTGTGGCCATGGCTGCCTCACAAACGAAGTGCCACGACACAGCCAACATAGCTTTGTGTTGATCACGTGGCCGGATTCAGTCCTGATAGGAGAGGACCCAGGCGGGACGATATTTGGGCGAAGCCGATCGAATGCGCCGCAGCCGCAGACGAGATGGTGGATTGTGGGGGTCACGTGTGTTTGCAGGCGAAGCAACGGACTGGTCTAGGAAACGCAGCAGCGGAACCACTCTTATAGAGGTTTCCTTCGTGGGATGTAGGTTGGGGCGCGTAATTCCGCCATCGAGAAACCACGTCGTCTGTTTATGGTTACCCTGCCCGCGCCCAGTTGAGGAACACGTGAGCACCTCGGGGTAGACCAGAGGGTGTGGGGTCGTCGCATGGGGAAATAGAAGCGCCAATTCCTGCCTCCGATTACGTCGACGGCGGCACTCCACATCTGGATCAGTAAGCAGCGTGTATGGTCTTACAGGCAGCATGAACTAGGAATGGTGTAAAGAAGCCTCGCTCGCAAGTTCATGAGCCTTCTCATTTCCTGGGTGTCCTTGATGGCCAGGAATTCAGCGTACCGTTACCAGTACTCCAGAGTCAGCCCTGAGTTCCTCAAATTCCTGCTTGATAAACTGGGCAGTGCTGTTTTGCCTGGGTGGACCAATGAGGCATTTCAGTACCTCAGTGCAGTCAGTCAATATTTCCACCTGGTCGTAACGCCGTTCTGGGTGATCGGTGACAACCTGACGTGCAAGGTGAATATCTTCCTTTATGGCAAAAAGCTCAAGTTCCCTGTATCGGGGTCGGCGCCCAGTGAAATTATTCGAATGCTTTGAAGTTCATCGGAGTTCGACACAGCGGCTACTGCCGCCATACAGGACTCGACCCGCAAAGACGCGTACACAGCTATCTCGATTGTTGTACTGCTCCGAGAAGTAGCACCGGCTACAACCAGCGAGGTCCGCTGCGACGTGCGCCTCCGACGCTGAGTTTTAGAGGGTGCAGGGTGTTGCGCTGTAACAAGCGTGTCCTCCCATGGCGGGATATGCTTCTTTATAAGCGGCGTGTCCACCGGTGGAATATGGCCATCAGCGGTCAGTAATCGGCACCCTTGCGGTGTGAGTTCGTGGCGATCGGAGACTCCTCGGGATCGGGCAAGGACCGTTTCTTCGAGAGTGGGATGGCCAGCATAGCCGTACAGCTCAGTGACCTTCGTGTGTCAGCGAAGCCCAGTGATGACACGAAGGGCTGCCCTGTAAAGCGTCTCGAGCTGTTGCGTCTCACGTTTCGTGAGAGGAAAGCACAGAGCCCCGTAGCAGGTTTTGCTCACCGGAATGGCTTGAACTAGTCGGCGGGCGATGTTTTGGAACGCTCCACCGAACGTATTAGAAATTCTTCGGATTAAGCTTAGCATAGGAGTCCATTGTGCCTTGAACTGTCGAAGCCATTCTGAAGCTCCTCCGGACTCGTGGACTGGAATGCCCAGCACTCTGATCCACCGTTCTGGGGCCCGCAGACGTGTTTGACCTCCCATGGTGACAGCAACTAGGGTTTGCTCTTCTGGCCTACCTGTAATGATGAGAAAGTTGGTTTTTGCCAAGAAAACCTCCATTCCTGTAGCGGGGAGGAGACTCGTGAACGCATCAAGAGCTTGTTGCAGACTACGCACAGCGCTTTCTGTCGACGAATGATCCGCAGCTTCGGTCCATATAGTGACATCATCGCCATATGCCGTGACGTGGACGCAGGGGATAGCTGCAACCCCTCGCACAAGCTTAGTCATGACCAAATTGAGCAGAGTGGGAGATAGGAGTGCCCCCTGTAGAACGCCTGAACGGTTGTGAAAGTGTAGAGTGTCTTGGCATCCAGAGCGGATTTCAAAAGTCCGGTTGGCCAAGAAACACCGAACAAAATTGTTCAGCCTCTTGCCCGTGTAGGCATCCGCCAGCGCCTCAAGAACAGCTACGTGTATGACTGTGTCATAAGCTTTGCGGAGATCCAACGCAACCATGACGTGCGGGCGCTTGTGATGTGTTTTCCGTAGAATACGCCGCAGGAGAAACAGGAACTTCTGGGTCTCCAGATTGTGCCAGGAACCCAGTTTGACAGGGGTGAAAATACTCACCTTCCTTCTCGAGGTGTTGATTCAATCTGGTCACTGCGATCCGTTCTATTATCTTACAGATGGTAGACGTAAGTGAGATAGGTCGAAGATTGGCCATATCTGACGGTTCTTTCCCTGGTTTCGGAATGGGAGGCATTACAGCATGTTGTAGAGCTGCCGGCCCCTGTCCGCTGGATCCTGATTTCATTTATCTTCTCAAGAAGCTCCCTCCGAAATGGCGCGGGAAGGTTTCCAGGCATTGTTCACGTGACGCTGTCGTTCCCAGTACACTACGAACATTGATTTGCTCCAAAACCATCGTAAGTTCTACAATGGAGAAGAAAGACTCGATAGGCTGTGGTTCGTTCATCTCGAGAGGAGCATATATGTATCCGGAGGAGGCAAGGTTACTGGTTGCGGGAAAAAGATAGAAGCTGATTCCCTTTCAAAGTGCTCCTGATCCATCCCGGTGCGGAGCATCATCGCCTGCACCGTTCCTTGGAGCTTACCGCGTCCACAAAGAGACCGGAGCGTTGACCAAAGCTTTCCTGCTCCTGTATGCCGTGAAAAAATTCCACAATATTTTTCCCAGCTCTGCCGAGCGAGTAGTTTTGCATGACGGCGGATCTTCGTGGTTTGTTGGCGTATTTTCACCAAGTCGTGGTACGTGCGGCCACCGGCGATGTACGTCTCCTCCACTTCATCCCTGTGCTTCCAAAGGTTGACCAGGTGACCATCCGGTGGTGAGGGGTCTCCTTCAACCTCTGAAATGCTAGTAGCGGCTTACGCAGCCCTCAGAATTCGATTTAATGATTTCGGGCAGGGTTTGTCTGGTCCGTTGTATCCTGTCGGCTGAATAAGTAGGTTGCGGCGTGCCGCAACTTCACGGTTGCCTCCACATACGTGCGCCCCCGCACCGCCCAACACGCTTCCACTAGGGTCAACTTCTCCTGGATGCGGCGCCTTCGCGCGTTTTACCCTGATGACGCAGCTTGTATTCGCTGGAGATTTCAATGCCGAGCACAAAGGCCCGGGGGTACCAAACTTCGCGCTGTCGAGGATTGCAACTTCTAGAAGAGGCTGACGAGGCGGACCTAAACCTTGTAAACGACCTTAGTCCAACGCGGAACCAAACAGCCACCACATCTTGGGTGTCTGTACCAAAAGCGGCTGTTGGTATCTGGGAGTTGGCTACTGTCATTAAAACGTAAATATTGTTTGACATTCGGCGACAGTCTGTGATGGATCTAACCGAGATGCACGCGTTACACTGGGTACCGTGTACCATCTGTAGCCGTACAAACTGGGGCCAGTTCCCTGAGTTTCTTGGAGAAAATTCCCACTAGTTTCGTATCCATGCTTGTGATGTGCTCATTCAGTTCGGGTGCCGCCGCGCGGATGCCGTGACAGTTTATCGCTGTTGGACATGGTTGTTCTCCCCGTAATGTAACTTCGAGCTTTGCTCTGTTTCAATAGCAGTATCTGCTTTTGCCTTCAGATGTGGCATAAGTTCTCGTAATATGGATCTCACCAGCGTGGGAAGGTCAATGCACGGAAATCTGGAGGCTGCGGCACAGTGTGGCGTCTGTGTTCGCTAGGGTGAGCATTTCTGTAACAACTGGCTCGTTTGGTCTTTCTTCTTAATCTTCTCGTCAGCAAGGGCCACGTCAAATTGCCTATGAGGAGATTGTAGATGGCGTCGCTGGGAGGATCTCTGGCCGCAGTATTTTGATGCTGTTTGGCATGTGTGGTTGCCTGGACCGGCGTGGTAACCTGTTGGACCGAGAAACCTGTTTCCTCGAAGCTGTGGTCGACGTAGATGCTGCCGACTGGTCAGACATTTCAGTAGAAGATTCAATCGCAACCTCGGTCTCACAGATGGGCTGTATTCGTTCCTGCACCGGTGCTGTCGGCTTTATTTTACTCTCTGGCGACGGAAAAGCAGTGTTATTAGCAATGTCGGGTGAGTGACGTATTATTTGTTGCCTTGGAGTCTCTTGCACGCTTGTGCACTTTGTGCTCTATGCGCTCCTGCACTTGCTGTAACCTTTTAGCCTTTGTTGGGCCTACAGGATCACGTGCTGTGTGCCCCTCCGTATGGCATAGTAACCATTTCCTTTATGAAGGCAATAAAAATGACAAGATCAGTGTAAAGATATTTAAACACGGAAAATATAGCAAAAATGTGTTAATTATTATTTAGTTCTTAACAAGATAGTGCTGCAGAGTCGAGGATAGCGAATTCACTGCTTCCAACGCCTCGAATGTGCGCCTCCGGTACAGAACCGAATAGTTACAAGCAAGGCGCTGTGTAACGATGACTTCTGGAGCGTAGACCGGGGGATTTATAAATGCATATAAAGGAAAGAGGGCTATAACGCATTATAAAGGGAAGATACGACTGCTTCTTAGGCGTGGCAAACGAACGTCTGGCATTAGGTACGCGTACGCAATCTAGAAGACATGCTGACAGGTAGCAGAGCGACTACTAATAAATGGAGCGAGTAGTACGGAAAGACAATACGGGAGCTATAAAATAAAACATGCAGTGTAAAGAATGAAATCAAACGATTCATAGTAGCAGCCGCAGATAGTCTAATATCAACGCCTTCAGGGTACAATGAAAGCAAGCATTCTGACTATGACGCTAATGTTTATTTTAACAACATATTGGCACTGATTAGGAAAAGGAACGTGGTTGAGGCAATAAGTAAAAGTAACAAACATACCAAGGCCTTTCGTCGCTCCTTTGACACTCTGGGTTTCCATGCCAGCTAAGGTAAAGTACGATTGGCTTGTTAAATATTTCCACAAAATGGTTAACAGACCGTGCGAATTTACTTTCGCCGATATACCTTCCAAATAAGGCGGTATGTAACTACAGCAACAAGCAGCCATTAAAAGGCCATTAACAGCAAAGCAGCCATTAACACATAATTAGTATTTAAAACACGCCTCCCCAACCGACAGCGGTGGCAGCACACTGTTGATAGTGTTTTTTATCTTATGCCTTGTGTGGAAGAAGAGAGGAGAGGACCGCGGGATGTGGGTGATTCTTTTTAATGGCGGATGGATCCCTACAATGATGGTAATAGTAGGAGGCAGCAGCCAAGCTGCCTCTTCTTATTCTAATATTTTTAACCGTATTCTACCATGATGGTTATAGAACTATTTGGGGGCAGCTGCTAATGGCCACCTCTTCTTCCTTTCTGATAATTTCTACGCCTTGTCTACCCAGTCTTGTCGGTTTGTTTTACGAAGCTAAGCGGTTTATTCTTGCTTCTTATCTTCTAGCTGACGCTGAACAATGCGACAAAAATTCAATTGATCCAAGGATTGGAATTATTACACCAGTGTCACCAACAACCTGCTCAAAATATGGGAGAATCTTCTAGCAAGGAGAATAAAAGAGCGAAACACCTCTAAACAACGGAATAATATTTTGATTGCGTTAGAAAGATTGGCAGAATTCTATACGGGTTTTCAGGGTGACCTCTAGGGTACTTCGTAAGTTGCTTAAGTACACAAAAGACGACGATAATGGCTCACATGCACGCTATACGGAAGATTGGCCTTCTCAGAAGAACTTTTTAGTCTTAGCATAGCTGCTCCAACGTAGCTAAGAGAGTATCCTCCCGATTGTCACGATATCGTTTTAGGCTGTTATGTTGGCTGAAGCAGTGTGGCAGCACTGCTTTTTAATTTGTGACAAATCTTAGCCGTACATCAGTGTTGTAAGCAAACAGGTTTGTGTCGAAATTTTCCTAGACCAAAAAATTAAGGAACACGGTTACCTAATATTTGAAGAGGACCATTTTGTCAAGACGAAGGTATCTATTCTTACAAAAAACCACCGTATCACTATCGTGCCATCTCCAGGCCTCGAACGACGTCGAAATGACACATTTATGGCTTCAGTCAGTCGTCGACGATGTCAAATCACCGGTCGACGTGATGACAATACTATCCCTTCTGAAAGAAGCCCTTGAAAGGATTGAGCTTCTCTTCCAAGAGCTAATCTAAGCGGGTAAGTCTGATTACCAAATGAACTGCCCGCAATAGGCGCCAATCTGGTCAGGAAAGTTTTTCTGAAAAAAAAAACCCCGCATGGAACGGCATACCGAAGGTGACCACCTTTTAAAGCGAGCGCTGGGTTTGCGGGACGCGTCGAGTGCTGTCGAAAAACTATTGCACTTATTCATAGACAGGTCGATGGAATGCTCAGATAACATCTTTTGAAACCTGGCGCATGCGTGAAATTAGGCTTCATTTGTGTCAAGATTGTCCATAAAAATTGTAAACATATAACGGTTTAGATAATACGTTCTTTACCAAAGGTTCATTATTTTTTTTTCGATTTAATCCTTGATGGTTTGGCAATGATCTAGATAAACTTTCAGCGAAGGGTCAATGAATTTCTCACGAAGGTTTTTCAGCAATTTTGACACAGGTGCATATGTTAGAAAGATTTGAAGATTTTTTCAAATTTTTTTGGGAAGTGGCTGTAAAGTTTTTAGGCTGAACCACGAGATTCGACAAGTTTTACACGATTCATTTGGGTAGTTTTAATGCTCCCAGTTTCTATTTTTGGGTGGATCGATCCAGGAACGTTCATCAAGTGAGGACTAAGGCCGCTGTTGTAACATATTTACGCCAGTTAGGTACTTCTGAGATATCACGTGACCTGAGCTGTATTTTGGCGATAGGGTATTGAAAATATTATGCCAACGGAGCATTCCCCCAAAAAACACTTTCATGTCGAAACGGAAAAATACCAGTCTGGTTACGGTTCCCATGTTAGAAAAATCATTTCGTTTCGGTTTCTTGCCACTTCGACGAAATCGCGTACCGAAGCAGTTCGCGAACCGATTTGATGAGTTGAATTATCAGAAGATACAGGGAAAATATTTAGTACTTTTAAGACAACAATAAAAACAAAATAAAAGCAAAAATTCAAAATTTTACAGTTTACTATTAACAGTCGTAACAATTTCAAAAGAAGGTTTAAACAATTGGGCTAGATATTAAGACGAAAATGTTGTAACTATTTGTCTATTTTCCCATCCAGAGCGTATGTTGTCCTCGGAACTGCATAAAACCACCGCCATGCGTTATGTCGGTGGGATGTATGTTCTGCGTAGCTATTTTTTGTTGAAATCAAAATTCTCGCCATGAATCAGCCCAGCACGCCAACCGGCGTGATGTGCTAGAGCTGCGAGATGGCGTGTTTCTGTACCACCCATTTACATCAGAATATATTACCAGTGTTATAGCATTAACACAATCCTAAATACAGCCACGTAAATTCTACCAATGAATTAGGTTTCTTGGTCACCTAGAATTTTTAGTTAGGGGTCTGCTTCTGCGGAGCTTAACCCGCCTGTTTTATTAAAAGTAAGCGTTATTAAAAGGTGATCATCGGCATACATTTTGCAACGGGACCAACAGCTGTACACTCCGCAATAATATTTCATCAATCCATTTTCCCACACCCCCAGCATTTTTACCGCTACATTGAAGAATCTTCATTGAAAAATCATTGAAGTTTAGGAAAAAGTGTCTGATTACTTCACTTCTGTTAAGCTTCTGAGCTTTTTTCCCATAGTGTTTGTTTTCCTTGCAATGTGTTGTTTTCATTTGCATGCGATTGTTAATGTTATTTTGTTAGCTTTCCATGCTAGAGGCTATTCCTTTGTAGATTTGTGCTCCGCCTTTGTATATATCTGCGCAGCGCTCGATACTCACTGGTTTAGTGTTGTGGTATATTGCTTTATATCTATGCAATCTTTTTATATTGTGTTCATTTTGAACATCCAGATGTACCACTCCCCTTAATAATGCCCTCCGGGCCATGAGGGTGCTTGAAATAAAAAAAAAACAATACCTAAACAAATTTTGCCACTACAAACTGAAAGGGCTACTTGACGATTGAAGCACGAGATGGAACTTGCTTGGGCAGACGCTTTTTAGTTTGTTGACTGCAATATACCCCCTCTCGAGAGGTTAACTATAGCAGTAGAGTGGTCAGTTGGGCAGTGAGTAAATGTGCACATCCAAAAACAAATCAGAGCTGAAAACGTCAGAAGAACTGAAAAGACGAGGGCTGAGTGAATGGGACATAGTGGAAATGTCCTGCTTTCATAGACGTGTTATCTGCTTTACTGCTGCTGTTCCTCCCAAGACAAAATAAGTGTTGCCTGCATGCGTGAGGGCCACAGTCTCTTAAAAAAGAATATTTTTGCAGGATAGGCAATAGTTTTCCCTGCTAAATTCATTATTTTGTATCGTGACTAGTGCGAGCTTGTCTGCTGTACCACACTGGATCTGAACCGACAATAATGCCAGTAAACACGACACTCGCTTTGTTTGCAACGATGCCACATTTTAATATAAAAGGTCAGACAAACGAAACGATTTGTAGATAGCAATATCCACCTGTTGGGGTTTGCTTACTCTATTTTGCCTATATTCGCGTAATTATTCGAAACCACGTGACGTGCCTTTTCTTTTGATCATTTTCCTTGGAAACACACTTCGTAAAATATTGGCGCGTTTGATTCCCCGATGCCATACGTTGGGATAGAGGGGCAGCTTATGTTGATGAGGGCTTCAAAGTAATTAAAACCACTGCGAAATAAATATACGTGCGTCAATATTTTCACACAGATCGTCTACGTTTTCGTCCACATTACGAAAACGGACGCAGGAGACGGGGATGGAACTGATGTCGTTGTGGCCAACCACACAGGGCTTATGAAATAAGCAAGTCCTGCGGTTCACACTTGTCAAGTTTTTCAGGAGTTCCACTGTTTAAATAAATCATAAAATGAAAAAAGCTTGCAAACTTCGTTTGTGGGCCTTCGCCGTTGAGCAGTGCAGCACTATTGCAGCCTCACTGCTGCTATAAAGACGCAGATGGGGAAGGACAAATTCGTATTTTATCGCCTGTGATCTGCCGAGAATGACATTTCGTTCAGTCACTATTGTACTATCCTGCGCTACCAGCAGCAACACGCCTTTGCTAGATTGATCCGCATTCTTTTTCCTTTTTGAAACTACAAATAGAGCGTTAGTATTGGTTGGATTGGCCTGGAGAGAGAGGTTATATCAGAGGGCTTGAAGTTGATGTTACCGGAAAGAAAAACCGCTTCACTCGCAAAACTGGGTATTGTCAACAACAGGCTGTCATTCCGTTTGTCGTAAACCGCCGACCTTACTTAAGTTTTCTATTTCAGTTCCATTTTGGCTTAAGCATGGTTAAAAAATAAGGGTTCGGTTCGGGTTCGTTTGCAATTCGACACCCTGATTACATCAGCGTTATCATAATAATTATCAACAACTGCCTACTCAGGCCCACTGCCGGAGCAAGGCCTCTCCCAATGACTTCCAACCCCTCTGTGTCGGTGCTCGAGTCCACTGTTAGTCACCTAATTTCCCGATTTCATTCTTCGATCGCGTTAGTGGCGTTCCCCTTATTCTAGACCGGTATCTTGATATCCACTTTGTTGTTTGATTTCTCCACCGGTTGGCGTTTCGTCAGACTACAGACCAGCCCAAGTCAATTTCTTCTTACTTGAACTATGGTATCGTCTACTTGAATTCCTTACTTGAACAATGAAGTTCGGTTATTGCCTTTATGTGGTACTCCTAACAGCGCGTAATGTTGAACGGTTATCTTTCTGTGGTTCCCACTAATCATCCACCCAAAATTGGTAGTCTTTGATGACGTGGAAGGATGTAACCGTATGTAGAGTTCTCAATTCCGTGTTGTTTTTCTAATGGTCACTTCCGGTGAGTTGTCACTGGTAGCAGTTCAGTCGAATTTGAGGGGTCTGTCCAGCAACACTGTAACGTGGTTGTCTGATCTTGGTTTCTCAAATGTGTTCATTAATCGTCGTGATAGCACCATTTTATTGAACAACGTGAGGCGCCGGTCCCCGGACATTAGTGGTTATTTATTGTAGGAGTTTAACTGTTACTTTACACTGATGTTGTTTGTAGGAGGTGCCTACCAATAGCCACCTCTTCTTTCTCGGTGATATTACCAACAGTGGTTAAATCAGTGCATCGTTCATCCTAGATGTAATAGTTATCGCAAATTTTAGTTGTGTGGTGTGGGGATGTCCTAATGAGTTTTTCTTTTAATTAATTGGCAGAAGAAGCCGTTCAAAAAACGATTGAGTTCTCAAATATTTGTTTCTGTTGTGTTAAGCGCGAAATTATACCTAAGATAAAATTTACTTAGTGTGGCGATTTGCATCGTAAGATTACCGATCAGCACAAAAAAAACGTCTTCTGTCTAAATTTTGGATCAGATATAAGTGGTGTGAAGGATAGGGATTAATATTGAAGGAATCAAAATATAGGGCACTTTGTCTTTTATGACACGAATTCATCTCATGAGTAAATAAATTTATATGTTCTAATTTTGAAATTCCAATTATCATATTGGCCTAGGTGTAAATACACACAAAAAATAAATTCATACAGAAATCAATACAATTACAAACGGAGAAAAGGGATCTTCGGATTCTTTCGCCGTAAACTCCGCAAGGTGCCGTTTTCACTAGAATTGCTGCAGTACGAAATCTCTTGCCCTCCCAAAACACGACTATACAGCCGGTATTTCAGCTCTTCTTATGCTACTCTAGAACAAAAAAGGCTGCTTGCTTATTCATTTAAATTATAATCTTCAGATGCTGCTTAAACACTGCGATCTCTTTGGGCCCTTCTCGGTTGTCATTGCACAAGGAACTATTCCAAATGTTTTTATCATAACGTTTATCGTCATTCCCCTTTCCCAGGGCAACCTATTTTTCTGACAACGTATTTCTCCATACGTGCCGATTACGATAACCATTTTGAATATACATTTAACCAGTAACTGCATTTTATGACTCGTTTGTACCAAACGCGTATACAAAAAGAATGATCTTCCTCGAGACATTGTATTAATTTCAAGTTGTTGTTTTACAACAGCTCCAGCAGTTCCTTTACAATGAAGCTGTATACGCCTCGGTTTCCACATTGCCGTCTGCGTATATTGATGTTCAACGGAAATCTTGCGCACCGAAGCGCTGATACTGTATGTTTTCATCTTGAAGTTCTCCAGGTGCTACGTGATGCGGGTGATTTTTTTCGTCCAGCTGTGACGGCTTCCAGGGCGGCATTTTGCCCAATTTCTTTCGCGCCTAAGCTGGTGAACGTCCCCGATTGCCAGGTATGCATGCTGGGTTGGGGATGGAGGGAAGGAGGAGGCAAGCACGCAGTGTCAGGAGTCAAGACGTTCAGAAAGAATGCAACCGGTGTCGTCACAGAGCACATTGCATTGGCGCAAAGCCACAACATCACAAGCAAAGCATAATCCTCATTGGTGGCTTTTCAATTTTGCTTCTCTTGTGTAATGTTATCTCGTCAGTTTCTCTTTATATTTACCATAGAGAGGACGCGTGTAGTTCTCCGACGAGGAGTGAACCGCTTTTCATGGACTGGTAAGCTAAAAAAAGCTTGGTGAAAGGGTACGCACGCTTCGAGAAGCTTCGTCTCAAACATCACCAGAGGTATAAGTTGCCCGTCTAGAACGCCCGAGTCTGGAGAAGCGTGCTTGTGCACTATGACGGCGTGTAAAAACCATCGACAAACTGTCGCGCCGCCGACACCAAGTGCATGTGCCAAGTACGAACAGGCAAACGCAACCGTGGTCGCGTTGGCTAGAGCTCTGGGGAATGGTTTCCTTGTGTAACGGCCAAGTTTGATAGGGAGTTTCGGAGCAAGTTCTTCTGATAACCGTGTGCAGTGTGAAACAGACTGTGATTCAGTGTCCATAACCATAAAAATAAACATGTTTTATTTAATAGACATAATTTCCCCACATACCAAAATCGCTAGTCTCCTATCAGCCCAATAGTAGAAGTGATCAGGAATTTTTTCGCCAGAACTTGTTTGAACCTATGCAATGCAAAAGTCCTGAATGATTTCATATAATAAGATTACAAATGCAGTTCCGTGTTGTCGCGGAGTACCTCGTTGCGGTTGAGCCTCCACCGAGCCGAGAAAGTCAGACACCTTGCTTCAAAGTTTTAATGGCGATGACATGCCAATTCACAATAAATATGATACCCGTACCCTAGGTTCCAGGAGCTACTTCTACTTCAGCGCAATTGCTAAGATCCTCCCGGCCCCGAAAAGTAGAACGTCCACATGCAGCCAATGGCTCCTGGACTAAACACCGCATCACCATTATCTGTAACAATCTAACCTCAAATCCAGTTCCGACTAAACAGTCCATTGTGTTTGGTAATGGCTTTTCATTCTATTTGGTTCTTTGGTTTCTTTTGGTGTATAAAAGCTGGAAACCAAATTAAAACGCGCTCAGCGTTTTACTATTCAAAAACTATTTGTGTTCACAGGGCCGGGAGCAATTCAAGTAAGATCGCACGCTGTATCGGTTCGCGAAGCTTTTCTTGACTCTCGCGAACAATGCGTCTGATCCCTCATCCGAATCCCCATTTTTGTGCAAGTCAGCAACTTTTTATGTATGGGGCGTGTCGGCAACTGATTCAATGCCTTAAAAGTTGGTTGTTCACGCCCTCACATCCACATCTCTTGTCGGGGTAGGGTTAACATGGATGCTTGCTGGATTTCCCTTCACCATGTGAGTCCGCTTCAAATCCCGTAAGTTACCTTGCTTTATCACATTGTTTGGTGTGCTGTTTGCTGGACGCAAAACCTGGAGATAAGGCAACAAAGGTGTTGCCTAGAATCGTTGCAGGGTCCCCTTTTGATTCGTCGCTGCGTCCCACCTGCGTACTCAATACGCAGGTCACTTTTAAAGTTGTCTGAAGAGCAGGACTCGGTTCATGGAAAGGGCCTTGAAGTGTCCACCCCAGCGATGCTTATATAGCTATTAAACTTGCACACGATTATTGCTAATGAAGTCTCTTGTCATTGTTGTCTAAAGTTGGTCAGATCCTATTACAGTTTGATACCTTTGTCCCTAATTCTTAAGGAACGCAGCCATCATACACCCTGATGGAACGTTTTTAATGGCGATGGCAGACTGATTGTTTACAGTGACAATGATAGTGTGGCGGTATGGGCCAGGAGCTTCATCTGCAATTCGCAACAAACTCCAGGCCACAAACGGACTTCTAAAAAACATTAATATCATTAAACATTAATAACCATGTCACCACAGTTCCTGGTGAAACGAAAACGTTTAGTCCAGTTCAACCAAGATAGTCTTTTTCTTCCACCGTTGCTTTCTGTTATTTGCATTTCTTCCGGTGCCTCCAGGCTGCAAACCACATTTCCTCGACGTGTTCAGATGGTCGTAAAAAGCCAACCTGCTGTGAAGAAGGTGCTGGTAGCCATTCAAGTATGCCTGCGCTGCTGTATCGGGCCGCGAATCAGCTCCTGTCTTTAGCAAGTAATCACCAGTCATAGGTTTCTGCACATCACATACATCTGTAACCTTCGAATCCCGGAGAGCTGCCGGTGAGAAAGTAGACTTTTTCAAAGGCGAATGTATCTTGAGTCCCTCTATAGCCTTCGCTTCCGCGTTTTCGGTGGTATAAAATGCTATGAATGCAGTGTCAGACGATTGGGCAACAGTGCTGCTCTGCGTGTACAGTAGGTGCTGCGCAGAGTCGAGTCATGACGCGTCGTCTAGTGATACTTGCGCACTCAGCACGCAAGTCACTTCCGTCGTTCTCTGTAGCGCAGGACTCGGTTTGCTGACAGGACCTTCCAGCGTCTACCCAACCACAGTCTTTATTGTAACCAATCCTTTTTCTTGCTAGCTTCTAATCCGTTCGCGTGCCACTATTGTTTACAGTTGGTCGGCTCCTGTGAGCGGTCGACGTTTCGGTCCGCAGTTCCTTGGGAAACAGTTTGTTCGTTTGGAAGTCGGTAGCCTACCTATCTTAAATTTTCCGCGAAAGCATCCTTTATATTCATATTGGAACGTTCGGACAACGGGTTGGAACGGCAGTCGCCTCTGCTCTGTTTCGCCAAATTAGCTACACAGTCGGAGTTTCACTATTTTGTATCGTTCCTTCCAAGGAACGGCCCATCCAAACGTGTTTACAGCTACGCTGGTCTCTGCCACTCCCTTTAGTCCCAATTTCGCCACGAGCTCTTCCTTGATATAAGTTCGCTGGGGGTTACCGTCGAAAATGCAACGCACGAAATTTGCGTCGTAGGAACCAGTGAACCATGATCTGAATGTTTGGAGGTGCACTCCTTCATCCTGCTAGCAGCTAGTGCTGGCACTAGATGCTGACTCGATGTCCTGCGTCTTCATCAGAAAACTGGAAGCGGTGTCACTGTGCTTTTCGTCTTTATTCCATTTACATGTATAGTTTCGGTCTCACATGACAGTCGCATGTCTTTCCTTTCAACTCCTGCACCACATATTTCGCCGGCACTCCTTTGACCGATGACCCGCCATCGCACATCTGCAGTATTGCGTAGCTTTGGTCATACGAATGTTTTCTCGGATACTCACTGAATCGTGGCATGCCTCGGTAATGTGCGTTGAGGATTTGCGAAAAAAGCACTCGTTTCTTTTGGGCACGGCATCTTGCGAGGCGTGCAGTACCGACCTGGATAGGCCATTACGATCGAGGGGGGCCACTCGATTTCGTTGAAGTCCCTATTGGAACACATTTCTCTCTTGCTCCGAGCTCAATCTTCTTGTGCCACAAAAGCTGCGGCAGTTGTTGGGGTGTTGAATTTTCTTTCCCAGAAGAGGAAGCTGCCGTGGAGCGCACTTTCTCATGGCGGCGAACGTGTCAATGAAACGTTATGACGATCTCGTTTTGCAAAGCCTTGAGCAAAATTTGATTTGATTTGATTTTATTTTTATTTCTTTGCAAAAACCATGGGAGGCTGAGACTAAAGCCGAACGTGGCCTGACAGAGGCCCCAGCCACCCGATTTACAGCGTACATAACAACACGTCCGTTCACAAATTTAAGCATAATAGCACAATCGTAATAGAGAAATAAAACAGAGCAAAATCATTACTACACTTCTTATGTTTTATAAAAAGCATGGGTCTCAAATTCACAAAGGGATCACAATGTACACATAAACGCAGTAATTCGTACGCATGAACTTTTCATCAGTTACTCTACTATGTCACAATTACGTATTCACATGTTTTTGTTTGTAATTGTTTCTAGTTTATACCGTTATAGGAATATGTGGACATATACTTCGAACCCTAAATACAAATCAGTATTACGAGCGTTTTGGTTAAGTAACGCTTCTTTGACCTGTTTTTTAAACGTAAGTTCACTGGCGTCGAAGTTTAATTTTTCTCCTAATTTGTTTAATATTTCAGTTGACTGGTACAGGAAAAACTGCTCACCATAGTCCGTTCTTACTTTTGGAGTGTGCCGTATTGTATTGCTGAGATGGTAGCCAGAAGATTTATCGTTAACTTGATTGTGGGTCTTTTGCTTATAAATGGTGTGCAGAACGTTCATGTAATAGATTTGGCCAGCTCGAAGCATTGAATATTCAGTAAATAAAGGACTTGTCCTCAAATCTGCGGAACAGCCACGATAATCTAAATATATGCGTAAAATTCTTTTTTGCAATACAATGAGCCCGTTATTATTAGTTTTAGTTGTGGTCCCCCCCCCACCAAAATCCCGTAGCATATTTTCGAATAAATGAGAGCATTGTATACGCTTTGTTTCAACCATAGTGGTATGAAATGGCCGATTCTATATATGAGACCTATACTTTTAGAGGGTTCGGAGTACAGGTGAGCAATATGCGTATTCCACGAAAGTTGTTTTTGAAACCAAACATCTAAGGACCTCTGTTCTGTCCCTCGGTTTATCTTGGATCTGTTGAATATATGGGGATTTCTTTCTCGACATTTTTAATGTACAGCCTAAATATCATGTAAGTTGTTATTGTAGCGTTAAGTTCCAATTTATTACCTAATAACCAATTTGATAATTGTTCCCAGTAAACATTTACCTTTGAGTGAAGTTTATTATATTATCAGATGTGAAGAAAACGTTAGTGTCATCTGCATACATTACAATTTCTTGCGGACCTTCAATATTAAAGATGTCATTTACATAAACTATAAACAGTAACGGGCCTAACTTGGAGCCTCGCGGGACACCTTGTTTTAGCTCTAATGTGTCTGATGCAATGGAGTTTAGTTGAACAAGCTGCTTTCTTTGAGTCAAATAGCTCTTGAAAAGGTTACCTGCCACGCCGCGTATTCCATACCTCTCCAATATATTTAGCAAAATATTATGATCTATCGAATCAAATGCTTTTTAAGGTTTAAAAACAGTCCCATTAGGAATTGCTTGTTGCTCCATGTCGAGACACACCTTTTGTCATGCTGAGGAAGTCCTTAATAACGAATCTAAAGAGGCCATTCTTGTGTTTTTGTTGCATTGGACTCCAAGATCACTGAATTTCTTTATGACTCTCCTTTCTACTTCTTGAAGTTGTTCCCTCAGAATGAAGCATCATTATCTTCTCCTGAGCTATCCAAGGGTGGGTAGTCCTCTGCCGTGTTTTGTCCACCGTCCTGGTTCTGCTTGCCTTGGGCTGTGGCCGTAGCACAGTGAGAACGCTCATTAATTTTTTTTTGTTTTGTATTTAAAGCAGTTGGTCTTCTGTCCCCCATCTTCTCCATGTGATGCCCCTCCGTTGTTGTTGTTCTTGCGTGGGCTGTCGAAGCTTTGTGAAGTTGGGTTACTGTTCCCGTCCTCGTAATCTATGTGTGTTGGCATCGTCATTTCTCCACTTTCTTGGTTGTCTTATTTTTCCTTGTTTTTTCTTTCACTTCTTTTCATTTTGCAAATTCTCCGTCGTTTCCTTCAGTTGGGTTAATTGCTTCCTCATTGAGTCGCTTTTTCGACCACGGATTCTAAACATGAGGCACAGATAATGAGAAGGATCAGAATAGGGTGGAGTGCATTCGGCAGGCATTCGCAGATAATAAATGGCAGCCTACCATTTTCCCTGAAGTAGAAAGTGTATGACAGCTGCATTTTATCGGTACTCACCTACGGTGCAGAAACATGGAGGCTCACTAAGAGGGTTGTACTTAAATTGAGGATGACTTCGCAGAAAATTGAAGGGAAGATAAATGGTGTAACATTAAGGAACCAAAACAGAGTGGCAATAGGGCCAGGGAAGAAACGCGTGTTAAGGACGTCTTCGCGGGAATTAAGATGACGAAATGGATGTGGGCAGGGCATGTTGTGCCAAGGCAAGATAACCGTTGGTCATTAAGAGTAACAGAGTGCATCCTTAGAGAAGAAAAGCGTGGCAGGGGCGGCAGAAAGATAGATGGAAAGATGAGATCAAGAAGTTTGTGGGGACAATTTGGTCGCATTTAGCATAGGAACGGTACACTTGGGGATTAATCGAGAGGCCTTTGCCCTACAGTAAGCGTTCATTGGCTCTTGATGATGATTTTGATGCCATTTTTTGTTTATTCATTGGCCGTATTGTGTGCCTTCTGTGTGCCTTTTTGTGTGAAATATGTGTGTCACGGAAGGTGTAGACTTCTACCTTGTGAGTGACGTAATTCTTTCGCATAAAAGCCAGAAAAAGTGAATCTGAATGGTCGAACGTAATATTGAAAACCTAATCTTGGCTTCCGTCTTGTGTAGTACTTGAGCCGTGTGAGGAGAGCACAGTCGCAAATCCGAAACCGAGGACACGTTCTAAGGTAACTAAAATCACAATGGGAACAAGAAGTGAAAACGAGGAGCGCCAGGAAACGAGCAGAGTCCCGGACGATGGGTTCATGTTACGGAATTCCCTGACGACACGGTCAGCGAGCCGGCAGTATTACCGCAGCTACGACGAGCGACGTACCGATTCACACACCTACAGTCTCAGGAAATGGAGTCAGCGTGTATGCCTCTGCTTCTCGCTCTTCTGGCCGGAGCCTATGCAAATAGTTCCATTCCTTACAGCTCAATGTCATTTCGAACAAGGGTGCTCTCCTCGGAAAATGAAAAACCACAGGTGGTGTGCGGTGAGTATATTTCTTTCTATACTGTAGTGGAGCTGCTTTCTCTGACGCCTTGAGATATTTTTTACTTAGTCTTTAGAGAAACTTTAGCTCTAAATGCCCCGGTCGTTCTGAGTTCTCGGCCCCATCAGAGGACACAATATTCGTTCATTACTTCATTCTGTTGTTTTGTAATCTAACATAAAACATGTAATATAGAACAAAACACAATCTATTATAAAAGCATTCTGTAAATGATCGTGAAAGAATCAGTTTACTTTAGCTGCAGTGAACTAGCAGGAACTCGCCATATGTACGCCAACTGACATCACTTTTGCTCTGTAGTTCTGACCAATTTGATGACTTACGAAATGACAAATTTTCAAAATGGTGTGTCTCCCTTATACTTGAAATATCAAACTAATGATATTTCGAGGTGTTCTAATACCTTTTTGTTTTAGGTATTTGGCCTATTTCTTGTATTTGCAAAAGTTCACGATATCGGATTCGTTCTGGTAATGGTGAAATATTATTAAGTGTTTCTAGTCCGCTTGGAGGTATTAGGACGGTTTGAAACAAAGATAATGTAGTCTTATTTTCGTCCTTTGAAAGAGGAATGTTTTTGATTTCCAGTTGGTCTAATGCAACATAGTGGCCGTTTTGAATATAAAGACCTTGTTAAACTTTTACAATTTATTATTTGAAGCGAAGTACGAAGGTTTCACACTTAGCAATGGAATAAACATATTTTTTTCGGCTGATTGAAACACGTGCGACGAGCTCAGGAGATGTAAAAATTTTTCCTCTGCATTTCGGTACGTAGGGTCACATTGGTATACAACTATGGTGCATTTTTAGAGAAATGTTTTACCCACACCTAAATTTTGAGTATTTTATCGTTAACATTTGTAAGGAGGTGGAACATTATCCGACACTGCCAGTCCTTAGACTCCTTTTTTGCAGTATGAGGCAAAATTAGGAACTCGTCCGAGACAGGAAAGTATCTCCAATGAATAATACTCTTTACATAAAAATGGGAACGTGTATTGAAATGTTCGCAATGTTTATTTGGTGTAATTAGACGAAGCATTTTTATTGAGGCTTTGTAGATGTCGTCAGTCCCTGAGCTAACAATGCAGTCCCTACTACGCTACTCCTTTATCTCAATCGCTGTGAGTGTAAATTATAGTTATATATACGGAAGCATTCTTGGGCTAATATTGTACTGACGACTTTTTCATGACCTAGCAGTGGGCCTACTTTTGTTGATATACATGTTATCAGGCAGATGTAGTAGAGCGTGGACATTGTGTGTGTCGTGCCGCTTTCTTTTCAAGCCGTGTTTCTATTCTCCGGGGGTGGGGGATTGAGAGTTCTGAAGAGCATGTAGAGCATCAGCGGGCGACGTCACTGCGCTAATTAGGTTCGGGTGAGGGCAGGGCCGAGAATAGGCTGACAATGGCACAGAGGTCCAGTTCATAATACTGATCTTTAGCGAGACGTACACGGATGCGCAGACACAGCGGGCACTGCCATTACGGTTTTCATTGTAGCTTTATAAACAGGCTCATGAACTCAAAACCTTTCCGTTCCACCGAGGTATAACCGGTTTTCATTGTAGCTCATAGCTAAGAAATCTCTCCCGTAACGTTTGTTACAATGACAATTACAGTTACAATTACAAAACGTTTGTAACCTGTAGCATTACCTTTGTGTGCCGAGACACGACGAAATTGTGGGTGGTAAATTTTTGTCTTTGGCGGCGATTTCTATCTCCTAAAATGACAAAGGTTA
Organism: Haemaphysalis longicornis; assembly: GCA_013339765.2. Taxonomy (NCBI): domain Eukaryota; kingdom Metazoa; phylum Arthropoda; class Arachnida; order Ixodida; family Ixodidae; genus Haemaphysalis; species Haemaphysalis longicornis. The sequence continues at coordinate 31,171,877 of CM023458.1, read as the reverse complement.
TAGCTTTCCAGTTGCAGCGAGTAATGGCTATGCATTTTCTGAGCGTTTAGCATTACCTTCTCCGTGAATGTATGGTGACGAGGAGTAGAGGACAAACACTTTATTTGCAAACTGGGTCTAAGAGAGAGGGGTGGTGGAGGATGCGATCTTCTCCACGACCTGGGAAGCCCGGTTGGTTAGTGCCAACTCCACTTCCTGGTAGGAGCTCTCCAGGGCCTGCTCCCAGTGTAAGGGGCGAAGAAAAAGGGGGAAATGGGCGGTGGGGATACTCGCAAAGGAAATGGTACGGGTATCCGGTTGGAGACATTGAGGGCAAAGAGGCGAAGGGTATAGATTGGGGTTGATGCGGTGAAGGATAGTTTGGCAGGGGGTTGTGTTGGTTTGAAGTAGCCGCCAGTGTCGAGGTGGCTTCATGGGTGAGGGAAGGGTGTGGGGGAGGATCTATCCTGCGGAGGAGGCGGAAGTGCAAGGTAATGTTCCGGTACGAGACTAGAGCGTCCCGGCAGCTGTGGGTGCCATGGGTAGAGCCAAAAGAAGGGCCTGCTCGGGTGACAAGAGCTCGAGCTGTACGGTGTGCCGCTTCATTTTCTTCTGTTCCGGTGCGGGCCAGGGTACACAGCAGAGCCACGGGGTGGGAAGGTGTTCTGCCGGAGAAGATTTTGAGGGCGATTGTGGAGAGCAGCCCTGCAAACAAGTTGCGAATTGCTGGCTGCGACTCCGCAAGGGCAACTCTGTGTGTGGGAGTCTGTACTATGGCGAGGGCGATAGCCACCTTCTCCGCAGTGGTTGCTGATGTTGTATGTATCGTTATGGCGTCCAAGGAACGGCTGTCGAGCGATCAAATGACGGTTGTGGCGAAAGCCGGCTTATCATGGTAGCTACCCGTGTTGACGTATAACTGATGCTGGGATGTTTTGCGCTGCAGATGTCTTGCTTTGGCCAGTCGGCGGTAGGCGTGGTGAGGGGGGTGCATATTGCGAGGCAGTGGGCGTACATGAAAGAGTTGGCGAAGCGTATTGGGAATAGGGAGCCCATAAAAGAGGGGAAGGGAAGGGCCACTGCCAGAAGGGCGCGGCCCGGATGCGTGCGCGATAGCCGGGCTTTCTGGGCTGTGCGTTGGGCTTCATTGATTTCATCGACGGTGTTGTGAGTGCACAGGGCAAATAAACGGCTGGTGGGGGCGCTGGGAGATATTAAATGGGCAACTCGGTATATGCGTCGTAGTAGGCAATCTAGTTTGTTTTGTCGGATGCATTGAGTTTGCTGTACGGGAGGTAAAACGTAAAGCGAGACCGTACGAAGGAATGAATAAGTTGCAAGCGTTCAAGATCAGACGTAAATGGCAAGGGTATAGCCTCATTTTGGCGCTGATGTGATATGACGGAAAGTTTGTACTGTTTCAAGGGTCACCGAACTGAATTTGCCAAGCTCCTGTTTTTATGTTTGCACTTCCTACACTGTCTCATCATCATCATCATCATCATCATCACCAGCCTATCTACGCCCACTGCAGGGAAAATGCCTCTTTCATTATTCTCTAATTACCTCGGTCCTGTGCCAACTGCGACCAATTATTCCCCGCAAGCGTCTTGATCTCATCTGCCCATCTAACGTTCTGCTGCGCCCTGCTACGCTTGCCTTCTCTAGGGATTCACTGTGTTACTCTTAATGACCAACGGTTATCTTGTCTTGGCATTACATCCCCTGCCCACGTCCATTTCTTCTTAATCTCTACTAATATGTCCTTAGCACGCGTTTGTTCTCTGACCCACTCCGCTCACTTCTTCTCCCTTAATGTTACACCTATCATTTTCCTCTACATTGCCCGCTAAGTCGTTTCTTAATTTAATTTGAACCCTTTTAGTGAGCCTCCAAATCTGTGCCCCGTAGGTAAGTACCGGTAAGATGCATCTGTCATACACTTTCTTCTTCAGCGACAATGGTAGGCTGCTATTCACTATCTGAGAATGCCTTCCATATGCACTCCACCCCATTCTAATTCTTCTAATTATCTGTGCCTCATGGTAAGGATCCGGAGTCACAACTTGGCCTAAGTGGATATATTCGCTCACCCCTTCCACTACCTCGCCACCTATCTCAAACTGCTGTGCTGTCCCGAGGTTATTGATCATTACTTTGGTTTCCTGCATAATAATTTCCAGGCCCACGGTTCTACTCTGATCGTCCAGTGTGGAAAGCATGCTTTGCAATTCGTCTCCCGCGTTACTTAGCAAGACAACGTCATCAGCAAATCTCAGGTTACTGAGGTATTCTCCATTCACCCATATTCCCACCTGTTCTCGATCCAACATTCCGAGTACTTCCTTTAAACATGCTGTGAATAACATTGAGGATATTGTGTCTCCTTGTATGACGCCCTTCCTTATAGGCATTTTACTGCTCTCCTTATGACAGATGATGGTAGCTGTAGACCCATTGTAGATATCCTCTAGTATTCTTACATAAGTCCCATCTACCCCCTGGTTCTGTAATGCCTGAATGACTGCTAGGGTTTCGACCGAGTCAAATGCTTTTTCATATTCTCTGAAGGCTATATATAGGGGTTTCTATACTCCGCGCACTTCTCTATCACCTGATTGATCGTGTGGATATGGTCCATTGTTGAATAACCTTTACGGAACCCTGCGAGTTCATTTTGTTGACGAAAATCTAAGGTTGCAGAAATTCTGTTAGCGATTACTTTGGTAAGTACCACGTAGACGACTAACAGTAAGCTGATCGGCCTGTAATTTTTCAAGTCCTTCATGTGAAATTTATTATAGGTTAGTGTGATCCTCGCGTTCTTCAAAGAATCCGGTACACTTGCGGTCATTAGGCTTTACGTATAGAGGTTTGTAAGTTTGTCAAGTATAATTTCTGCGCCATCCTTCAAGAGATCTGCTCTTATCTGATCCTCACCAGGTGCTTTGCCCCCTTTCATTTCTTTCAAAGCCTTCCTTACTTCTTCGGTCGTTACTGGTGGGATGTCTAACTCCTCTGAACTACTCTCACGTTCTGCATTATCCTGGATGGCCCGGCAACTGTACTGATCTCTATAGAACTCCTCGGCCAATGTGACTATTTTATCACTATTTGTGATGACATTGCCTTGGTTAGCTTTATGTGCATACATCTGATTTTCCCCCACCGAGACACCTCTTCACTGCTTTCAGGCTACCTCTGTTCTTTACAACGCATTATATTCTCTCCATATTATACTTCCGTATGTCAGCTCTCTTGCGCTTATTGAATAACGTCGAAAGCTCCGCTGGTTCTATTCTGCCAGCTGGGGTTGAGAGTGTCATGGTTTGCCGTTTCCTAATTAAATATTTCGCCTCCTGTGAAAGTTTGCCAGTATCCTGTCTAGCCATCGTGCGCTTGACTTCTACTGCACACTCCGTGATAATGCGTGTAAGATTTTCGCTGGCTTCCTGTGTCGTTAGCTCGGCTTCCTCGGTAAGAGCTGAATATCGGTTCTGCAGTGCGATCCTGAGGTCTTCTATTTTACGTCTTACTTTTAGCTCTTTAATCGGCTTCTTTCGTACTAGCTTGCTGCGGTCCCTCCTCAACTCTAGCCTAATTCGAGATCTTACCATATGGTGGTCTCTACACCTTGCACTTTCAAGCACTTTCACATCCTTCCCGACGCCAGCATTATCGCATAATATGAGGTCTATTTCATTTTTATGGTTCCCATTCGGGCTCCTCCACGTTCACTTCAGGCTCTCCCGTTAACAGAAGAAGGTATTAATTATGCGTAGGTTAATCCGTTCTGGAAACTCAACAAGTAGGTCCCCCCTCTATTTCTACAGCCCAGACCATAGTTCCCAACTGCCATGTCTTCAGCATGGTTCTTGCCTACTGTAGCATTAAAGTCCCTAATAACTACGGACCACTTCCATCAACGGCGTTTTAGACGTCGTGGTAGCTCGGTTCAATAAAAGTTGTTTCTCTCACTCTCTCTCTTACGGTATACTGTGTTTTTACTTTACCCAATACCGATTCCATCTCTTCATAGAGGCGTTCCACTACCTGGTTGTCGTGGAAGTCTTGTACCACCTTCAGCACAGTCTTGTACCACCTTGAGGTTGTACCTCTTATTGACCCTTAATTAAAGACCTGCTGCCCTTTCGTTAATGCTATAGTGTTCTTCTATGTTGGCAGCTATACTTTTATTGACTAGAAGTCCAATCCCAGTTCTCTTCTATCCACTAGACCACGGTAACTTAGAACGTGTACATTTTTCAGCACTGTAAAGGCTTCACCTGTCCTCCTAACCTCACTGAGCCCTATGACATCCCATTTAATGCCCTTTAATTTTTCAAACACCTTTAGACTCCCTTCACTAGATAAGGTTCTCGTGTTAAACGTTGCCAGGTTCAGATTACAAGGGCGGCTTGTCCGGGTCCAGGGATTCTTAGCACCTTCTGCTGCGTCACAGGTGTGACCGCCGCCGTAGTCAGTTGCTTCGCAGCCACTGGAGACTGAGGGCCGTGGGTTAATTGGCATACTCATGGGAGGTTGTTGCCCGTTACTACACCAGAGATTGCGTTACCATGAAGGAGGGAGTAGCCGGCAATGGTCGCCGTGCTCAGGTCGCATCCCAGGCCCAATTGTGCAATTCCATCAATGCGCGGATTTCTTCTTCTTAAAATCCGGTGGGAATTGTCTGGAGACGGGATTTGAGTCATAGTCCTTCTGCACGCGAGGCGGATGCTCTACCTCTACGCCACCGCTGCAACCTCGACTGCCTCATATAAACACCCTTTTCGTCGTATATACGCGCGATAAGGCGGTATTATATTTATAAAGACTGAAAGAAGAAATACCACCATGCGCAGTTCTCCGCGGCGGCACCAACAGCAGTGACGTCAGTAAAAGGTGTTCTGTGATTGAACGATATCCCGGATTGTAATTCTTACAAGTTTATGTTTTGGCGTTGCGAAATGCTTGGCATCCGACTAATCGTTGGGCGGGCATCCTCGATATCTCAGTATTCAGCACACTGCGCTTCATCCACGTGGTCTGCTGGGAAACAGGTCAGATAAGGCTGCCAGCATGGCTTGGAATTATGCAAATCACTGTAGTGAGGCGTGCGCAGCGGGTGAACACCCTCTGCGTCAGCACAGACGCTGAAAAGAGATTCGCTTCCCCCATCACTGGAGTCTCCCTGACTGAGGCCTCTATCTAAAAAGCGTGTTCGCACCCGGCTAACGGTCGGCTGATTCGGGAAAACGCCCACTGCCTGCAAGCAGTCGGGGCTTATCGCAACAGCACGCCTACGCGAACTCGCTAGCGCTTCATTGTCTGTTTGCGCCGCGCTTCACAAACTCAGTGGTGGAGCAATGAATGTTACAGCACAAAAATGGTCAATTCGGTATCGAGAACATCGGCCAGAAACAAAGAAATTTACTTAAAAACACACATGCACTCTCGGGGATTCGAACTTGTGGCTTGGAAAGTAACATACCTTAAACCACTCGGCGACGAGCCAGAGCTGCCTGTGCTAAAAATATAAAGTAAATCATGTATAGAATGTTTACATCGAAATGGTAAAGTGTGTACTGCATAGCCAGTTAACATTTTTATTTGGTTCAAGCATTTAAAGCTACTTAGATGACTATTTCTTGAAAAGCGCTCGTGCAGTCAGCGTCGCCGAAATTCCCACAATGTGTCATGTCTAGCGACTGCATTTCTTTGACGGGAATAGGTTCGCTGATGTGTGGTCATGCTGCTGTCCACTGGGCTTGTTTGCCCAGTGCAAAAAAAGTACTTCCTGCCCCCTGGTTGCACACTGCAGGGTAAAAGTTTAGGTTGGTTCTATTTCGTTAGTACCTAGATTACCTTCGATGACCCTCCTCAAGTCTTCAAAAGGCCTTAGATAGTTGTTATTAGCGTACGAGTCTGCGAAGCGTGGCATGTGGGCGTGTGTGTGGTTACTTAAAATTAGAGTTTAATACAGTCTACAAATTCCCAAATGAAAAGGTCATTCCTCCAGGCGAAAGTCGTGTAGTTTGCTTAGTTTAAACGGAGTGCTGAAGAGCGACGACCCGCTGACGGCAGGGCGACCAAACGTTGGGCCCACTGATTCTGTCAGACAGTGGGCGAGCCGGGAAATCAAGCGAAGCCAATTTTTCTGACGTCATGGGAAACGTCAAAAAAATTGGCAAGGACGGTACCGAGAGGACCGTTTCATTAGAGTTTTATACCGAATAAAGTATAGTAAACGCAGCCGTAGTGGTCGAAAACACGATCTAGCTACTCTAGACTAACCTGTGCGCTAGTAATCCCGCAATGTTTACACATCATTCCAGCGTCCCTTGACACGCCCGATGAAAACGCACGCGATAAGGCGCGCCGTAGTGGAGGGCTCCTAAATAGTTTCACCACATGGAAATCTTTACGTGCGCCCGAAAGGTCGTACACACTGGCGTTTTCGCATTTCCTTCCCCTCCATCACAAACAGCCGGCAGCGGCACGTAGATCGAATCCGCGTCCTCCTGCGCAGCAACATAACGCTTTAGCCACTGAACCACCGTCGACGGGGTTACTTTTGGCTTAAGTTATTACGGTGATATTAACAAGGGTACTAGCGTAATTTTAATGTGGATATACAGCATTGCAAAGGTATAGCCTTACTTTGGTTGCAGTTCAGAGAAGAAAATTGGCAAGGGACTATAGGCTTCCTTTCGCGGCATGTTATAACTGTAAATGACAAGGATGTAGCTTTACCTTTGCGAGCGACTTTTTAGCCATGATGGTGGCCGAGCAATAAATAGCCTTGCCGTCGTCTGGGAGTTATATCTGCGAATATGACAATGCAATAAAAGGTATTTCACTAGAGACATTTAGGCAGACATTTTATTTCGGTTTGCCTATTGAAAGGAATTCCTCATCCTTTTGTAATCATTACGTGGTATATGTAGCGTATGCATAAAACGGAGTACCGATGTTTTTACAGCTTGGTTTTTACAATGGGTTTACAGCTACCATCATCTTTCATAAGGAGACCAGTCAAATGCCTATAAGGAAGGGCGTCATACAAGGAGACACAATCTCCTCAATGTTATTCACAGCATGTTTAAAGGAAGTATTCGGAACGTTGGATCGGGAAACAGGTGGGAGTATGGGTGATGTGAGAAGTACCTCAGTAACCTCCGATTTGCTGATGACGTTGCCTTGCTAAGTAACGCGGGAGACGAAATTGCAAAGCATGCTTTTGCAATGGACAAACAGAGTAGAACCGTGGGCCTGAACATTAATATGCAGAAAACCAAAGTACTGATCAATAACTTCGCGGCAGCACAGCAGTTTGGGATAGGTGGCGAGGAAGTGGAAGTGGTGAGCGAATATATCTACTTAGGCCGAGTTGTGACGCCGGATCCTAACCATGAGGCACAGATAATTAGAAGAATCAGAATGGGGTGGAGTGCATACGTCAGACATTTTAAGTGCGAATGCACTTCTTAAGCGACCCTGAACCTGCGTCCACCGGCGATGTCTGCATAGCATACCCACGTGAGGGATTGGCCAGGAATCTCCTCGTCTTCCTTGGCAACGGGGGGAGATGGGCGCGCGCTGCATGGCCGCTGACATGGCACATACCCACGTGGGGGATTGGCCAGGTATCGGGCGTGAGAAGGGCTAATGCACCCGCCTAAAGGAGTACATACACGAAATTTCAAAGCTGAGATCCGCTCTAGCAATCAAGTACAACGACAACACAGATAGGTGTCTGTGAATAAATGCATCTTTCTTTCTTTGTAGTTGTGTGTGTGTGTGTGTGTGTGTGATCTCTCTCTCGCGAACATTACCGAACCGCGCAAATTCAACTCGTGCATTCGCACTTTCACATTCTTCCCCTCGGGGAAATGCGGGGAATTTTTTTCAGATAATGAATAGCAGCATACCATTGTCGCTGAAGAAGAAAGTGTATGACAGATGCATCTTACTGGTACTTACCTAAGGGGCACAGACTTGGAAGCTAACTAAAAGGGTTCAAATTAAATTGAGAGCGACTCAGCGGGCAATGGATAGAAAAATGATAGGTGTAACATTAAGGGACAAGAAGTGAGCGGAGTGGGTTAGGGAACAAACGCGTGCTAAGGACATATTAGTAGAGATTAAGAAGAAATGGACGTGGGCAGGGCATGTAATGCCAAGACAAGACAACCGTTGGTCATTAAGGGTAACACAGTGAATCCCTAGAGAAGGCAAGCGTAGCAGGGGGCAGCAGAACGTTAGATGGGCAGATGAGATCGAGACGCTTGCGGGGAATAATTGGTCGCCGTTGGCCCAGGACCGGAGTAATTGGAGAATAATGAAAGAGGGGTTTGCTCTGCAGTTGGCGTAGATAGGCTGGTGATGATGATGATGATGATGATGAGACAGTGTAGGAAGTGCAAACATAAAAACAGGAGCTTGGCAAATTCAGTTCTGCGTCCCTTGAAACAGTACAAACTATCCGTCACATCAAATCAGAGCCAAAAGGGAGGCTATACCCTTGCCATGTTCATCCGAACCTTTACGCTTGCTAATTTTTCATTCCTTCGTACTCTCTCGCTTTACGTTTTACCTCCCGTACTGCAAACTTAATTACCTCCCGTACTGCAAACATTTTACCTCCCGTACTGTAAACTTAATGCCTCCGAAAAAACGAAACTAGATTGCCTACTACGACGCATATACCGAGTTGAGCATTTATTACCTCCCAGCGCCCCCTCCAGCAGTCTATTTGCCCTGGGCATTCACAACACCGTCAAAGAAATCACCGAAGCCCACCGCACAGCCCAGATAGCCCGCCTATCTCGCACGAATCGGGGTCCGCGCTCTTCTCGCAGTGAGCCCTGCGCTTCCCCTTCTCTATGGCCTCCCTTTTTCCCACTACGCTTCGCCAACTCTTTCATGTACGCCCACTGCGTTGCAATATGCACCCCCCTCACCACGCCGACCGTCGACTGGCCAGGGCAAGACATCTGCAGCGCAAGACATCCCAGCATCAGTTATACGTCGACACAGGTAGTTACCACGATAAGCCGGCTTTCGCCACAAACCGTCATTTTCATCGCTCGACATCCCTTCCTTGGACGCAATCACGATATACATACAACATCAGCAAACCACTGCGGAGGAGGGTGGCTATCGCCCGTCGCCCCTAGTACAATCTCCCCACCCAGAATTGCCCTTTCGGAGTCTCAGCCGGCAATTCTAAAACTTTTTGCAGGGCTACTCTCCCCAATCGCCCTCAAAATCATCTCCCGCAAAACACCCTCCCACCCCGTGGCTCTGCTGTGTACCCAAGCCCACACCAGAACAGAAGAAACTGAAGCGGCACACTGTACAGCTCGAGCTCATGTCATCCGAGCAGGCCCTTCGGTACCGATGACTCCGGTGCAAACTTGCGGCGAATTAAAGTCCCCGCCAAAAGTACCTATACGAACTCTACTTTAGCGAAGCCATGCTTCTGCGGAGGATGCCGACAATTGTTAAGGTTCCTAAGTAAGAAATATTGTTCTTTTATATTTATCCAAAGTAGCATGTTTCTATTGCATGAAAGATACGTAGCATAAATCTTTGTTACAGCTAACAGGAAGAGCAGATTTTTACATCTTGTCACCGAGTGAGACATGCTCGCGATTTAAATGAGATGGCTTCAGTATTATAATTGAAAGTAACTGCAATAAAATAGCTACTGCGCTTTTAATTCTGGGAAGAGTATATAGGCAAGCTTTTTTCTACATAGTGTGGGGGCTTGTCATAAACGCTCGTAACCGTGAGCTCTATTTATCTAACTTTATAGGATTTTATATGACATGTGGAAGTAATATTGTCATGAAAATATTTGCTACAATGATCGAACCATTTTGCTCTACCTATGTTTACTTCTTTACAGTGCGTCCTATTGAAGTCTAGCTCCTTGCAATTAAACTAAAAATATTGGGAACAGTTGCATCTTGGAGGAGACTACATGTGGCGTTGTACCTAATAACCCTATGCTTTCTCTAAGATACCGCCAGAAATTTGAAAGTTGACGTCTTATTGATGTTGCTAGGGCCCTCGAATAATATGACATAATATTAGATAGGATAATTTGTATTCCAATTTGTGGTTATGTTATCAAAAGCTGACCGAAATTTTGTTGCAAATAACTTGTTTCAGAATGTTGGAAAACAGCTCCTTTAAGAGAATCCTAGCCCACATCTGTTATGTGGGTCATGTATGTGAGGCAGACACTGTTTTATTCGTAATGTGCGCCAGAGAGTCTGCCTAAACATCTGAGGCCCTCTCCGTGAACAATCAGACGCTTACAGTGCTTGCATTTATACGAGCTAGGCTTCAATATTAACACTATACATTAAGGAATATTTCGTTTTCGTTGCTGAGGGTTCTCTAGCCTGTTTCACGAAGCAAGTGCAAGTATTTGAAAATTTGTAAAACGTATTGGGAACAGTTGTTTAATGCCTTGCAAACGTGCTCCGACGCAGGATTCCTTACGGCTCATCGCCTGTTGGCAGCTACTGCTTTGTCCGTCCGGCCGGTAATGGTTACTACTACGGGAGAGGAAGCGCGAAGACACTGCCAGGAAATCGGCATGGCGTTACTTACTCCGCACTGCGATGACACCTTTCGATCAGTTGTGCCTAGTGATCGCCAAAACTGGCTCGGATGTCCACCGGTTACTGGTTGGCTGATGAGTGAGTACTCGCAACATGTGAAGAAAATTAGTATTCGTATTGACAGATGTATTCACAGCCATCCCATATTGATGATGGGCCAATGGGAATAGCTGGATGGATAACGGAATGAATGGGCAGAGGACGCAACATTCAGACAGACAGCACAGCAGACAGACAGAGATAGATATATAGATAGATAGATAGATGATAGATAGATGATGATAAGATAGATATATAGAAGAATTATATATAGATAGATTAGATAGATAGATAGATAGTAGATAGATAGATAGATAGATAGATAGATAGATAGATAGATAGCTAGATAGATAGATAGCATAGAGCTATAGATGTAATAGATATATTATAAGATAGGATACGATAGATAGATAGATAGATAGATAGATAGATATCTAGATATAATCTGGGTCTGGTGGTTCTGAATGGATGGATGGATTGCTGAGATAATGTGTGCAAGGATGGATGGATGATGGAATTGATGATGGGATGGATGGATGGATGGATGGATGGATGGATGGATGGATGGATGGAATAATTGACGGACGAACTGATGGGTAGATTGGTCGATGGATGGCAGGATGGATGGTTTGTTCGGAAGATAGATTCACCGATAGGCTGATTCATTACTGACTGAATAATTGATTTATACAAAAGAATGAGGGAAAAATCCTAGGAGAAAAGCCGAAGAGACCTTGAATAATTGATTGCCACAAAACAGCTTGTTGCTAAGAAAGTAGCCGGGTGACACATTACTTTACATCCTTGGAAAGTGTATAAGGAATAGTCCTGAAACTTTTATTACGAGAAATAATGTGATTAGAGAAATTATCCATCGGCGTAAAATAGGCTTTTAAAGAACAGTCAAAGTGCTGTGCCAATCCCTTCTTTGAAGAGGGATGAACTATAGCAGCAGGATGCATTCCCAAAAGCGCATGACAGAAAACAAGTTTGTTTGTAATTGCCCATGGAGCCTATTTCCCAATTGCTATTGGAGCTTGGATATACTCTGCATTTTTTCCAGCGGAGAAAGCTCGGGTGTGCTTTTTCCTTCCTCTTCGTAGGCATCTTACTGTTTGCGTAGGACACCAAGGCGAATCCTTGAACCACAGAAGAAAGCTTTCAGGTCACCTCGGGCGGTGGGACGTTTATGTGTTGTTTGGCTCTGAAGACAAAATACAAGTTGTTTTGCAAAGATTCGGTTTTTTATAATGGCTCCAGCCGTCCGGCAGCAAACGATGCGTTATCCACTGAAAAAGTTAACAATGATGTTCAAAAGATTACTTATGTCCCTATGTTCTGTGTGTCGTGACGTCATCGATGATTATGGAAAGCAGGTACTAGGAACTGCCGTTATTGCAGTGCCTAGTGCTGAACCGAACATCCAAACTCGTTTTTTGCGTCGTTTACTGTTCGCCCTCAGCGAAGGCGCCACACTTATTCTCAACTAGGTTTTGTTAAGATTGTTTGTAGTGGTTTTGTGAAACATCGGGTTTGCTCGACAAATAGATTCACACAATAGAATGTCCTTTATGCCAGTTGTCAGTGTAAACTCAACGCAGCGGATGTTTTTGCATCTATACCCGGCTAAGTAGGTAATGTACTCACTGGGGCTTCTAGGTTTACATGTGCTTTTGTACCTTCAGCTAAACCCACCGTATTTACAGCCATATTAAGAAACTCATTAAATGTAAGCGTGAACAGCTTGCTCCGATAGCTTATAAGGACTAGCAATATTTGAAGAGTAGCATTATCTCACCAAATAGCCTTTTACGGCCACTATCTTAACAAGGTTGGATACATATTGGCATTACTGCATATGGGCGTCAAAGCAAGTTTGACAGGGTTTTTTTCTGTTACACGTAGGATTCCATTCAAGCGAAGCATGAGTAGCGTTGTAATAAAACAGACACATGGTCTACTTTGATGAAGTTCAGCCTCCCGTGTTCGAAACTATTTCTTCCCTTGTAACAAGATTATTTCACCGGCAGCTATTTCTATGGACCTTTCGCAAAACTGCCCCCATCTACCAAAAGGAAAGCTAAAGGTGCGTGCTTCACAATTGTGGGGAATTGCGATCGTGGGGTTGCTTGATACGGAGTGTATGAGGGGGTGTGTATCTGTTTTGCGATACTTTTATTTTGTGTTTTACAACAGCCTAATGAGCACCGAGTGATCTGTGCACCTTACTCTGTAGCCCACATTTCCGAGTTACTTTGCAGTCAGAGTGGCAACCGCAGGGATGCTTTTTGAGGCTCTCGCGCTTAATTTCCTGCTTTTGGCTTTGAGAACGAAACACTAAACATAGATCTGTGGTGGTTCGTATCCGGAGGGTTTCTCAGGAAGTCATTTCGGAAAAGCTGCGAGGCGACGGCGGCTGTCCTGAGGTTGAAATTGAGGGTGCGGCACTCCGTAGCGCTATAGCTATACACTTGGCATCCTGTGGGACGAAGACCAATCCTACAAAAGTGAAGAAATCCATATTGAAATAAATTGCAAAACTGGAAACATTTTTGTATAAGAGGATCTGTTGTAGCTGGCCGCAATGTGTGACGCGTGTGGCGTGTGGCGTGTAAAGTTTTAAGCATTGCGGATAAATTGCCAATAAATTGCCAACAAAAACCATATTCCCTATAAACTTCTGAATGCTCATGAGAAAGAGAGCTCACTTTATTTCATCCTCAGGTTCAGGAAAGTGGGGTGGGGCGGCCCAGAGGGTGTCCGCGACCGCCAGGGCTCGCGCCGTGACCAGCTCTTGACTGACCCCGTCAGAGCGGTGCAACCACTGTCCCAGAGGTACGGGGAGGAAAGAGGGGGGAAGGGGTCCTTGGGACACTCACATAGCGCATTATAGCGGGTGTCGAGCTCCGCGCACGCAGGACAGGTAGGGGTGGTGAAGAAGTAAGGATTGGTGTGCGTTAGCATGATGTGACAAGGAAAGGTGCGCGCTTGAAGCTGTCGAAACACGAGAGCGGCTGCCGGTGAGAGGTTGGGGATAGGGGGTGGGTACGTACGGCGGAGGAGGCGGATGAGGAGATCAATGTCCCTCAATGACAGGAAGGCTTGTCGCCTCTCCGGAGGGGTCCCGTGCGTAGCCGGAAAAGAAGCGGATGCTCGGTGAGAAAGCTAGCGAGCCCGTGCGTTCACCGTCTCATTCGTGCCTACTCCCGTGTGGGACTAGGCCTACAACAAGGTCACGGTATCGGGGGGAGGGGGTAGTTGTGATGATCGTAAGTGCAACCGGGGATATTGCACCCCGAAGAAATTGTCTTAAAGCTGACTGCGAATCAGACAGAACGTAGGCTGGGGTCGGGCGATGTGAAATCGCCATGGTAATAGCTGCCTCCTCCGCCGTCGTAGTGTGGTCGGTTGGAATGATGGCTTCGATGGGTGCCGCGGTGCCTACAACAGAAATTACATGCACCTTGCTGCCATGGTAGGGGGAGGTATCTGTGTATAGTGTGTGTGGAGCGAGGGGATGCATTAGGGCATGTGCCTTCGCCCTAACCAGGCGACGTCCGCGTGAAACGTTGGGTGCATATTTCGTGGGAGACGTTATTCGCAAGTGCAATCTGATTTTGCGTGGGATCGGGATAGGTTTGGTCGGTGTGGTTGGTTTTATTCCCATGGAGTGTAGTACAAACTGCCGTGTGGGAGAAGCTGCCAGCCGAGTTTGTAGCGACGTATTGTTAGCCTCAATTAGCTCTAAATGGTGTTGTGGAGACCTAGCTGTTGTAGCCTGTCGTTCAGGGTGTGTGTGGTGAGGAGAAAGGCATGTCGATACACTTTCCTCGCGAGGCATCAATTTCCGAGTGGTAGATAGGGTTAGGAGTAGGTATGGTAATTGGTAGAGTATACTATTAAGGAGAACGCAGTGGACCTGACGCAGGCGATCCTGTTCCAACAGCCCTCGGTTTCTGGTAGAAACCCTACGTATAAGCTGTGTGATCTGTGCGTCGTGTCTACGCAGGCACTGGAGGGTTGGTATAAGTGAGCTGTTGTGTGTGAGTGTCAGACCCAGGATCTTGAGCTGCTGAACCACTGGGATGTCATCTCCGTTGACTGTGATATTTATAGGGGGGTAGGTGAGGGCTTCTTTCCGGGTGAGGCGACGATGAGCATTGGCGATTTGTTAGGAGAGCAGGTTCGTGCCAGGGGCTGTGTGTGTCTTAGCAGGGTATCCAGGCCTCTTTGTAAAGTGTTTTCAATGTGGCCCTCTGATCCCCGTGTCACACATAGAGCGATATCATCTGCGTACAACGTGCTGCCATGGGAGTGAATGGTGAGGACGATTCTTGCCAGGGGGATCAGTGTTATGTCAAAAATCATCGGAGAGAGGACGCCTCCTTGTGGTGTCCGTCTGTTTGGCATGGAGAAGGGTTCGGAGTGCATCGATCCCAGCACAATAGTGGCCGTGCGACCGCAAAGGAAGTTGTAAGTGTACTGATACATGTTGAGTTTGAGGTTTAAGTCACCGATAGCTTGTAGTATGCCCTGGTGGGAAACCCTGTCAAAAGCTCTCTGTAAATCCAATGATAGAAGTGTGCGGTTGTCTGTCTTCGGTGGTTGTAGAAGTAGGTCATGATGGTATTACAAGCGAGCATTCTGCGTTGAAAGGTTGAATCAGAAGCCTAGCATATTAGGGAGTAAAGCTGGTGTTGTTCTAGATATCCGTTGACTCTATCTTGCAGTCATCATCATCATCATCATCATCAGCCTATCAATGCCCACTGCAGGGCAAATGCCGCTCCCATTACTCTTCGATTACCTCGGTCCTGTGCCAACTGTGACCAATTTATCCCCGCAAACTTCTTGATCTCATCTGCCCATCTAACTTTCTGCCACCCCTTGCAGCGCTTGCCTTCTCTTGGGATCCACTCTGCTACCCTTAATGACCAGCGGTTATCTTGACTTTGCATTACATGCCCTGCCCACGTCCATTTCTTTTTCTTAATCTCTACTAATATGTCCTTAACACGTGTTTGTTCCCTGACCCACTCCGCTCTCTTCTTGTCCCTTAATGTTACACCTATCATTTTCCGCTCCATTTCACGCTGAGTCGTTCTCAATTTAAGTTGAACCCTCTTAGTGAGCCTCCAGGTTTCTGCCCCGTAGGTGAGTACTGGTAAGATGCAGCTGTCATAGACTTTCTTCTTTAGGGACAATGGTAGGCTGCTATTCATTATCTGAGAATGTCTGCTGTATGTACTCCACCCCATTCTATTCCTTCTAATTATCTCTACCTCATGGTTGGGATCCAGGGTCACAATTTGGCCTAAGTTGATATATTCGCTTACCAATTTCACTACCTCGCCCCCTAACCGAAACTGCTGTGCTGTCCCGAGGTTATTGATTATTACTTTGGTTTTCGGCATACTATTTTCAGTCACGCGGTTCTACTCTGTTCGTGCAGTGTGGAAAGCATACTTTGCAATTCTCCCCCGAGTTACTAGCGCATTTAGACGTATGTAGACGATTGTAGACCGAGTCTTACGTATGTAGAAGCTGGTAAGTATGTGCGGTATAGGGGATTCAAGCGTATGGTGCTTGGCTGGCACGTTCCTGTGAACAACGCAGCTATTTGCGGAAAGTCTGGGGGAGTGGGCCGAATATTCTTCAAGTGCAGCCGGCATATTGGTTTCTTGAAGTGCTTTTGCTAATGGGGGAGTTGACACTGTGACGATGTGGGCCTGGATATTGCCCCGCTTGCGTTTGTAGCCACGGAAATTTTATTGCCACACCACGGACGGCTTAAGGACCTGAGTTGTCATTGTTGGGTGCTAGCGAAGGTGGGAGCAGTGGTTGAGCAAAGTTAGGTGTAACCACGTGCATCCATTTCAGCGTCTCGTCATGCGGGGATATGACTGGGCTCTGGATTTGATTGGTCTGCATGACTACATGGTTCTCGAGAAACTGTAGGGCTTTGTTGCTGTGTTCCTGAATCTCTTCCTTGAGAGCCTTAAGGTGCTCATGAGTGGTCTGTGCAGCAGGAAGAGTGGGCTCGTTTATCGACAGAAAAGAGCAGAGTACATCAAACTACTCGGCACGCCCGGTGGAATCATTAGTGCGCAAGTGCACAAGAAACTGGTGAGCTCCTTCCCGACGATCACGTCGACCATACAAAAACGGCCGCCTCTCGCCAAATCACAGTCGATAATTTCGACAAGCTCATGCTTCTTTATGAGGATGGCCGATTCCCCCATTTCTACACCCGATACTGTGCAAAAGCCCCCAATATTTGTTGCCGAAAAACTGAAAGAAGTTTTTTGCTTCGGCAGGAGTTGCAATTTCGGTTTCCTGTAGGAAAGCGACGTCGACCTTCTGGTCGTCAAGTAAATTTAGTGTCCATATTCTACGCTTTGCAAAAATAAGGCTCATGACATTGAGCCTGGCAAGTGAATTTTGGAGGGTGGCCATTATGGTGGGAAGAGCGGGGGAAGGGGATCACCTGATCGTTTCTCTACTCGCACCCGGCATCGCTGGCGTCTTGTCCTTTTCCTTGCAAGGCTTTTGGGCAGCGGCCGCTTGTTTCCTTGTGTTAGCTCGGCATCGTTGTGGTTCGTTTTGCCGGCCGGTCGCCTCGGGGGAAGGAGGTCGCTGTCGTCGACGCTGCTGGCATTCTCCTCTGTCTCTTTTGTTCCCACCGTCCTGTCGCTGTAGTCCCTACTGCGGGGGTTGGGGGTGTTGTGTCTCGTCTCCGTTCCCTATCTCGGCGTGCGCGTTGGGCTCGGAGATGTCTGAAGATCGAAGGCTGGGCGTCTCGTTGTCTGTGCTCTTCTCTTCTCTCTTCCCCTTTGCCTCGTCTAGCTGGCCTGCTTCTTGCGCCGGAACGGTGGTGTTGACTGGAGGCCAAGGCACATGCAGGGATGCTTGGAGCGGGGGTAGTGGGGGAGCGGCTGCCCCAGGTCCCTCGGTGCTCATCATCGTCACCATGTCGTCGGCGTTTGTGTATTCGTCGAGATTCCCCGTGGGCGTTCTCCGCTTCGCTCTGGACGCGTGCAGTTAGTATGGTCATGCCCGTAAGCACGGCACGTGCGACACCATGGAGTTGAGCAGTTTTCCGATAGTGTCCGATGTGGTAGCAACAGAGGCAGAGCGACTGCTTTTCCGGCACCTCGATTAGAATGGGGCTGTCGTTTATAGTCACCTGATGGGGGATCGCCTCGAGGGATGTCGATGTTGAAGGAATCGCGTGGAAAACTCTCGTGGTGCCGGTCATGTGTGTGAGGCCGGGTTCCTGCCACCCCTCACGAACAACTGTTTGAACCCGGCGAAAACGTTCGAACTGTCGGTTGAGGAGCTCATCTGGGACTTTTAGGCGGTACCCATTGCACCCTTACCGTGATTTCTCTCCGGTTACGGTTGATCCCAAGGCACCGCCTAACTTTCCTTGTGATCGCCGTGCGTGCTGCCAACTCCTCCATGTCCACATCATGGGTGAATGTCACCATACTTGGTGAATAAATTAAAAGGGGCCGAGACACTCAGTCTTCTGCAGGTTCGGGATGTCGCTAAGTGTGGACGCGAATTCTTCCAACCCGAAAGGCCGTTCAGAGGGGTCGCCGTGAAGAAACAGGGAGTTTTCGGACATCTTTTCGGTAGGAAGCGGCGCCAGTAGGGTTCGGCAGGCAGCCGAGGCGGAGAGTGCCAGCGGGTCCTGGGGAAACAGGTCCGACGTGAGTGCGTCGCCTACTCATGCGGAGCTCTCTCTTGACATGACCATCCACGACGGGAGCTGAGACGCGTTGCCTGAAAGCTCATGAACGTTGTCTCAGGCGACCGCTGAGTGTCCTCAGCATGCCCACAGGATTTAGCAAAAACAAAAGCGGGCGAAAACCTTGTAGAGCAACAAAATACCATGCGCTCGTGGACGCGGGCCTCACGGCTCGCGCGGAGCGTCAGCTGCTCGCGCCTTATATCTATCAAATAGTAGTAGTATTAACGTTTGTTTACCACAAATGGTAAAGGAGAGGAGGATGATCTCTTGCGATGGTTTGGAGGTGATCGTCTTCTTTGGTTGGTGTCGCTAGTCCGCAATGCCATGGCCTGCCGCAGCACTAGGAGCACGGGTCACCAGACCACGCTGCTTCTCCTGGAGCGCGCTGGTAAGCATGCCTCCCACTGCTCCGGTGATGGCGCAAGGAACTCTGGTGGTTTCTTGACCTCCTTAAACTCCCACACCATGTGGTATAGGTTGCTGGGTGTTCCGTTGCAGAACTGGAAATCGTAGCTGTATAATGTGGGGTACATCATATGCAGTTTTGTGGCATGTGCGAATGAATTTGTGTGAAGTCTTCATAGTTGTGTGGATTCTTCTCTGGCAAGCTTTCGATGTGAGGTGGATATTTCCTTCTTGTAAGCCTGAGATGTTCCAAGATGTCTGTGTACTTTGTGAGGCAATGGGGTGGCTGTGTGGCTTCCCAGGCAAGAATTGTGTCCGCGACAAGGACTCTACCCGTGGTCAAAGGTCTCATACTACGGCGTCGGCCGCTGCGTTACCTTCTAGGGATTCGTGTCCCCGTGTCCACATGATGTATGTCTAGTGGGTTTCGGCATGCTTAGAAATTTTTGGATAATATTCTAAGCACTGTTTCAAAAATTTGTCCTTTTTGGTAATTCCTGCAGTCTTCTTGCCAGTCTGTGGGTACTGTGATCCGCTGTTTGGTTTCCGGCGCTGTGGTAATGGCACGCGCAACTGCTACCTCCTCGGGCAAGTCCGTGTCTTCTGTCTTGATTGTGGCTGATAATAGGCGGGAATCTTTGAAGTCTACAACGACTATTGTAGGGGCTGGTTTATTTTTTTCGCTTGGATACACTGCCGCATCGACGTATATTGAGTTTCGATTGTTTCTGTAGGTTGTGCGGAGTGCTTTCGCTTTGTCTTCGCGACGCTTTTTGTGGTAGACGGAGTGTGCGTTTTGTGTGATGCTTGCCACTTCGATGTGCGTTCTTAGATCGAGGGGATGCGTTTGTTGTGTTTTTTGTTTCTATTGGGTCCTGGTAGTTTGGGCGGCAGAAGGTACCTCTGCCTTTTTTGGTAAGCTGGAGCCGTTTCAGTTGGCTTGCCCGGTGAGCTTCTGTCAGTTCAACCCACGTATTATGCACCCCTAATTGCAGGAGTTTTTCGGTAGAGGTTTTGGCCAGTAATCCAAGTGCCATCTTGTATGTTTGTCGAATTATTTTTGTTTTGCTGTTTTCAATCCCAGGTAAGAGGTTCCGTAGGTGATTCGACTTATGAGTAGTGCCTGGCTCATTCTTTTTGTGTCTTCTTTTTTTAGCCCATGTTTTTTCCTGGTCTTTTTTGATCAGGTGGGTGACTTGGGAGATGGACGACTGTAATGTTTGGAGAGTCGCTGATCCCGCACCGTCTTTTTGGAAGATGAGTCCCAAGACTCTCAGCATCTTCGTCTTTCGGATGACGACCCCATGAAGCGTCACTTGATGGTCGAGAGACTCCGGTGGTGGTCTTCGTGTTGTCCGTTTGGTTAATATTAAAGTGCTGCTTTCTTCGGAGCTACGTAAAGGCCACAATTCCTGCGGTGTTGCTCCGTGTGGATTACTGCTTCTAGTAGTGCATCCTGTTGTGTCTCCGTTAAGCATGTCGTCGCGTTACAAAGTAATATCATCGGCATAGATAGCGTGTCTAAGCCTTGGGATAGTTTTTAGTGATTCTGGTAATTTGATCATTGCGAGGTTGAATAATAGAGGCGAGATCACTGAGCCTTAAGTTTTTCCTTTTTGCTGGTATGTCGAATTTTTCGCGTTGCAGGTTTCCAGGCTTACAGCTGCCGTCCATGAGGACATAAAGCCCCTTGCATACTTTTGGCTTTCTCTCCAGATCCACAGTCCCTGAAATTTTCGAGTATGGCTTCATGCGACACATTGTCAGATACTCCATTGTGGCCTAGGTTAAGAATGGTGCTTTTTTATGTGGGGCTCAGGTTGTCACTCATTAATTCTTTAATTGGCAAACGGATATCCTGGGTTGGAAAGTGGGGGCGAAAGCCATACATGGTTTTCGGAAATCCCCCTCTGTGTTCTGGTCGTTCTTCGATATGGCAGATGAGTCTATTGACAACCATGTGCTCCATTAGTTTAACCAAGCACCACGCGAGTGATGTGGGTCTAAGTTTAGATATTGCAATATTGTTTGATATTGTTAGATATTGATATTGTTTCGTTTCGGAATCAATGTGACATCGGCATGTTACCAAGTTGCCGGCAGCCTGCCTTGTTTCTGTACATCGTTGATTTTTCAGTATTTTCTTCTTCATTATTTTGTTTTTATGACGCAGTAATTTGTTTGTCTCTATCACTTCCAGGGGTGCTGTTTCTTGTGAGTGTTGGCCAGAGCGACCTCCAGCTCACACCTGGTGAATGGTCTGCCTTGTTTGAGGTTGGGTGTCCCTCTGTGTTCCAGATAGGTAACGGCGGTTGGCGCGGACGTCGTGCTATTATTTCCAAGGAACCTTTCTTTCGTCGCTAGGAGGACGTTGTTTTCTGTTCCTGGCACTTTGTGAATGAGACGTGAGATGTGCTTTTTGGTAGATGATTTGGATAGTTATTTTGAGGCATGAGGGCTCTTAGGATATTCCAAGTGCCCCTTGTACTGAGGGTTGCTTGTAGCCTATCACATAGTTGATTCCAGTTCTGTCAAGCCTATTGATTTGCGTCTTCTTTCGCTTGCTTTGTTAGATTTGCCATACGGAGTTTTAGCTGGCTATTGTACTTTTGATTCTTCCACATCAGGCTGAGGCTGCAGCGGGCATTCCAGATGTGCAGAAGGTGAGGGTCCACTGCCGGATTATTTAGTGTTAGTTGAATTGTTTTGTGTATTTGTTGGCTCTTTCGACTTGGCTTTTCCCACTTTTCTAGGTCATCCATAAAATTTTCGTCGTAATCTTGTTCTTCCTCTCCGAAGGCCATCTAATACGATGATTCTTGCTTTGCCCACTCTGGTGGCTGTTCGGTTGTGGTGATGGTTGAGGCTCAGTTGAAATATGTGGTGTTTACTCCCCGATGTCTCCTCTAGCTTCTCCCATTGTACATGTGGTATTCCTTTAGAGAAGGCGAGATAAGGCTGGCGATCTTCGACACGCTGTTGCCGATCATGGTGGCGTATTGTGCGTCGTTCGACACGGGAGGGTAAGGCGGTATTGTTTGGCCACATTGTGGACCTGAGCCCCTTCGTTTAGAGATCGGGTATACCCCAATACTACGTGGTGTGCATTGCAGTCACCAAGCATTACAAGGTTATGGCATTTTGTAACCTTCAAGACGCAGCGAATTAGGTTGTCGAGGTCCCCCAGTTTTTCGCAGGGCGGCCTGTATATATTCATTAAACAGGCTGTTCTGATTTTTCTTTGGAGGTAAAATTTTAACAACGATGTTTGCAATCCTATGTTGGACGAACTGCTGTTTCGTCGTTAGATATTTGGAAGTTATGATGGCTGTGCGGGTCCTGCCTTCTGCTATGTGTGTTTCGTATCCCCGCTATGGCAATGAATCAGCCCCTGTCTCTTGAAGGGCCAGGATGTGCGTTTTTTTAAGTTATTGGTAAGAGATTATGTCACTTTAGCCTCGTTGTTGAACACTTCCATGGCCAAATTTTGAGCCGTCGATCCGCGACCTTGTCATCGAAGTTTTGAGAGGGGCTATAAGTCGTCATCGTCTAACGCCCCCTTCATTCTTGCTTCTCTTCTCGGGTAGCTTTTGGGCTTTTTACGAGCGTTGTCCTTTTCTTCTATGGTGGTAACTTTTCCACCTAGTTGGGTCTTTTTATTTATAATAGTGGCCATTGTGTCTTAAATTTTATTTTGGGATTCCAGGTTTTCTTTGCGGGTGGTGTAATATCTTGAATTTCTGTTTGGATTTCCTCGAACGTGTGTACAGCCATCTCTTGGAACCGGCCCTGATGCTGCTTCATCTAATTGGCTTCATTTTTTTTGTCCACCTTGGTGCAATTTCATTTGCTTTTTTTAACATTACTTCCATAAACAATCTCATAAGAGCATGTTCTTTCATACATTATGTGGTAATTCGCGTGTTCTCTTCAGCGTCACGCATAAGTGCTTTGAAGAAAGCTGCCCAATCGGGTGCATCTTGTCCTTCTTTGCTAGCGGAGGTACTAGAAGGAGGACAGAAGACTAGTGCAAGTGGAAGGAGTGTATTCTTCTGAGAACACCACTTTGTGCACGTCTCATTCATTAGTGTCACGATGAGTGTATGATCTATGCCTGGAGGGCGATCGTGATGGTGATCGGGACTGTTTACGAATCCCTTGATTTGAGCGAGAGTGCGTTCTGGATCTCGAATTGGTGGAAGGGGACGATTGGCTACTGCTTTCTTTGAGAATGCCTGAGGCCACCCCCGTTGCGGTCCTGGCACTATCTAGGCTAACTGAGCTACAGTTGGTCTCTGAGGAAGCCGCTGACCAGGAATATTTTCCGCTTCTTTGATCCCATGCCTGCCTGGTGCCAGCGGTGGTAGGGGTGATTAACTCTTTACCGGAGGTCCCATGTGGTAAGTTGCACAGCTCGCAAGTTTGCAAGAGCTTACAAGTCGTGTTCCGGGTTTTCGGGTGATTTCCACACTTTGAACACAGTTCTGGTTTTGGCGAAGGGCAAACATCCTGCCTATTACCAATATCTCTGCATGCCCTGCAGTATCGCATAGATTTACAATAGGGGCGGCATCAGGCTATTGCCCTAGTACCTTTGTGTGAAGCAGCACATGTGGTCCTTTTGCAGTGTATTATGGCCGCTGAAGAGTGTCCCAGTCATCTGGCTGATACGATTTCATGGCGCTGTGCCGAGATGTGGTCTATTATGGTTTCATTGGTTGTCCCATCTGTAGTTCCTACTACTCCCGCAGTCGTGTTGGGCAGTGGTTTGAGATAGGCAGTAAAGCTGCAAAGGTTTGGGCTTACCTAGATTTGTCTGATGGCTGAAAGGCGGTGCATCATATTTTTGTGCGCTGTGCATGCCACAAGCACATTTTGGGCTCACTGAACATGAGTAGCCACGTTGCTTACGAAGTCTAGAAGCGGCATATCTACGCCTCTGGGCATTGCGAGGGAAGCGTCCGAGTCCTTCCATTTAGCGAGGTGCTGCCCGGGCGTTGGTATGGAAACCATTCTGTAGTCAGTCTCCCGCAAAGGTGGTGATCGGTTGCCCGTAGATTTCACCGTTCTTCTGGGTGATTTGCCGATCCGATGGTCGTACTGGGGTTGCTGACAACGTTCGATAAGCTGTTGATGCCTGCAGCGTATGCCGACCTTTACCGCTCTTCTTTGTTTCTTCTTCGCTGCTCTGCGTCAGTGGACTGCTTTGATTCATAGCGTTAGGTAGACTGTTCTTCCGCTGTCTGCATCGAAACTTACTTTGGCGGCCTTATTTTGCCCTTTATCTACGGTCTCTGGTGTTTCATGCTGCTTCTCCTCCTCTTCTTCTTGGATAATTCCTCACTTCAGCGATTGCATTTTGGAGCAGTAGCAAACGGCCAGGAGCTCACCGGCGAGCGGCGCACCCGGCCACAAGCGCCACGTGCACCGCGAAACTGCTACCTGGTGAGCTGGCGCTTAAGCCACGTCGCACACTGGGGTGATAAATTATTGTGGTTAGCGTCCACCTACAGTGAGTGCTTGATGTGTGCGTGTTCTTTGTCACTTGGTAACTCTGATGATTGCTCACAGACAGAGCTGCATCGTCGCTAACTGGGATAACTGCACTAAGTAGCAGGAGCCCATCTAAAGCACGCCTGCATTCCGTGGGCCCCTAGCGGCTCGTAAGTCTTGCAATGTTTTGCTAGTTTCTTTAGATCTAGCAAAAAAGCTGCCGAAAATTCCGACCAAGGCCTCGCGTTGCCTATCAACCAACCAAGCCCCACCTTGAGAAAAACCTGCTCCACGGAACCTCGACGCGCCTCTGCTACGCCCCAGCTATTGTCAATTTATTTCGCGCATGTAATGCGTTGCCTGACGAACACAAAGATATCGATGCATCTAATGATTACTACTAGTACAGCGCAAGGCGATGGTACCAATGCGTACTTATGCGTCCTTTAGTGCTCACGTAAAAAAAATCCTGCAGCTTAGCTATGGTTCTATCATTGCGCGACTTAGTTCAAGCTTAGTCAGTTCTTTAACGCGATAGCGTCATTAGTCTTGTTTTTAGTAGTCTTCTTCTGCTAGCAGTTCACTATCAGGAGTGCTCATCAGGCGTCCACGGAAGTGCGTCACCGGGGCTAACCAAAAACTGCTACTGGTGCAGCAAGATAGCAGAGCTCACCCGAAACTCGAATACGGCAGAGCGGTCACTGTAATCCGGAAAGGAGGACAGTAATTGTACAGAGCAAATCGAAAGAAACTATGCGCTATTTTTGCGGGGACCGCGCCTGCCGATGAAGGTGTGTTTCACGCCGTATCGTTAGCCGCATCCTCGCAGATATGTTGCCCAGCCGCTTCTAAGATCTCCCTAAACATTAGGATATCGACAGAGAGGACGGTCACGTAAAAATAATGGGCATGACACAACAACAACCGCGGAACGGATTTCACGTTTACAAAGAAAATAAAAAATCTTCACCCATTGGGAATACATTGTAATTTATCTAACAAAAAAAATGCCTAGAAAGAGAGAAAAGAAATCACAAAACTTCAGCAGACACTCAGCACGCCTGCTGTTCCAAAAAATGTACCTGCACTGAATGAGACTATATTAGCACCATCATGAAGGGAGCGCATAAAGCCGCCCTCAAGCTCCCACTTCCCGGGACCACCAAATAGGACGGCGACACTGCTATGAGAATAACCAAACACCAGCATGAGCCTCATTACACACTCCCAAAAGACGATTTAGACTTGTTCCTGCGGGCAGAATTCCCAAACGCTTGAAAAAATCTTCCATCTACAATGATGACAGCTTACATCGCATTGACACCTTGACAAGAGAGTGTGGAAGGTTACGCCGCAGCGGACAAAAACCAAGAACACACATCAATCTTCCTCGCTGCAA
Organism: Haemaphysalis longicornis; assembly: GCA_013339765.2. Taxonomy (NCBI): domain Eukaryota; kingdom Metazoa; phylum Arthropoda; class Arachnida; order Ixodida; family Ixodidae; genus Haemaphysalis; species Haemaphysalis longicornis. The sequence goes on along the minus strand of CM023458.1, from coordinate 31,146,169 downwards.
ATAGGATGTTATCGTCGAAGAATCATAAGCTCGTCGCGGGATACAAACCAATATATATATATATATCGAGAAATTTCGGTGGGCGAAAATGTTTTGTAGGAAAAGTGCTACGATACCATAAAACTGCTATGCAAAGGAAAAATTACAATTTAGGCACCCAGGATGTCTATTCAGAGATTACATGTTCCAGTCCCGTCAAAACATGAGTAGCATCCTTGTAAATCTCGTTACTATATCAACGTGAGCTTATTCAGAGAGAGCCAGGAAAAGCGAAGCTGCGTCTGGAGACTTGCAATTTGGACTGAACCCTTGAGGTTGTTACCATTTATTTACCTCCTTTTCCGAAATTCCAACAGCATCTTACACGATAAAAGATTTCTCATTGCCCCCTTCCTCTTAGAAAGAAATGCTAAAACGTTCACGCTGCTCACGACGCTTCAGAATAAAACTTTCAAACACTGGCACTGTCACCTTCTCGCGTAGCAACCCTCAGACGGAAGTTCTCACGTTGGCTACTTCGACTGCACAAGCGCAAATGGCCTGTGTCCTTCTTGTGCCACGGCGAACAAAATCGTTGCCGCTAGTTTGTCTCTTTTGACTCAACATTAGTGCCTGGAAAACATGCGTTGTGAACATAGCATATCTCTCTTAAAATGGTTATCGAGGCATAAGTAGCGCTGTCGTGTCGCACCTCAGTGTATGCTTTGCACACCTGGACATGCTTACTTGTGGACTAAGAGATGTATTTCAGTTATGATCTTCTCGCAGCTCATGTTTAGCGCACAATTGCAAGTTGACCTCGTGTGCCATGTGCTACAGTGGGGCTAAGTATATGAAAGAACTGTCCTGCCTTTCCAAAGAAACTTGACAAAATTGTGAAAGCTAAAAATGCGCAAACCTTCTCTAAAAGTTCGTCAAATAGATGGTTACACCTTCAAAGGCCAAAGTCACAAATTAGGAACGAAGCCATCCAATTAATGTTCGCGCACTGAGTAAACACACCTATGAACGATGAAAATGTGTACTGACACGCGATTTATGAGGAGCTGTGCTATTGCGCTCGTTCTCCGTGCTCTGTGCGTGTAATCTCTCATCTAATAGTGCTCCTTTTCGCGATTTTCGGGTAGCCATTTTGATCCACTAGAAGCCCGGTGTCTGGCACGCGCCGTGTGGGCAGAGTTGGTATCACAGCTTTCCAGAAATGGTGTCAGACCGAGCCGTTTAAGGCGAAATTAGCTTTTGCCACGACACCGTGGGTCCTACTTAAAAAGATTTCATTTTAATAACTCAGCGCAACACATTGTCGAGCATCAGGACAATATGAGCTGTTCTCTCATTTACATGGATGAGAACAACCCTGGTGACAGCCACCTGATCATCGTTATTGCTACTCCCACTCCCGTCATTCGCAGGAGCGGGTGTTTAGCCGAGTGACTGCCCAACAGTAACTGACGATGCTGCACTGTGGGTGTACGCTATCGCTTCAAAAATTCTGCTCGAAAAATGTGATATTTGGAAAACAGGCTTATATCCAATTACAGGTAACGAACGGTAAATGGCCGCTTCTCTCAATACTGGGTACCTTACTTGGGCTACTTATGGCGCTACGCAAAGGTTGTAACTGTCGCGGATCCTTTATTTGCTGTACAGTTTGACAAAAAAAATCACTGGGTATTACTTTCATAAAACCGCACCGAATGTGTAGAATAAAAACCAAACGCGGGCGCGTAAATCCGAACGGCAGACCAACAACTCATCCCGCATGACTAAGCACCAGCTGAGCGATGCAGTGCGGTCCAACTACTAGCAGGCAGGAGGGCTCCGCGGGAAATACGGGACAAGAAAACAGCTCCCTTGAGCCTTTTCCTTCATGCACCTGTTATTTGTTTCGGGTCTATGCACGGAATCTAGATATAACCCTTTCAGTCACCATGTCTTCATACGGAGACGCGATTTTCTTCGTCGTTTTCCTCTGTGAAAACAAAAAGAGTTCATGCTGCCGAGCGGTGCGGCTGATGTTCGAAACCTACGGAAGTGAAAGGTAGCACCATGTGATGTGGAATGGCGGAACCGCACTCCTAAACAACGTTTTAAAATCGACGCCACCAAGTTTTGTGGGAGCTACGGTGTGTTGCCGTCCTAAGTTCTCTTTTACCGGGGCGTAAATCATTTATAAATGCTACAAACGCCTCTTTCATGTGCAGAAATTATTATTTCACCTCCTTGTTTGTAACCGTTTTAGGATATTTAATATTTTTTATATGGAAAAGCAGGATTGAGTAATGGTGTCTCCGTAACAGGACGCGGCGCCATTTGCGTAATAAGTATTCTAGAGAGACTGAACTTTTTTCTTACCTCTAGACACCTGAAGCTGCTAAACCTTCAAGTATGAAATTTTTGTGCAGTAAATAAAATAATTCATGACTGAATACAGGGATAATACAACAGGGCGAAGAGAAGCTTGCATGCCCAAGCGGACTCCCGCTGGACTCCAATCATGCTTCCGCTAAAATAAATAAATGTATGCAAAGGTAGCCCACGTGAGCTATTTCCGTGGTCATCCTTGGATACAGTAAGGTGCATATCAGTATTTGGGCGTCGTGGACGACGATAAATAAAACATGTGGACTTCGCTCACCCCGCGCTATCATGCCTACTGTGGTATCCGGATGTCGGGAACTTCCCCACCGTGACGAAGCGCACACGTTCACCGTAAGAGTGCGCCAGTTTTTGCATTAGGTCTAGAGACGTCCGGATAAATTTATTTGGGGATCCATATCTTTTAACTTTATTCTTCAGCTTAGTTCACTCGTTGCTCGCTAGTTCAGCGGCATTCTTCGCTGAAAAATAGGTCTCTAAAAATCAAGAATTTTCTGGTAGAAGTCCTGTCAGAAGTCGTCCGTAAAGTTATGTGTCCTGGTGTTTACGTTTCTCTTTTTGCAAGCATTTTCCAGTTTTGAAAACAGAAAATTGATGTTCACTTCATCTGTTCAGTTTATAGTTTACTGCTTTTTAGCAAAATGGTTCTTTGTTTTAAGTAGTTTTCTCAACAAAAATCTTTGAACCTTCTGTTTTTATTTGTTCTCTTTTTTACAGAGCATTTTTAGTTGTGGTTTACATCGTTTTCCTTACAAAAATATACGGTGTCTTGTTTTTGTATTCTGGAACAATTATTTTGTTCTTTTAAGAAATTTAATGTAGCAACATCACTTCAGGCCTAATAAGTCCCAGAAAAATTATTCACCCCTTTGACACTAATTCGCTTAGGGTCTTTTGTATGTTATGTACTTTTTTACATTTCGCGATTATTTCAGTTGACCTTGGGACTTTATGTATCATGAAGGTGAATATTCGTACCTTGAAAAACAAACATCACCCTGAATGAACGCTTAGTATTGTTTGAAACTGCCATCAAAAAGTACTTGTGCGCATTCCATTGGGCATAAACTGACTCCTCAGGCACACAAGAGGGCGATGGAAAAGTATGCATGAAATGATTTGTTTTGCAGCCTAACTTACGGTTATTGCTACCGCGAATTAATAACTAAGTTTCACAAAATATCAATAACATGAATGAAATATAAGGGCCTATGATTATGAAAACAAACTCACATGTCGTAATATTCAGGCAGAGTGATAAAGGGGAGAGTTTCGGTGAGGGGAATACCGTTAAACTAGGAATGTCACATCTTTCTCGCTTTCAGTAATACACAAAAAACACGGCACTGCGGAAACCTAAATTAGATACACAACGTAACCTTCGGGCAAGCACAGTGATAAAGGATGAGACTTCTGGCCAAAACAAGTGGCGTTGAGTGAGCGAATCTTTCCTCTCGTGACATTACGTGACAAAATGTTCGCATCTTGTTTAACTACAGTACACTGACTAAGGATGCGTCCCAAATGAGTGAGAACTCCGATAGGACGACGAACGCATTTTTTTATTACCAGAAAAATAACATCAATAACCCGCCGCGGTATAAAATCACCCGCCGCGGTGGCTCAGTGGCTAAGGCGTTGCGCTGCTGAGCACGAGGTCGCGGGTTCGATTCCCGGCCGCGGCGGCCGCTTTTCTGATGGAGGCGAAAAGCAAAAACGCCCGTGTGTACGAGATTTCGGCGCACGATAAAGATCCCCAGGTGGTCAAAATTAATCCGGAGCCCTCCACTACGGCGCGCCTCATCTCCTGCGTTGCGTCGGCGCGTTAAACCCTTCAATCAATCAATCAATAACCTAAAAATCAGACATGTTTTCTGCCTTCTGAAAGCCACAAGAAGCAACGACGTAACGCAAGTAACACAGTAATCAAGAATGAGAAAGGAGTTGTACGGAGTTTGTGAACATAACGTGTTCTTCGCGTCACTAAAAGCACAAAAGTAAAGAACATTTAAATTTTATTATATGTAAGAGCAGTGTATCCAAAGATGCGGCACGCTTGGTGCGAGGCACTGCCGTTAGACGCATCTTTATTCGCTGCTCAGGAAAAGGGGGGTGGGACTCACGTCACACCACATTTAGATTTCATATTCTTTCACAGCACCAATAGGAGATGCACCCTTCGGTGACAGGAAAGGCTGCTTTAGCTTAGAATTCTTAACCTTTGTCCCAATTTTCCGGTTGACGGCTCCACTTGCCCTGCAACAAGAATGGTGTGCAGCCCGCATTTAGAATACATGTGCACCAACGAAGCAACGTCGTTTGGAGGGATCTGTGGAATGCTATCATGCTGCCATTCCTATTAGCTATCACTCGTTTTAACTTACGTGTTAAGCTAAATTAGTTGTTTGATAACTGCATTCGGTTTTCGTGGGCTAGTGAGGCAATCCAAACGTACCACGTGAACACCTGCAAGAAATATATATAGCAGACTACGAACATCATTAGGTGGTGCAAAAAGAAAGCTTACTGATGCCAATAAAATTTTTTGAGGTCACTGGTAAACCTTTAAGATTGTGTGAGCAGCTCTTTCCGCTCCTTTGGCAATGTAAGACCAACTGTTGAGACCCGCAGTTAAGACCTTCTTTGGCAAGAGGTTACACACCGACAAAAGTGCCTTTATCATGATGAACAAACTCTCTCCTAAATATTTATGCCTGATGCAAGGAAGGTATCCAAATATCTGCCTCCGTTAAAAACACGGAGCGATGTTTCGTTTCGCTACAGTACGAGCGCTTCAAAACAGTCAACTTAAATTCATCACGCGAACCAACAGTGGAGGCATGAAACAGACAGCAACCAATAAAGCAATGCGCAGGCTCACATGACATAGTAAAATTATTTACCCATTTTTTTCAAGATGCCCAATTAATCAAAAGACGAGCAGCGGTATCGATGGGCTGGTACCTACAGAATGAGGACATCTGCAAATAAGGCCGGCCTAAAACTTAACCGACCGCAGCAAAACGACGTAAATAGGGGGATATCTCCCGGGTTCGGCAAATTCCTGTAGTACGTCAAAAAAAATGCGGAATATATTTTTAGTATTTTATCCACATTATTATCCAGTACTCTTTGCGAGTTAAGGCAAGTTATTGTTCAAATAAAAAAAAACGAAAAAATACCTTTCTTCTTTTTAGAGGTTTCTAGTCACTGACCATCAAAGAAATGTCGGTACGCCAACAGCCATAGTGTGCAAAACCTTTAAATTGGCACATATTTTACAGCCTTCCCTCGCCATTATTTGGGGTGTAACCTCTGCCTACTGCCGAATCTCATCATCGTCGTCATCATCATCATCATCATCAGCAACAACAGCAGCCGGTGCGCCCACTGCAGCTTAGAGGCCTCTCCCACAGTTTTCAAATACCCTGGTCAAGTGCTAACAGCAAATAATTTATCCCTGCAAACTTCTTTGTGCCATATGCCAACGTAACATTCTACCGGCCCTGCCATCCTTGCGTTCTCTAAGCGTCCACTGTCACACTGTCACACTTCATGACCAACTGCTTTACCTTGCAAGCCTTGCACACACTCAGTTCTTCCTAATTTCTACTAATATGTCCTTAGCACGGGTCAGTTCTTTGACCTACTCTACTGACCTCTTGTCCCTGAATGTTACACTTATTATCTTTTGTTCCATCGCTCGCTAACTCGACCTCAATTTAAGTTGACCCCTTTAAGTGAGCCTCCATTTTCCTGCCCCATTGGTGAGTACCGGTAAAATGCAGCTGCCATACACTATCTTTTTTACGGGAATGGTAGGCTGCTATTCATTATCTGAGAATGCCTACCGAAAGCACCACACCACATTCCTATTTTCTGGTTTTGAATGCCTCATGGTTGGGATCCGCGGTTCCTATTCGGACGGTGTATACAGCTCCTCTTACCACTTCCACTCATTCGCCTCCTATCTCAGACCAGGGCTCTTCCGAGGATATTGAGCATTACTTTAGTTCTCTCCATAATAATCTTCAGCCGCTCGGTTCTCCTCAGCTTGCCTAGTACGGTGATCATGCCTTGCTATTCGTCTGCCCAGTTACTTAGCAAGTTAACGTCGTCAGCAAATCTGTGATTACTGAAGCATTTTGTTAACCCTTAAGCCCACGTGTTATAAATCAATTTCCTGAATAGCTCGCGTAAATATGCCGGGAATAACATAAAATAGATTGTATCTCCTTTACTGGTGCCCGTACTTTAAGGTATTTTGCTGCTCTTCTTATGCTGGTCGATGGTAGCTGTGGGCCCAATTTAGATATCCTGTACTCTTTCGGATTGCTCGCATACACGCAGATTTCGCAATGCCTGAATAAAGGGGAGGTTTCGGCTGAGTCAAATGCTTTCTCATGATCTATAAAGGCTATATATAGGGGTTGCGCACACTCCGCGCATTTTTCTATCACCTGATGATTAATTTGAATAAAGTTCATTGCTGAATCGCTTTTACGTAACCCTGCTTATTCATTCGATTGACTGAAATTTAAGGTAGCATAAACATTTTAGCGATTACCTTGGTAACTACCTTGTTGACGACTGACACTGCGCTGACTAGCCATTAGTTGTCAAAGTCCTTCATGTCACCTTTCTTATAGATTAGGATGATGTTCGCGATCTTCCAAGATTTAGGTGCGCTCGGGGTCACTAGGCATTGCGTATACAGGTTTGCCTGTTTTTGTAGTCCAGTTGGGCTGCCATCTTCCAAGAAGTCTGCTGTTATCTGATCCACACCAGGGGCTTTTCCCCCGTGCATATCTTTCCAAGCATTTTTTACTTCTTTCGTTATTGGTGGGATGCCTACCTCCAATGAATTACATCCTCGTTCGGTATTATTCCAGATGTCTCGGCTACTGTACAGACCCCTACAGAAGTCCTAAGCAACTATAACTATTTTATCCATATTTGGGTCGAGAGTGCTTTGCTTGTCTCTGATTCTTCCGAATGTCTAGACGCCTAGTGGCTGCGTTGAGGTTGCCTCCATTCTTTACAGCATATTGGATGCTCTCCATATTACACTTGTGTATGTCACGTCTTACGCTTATCGGTAAGCTTCGAAAACTGCGCTAGTTCTATTTTCTGAGCAGGGGTGGAGACTGTCATGCTTTCCCTTCACGTAATTAAATTATTCGTCTCCTGGGAGAGTATACAGGTATCCTGTCCAGCTATCATATCTGCGACTTGTAATGCACATTCGGTTGTGCGTGTAAAATTGTCGCTGTCTTCTCGTGTCATAACCTCTGCTTCCTAGGGTGGAGCTGAATATCGGTTCTGCAGCTCGATCCTGAATTCTTCAAATTTCCATCTTACTGTTAGTTCATCCATCGGGTTCTTCCGTACTGGCTTGTTACAATTCCTCGTCAAATCTAGTCAAATTCCGGATCTTATCAAACGATGGTCACTACACCTCACCCTTCCGAGTACTTCCACATGCTGCATGACATCAGGGGTATCGGACATTATGAACTGTAAATCATTTTTATGCTCTTTATTTGAGCTCCACCACGTCCACTCCCGGCTCTCCCGTTTGCAAAAGAAGGTGTTCATGATGCGTAGATTATTCCATTAGGCAAACTGGACTAGTAGGTCCCTCGTCCTATTTCTGTAACCCGGACCATAGTTTTCAAGTCTCCCATAACTACGGTATACTGTGTTTTAACTTTAGCCATTGCCGATTCCACATATTCAAGTGTTCAAGTAGCTGGTCGTCGGGGCTGGATGTGGGCGCATAGCCCTGTATCACCTTGAGTTTGTACCTCTTATTAGGCCTAATTACAAGACTGGCTACCCTTTCGGTAATAGTGTTCGTCTATGTTGCAAGTATGCTTTAAGTGACTAGAAATCACACTCTCAGTTCTCTTCTGTCTGCTAGACCACAGGTACCATAGACGTGTTCATGTTTCAGCAGTGCAATAGCGTCCGCGCGTCCACCCAAACTTACTAAGTCCTATTTCATTTCATTTATAGCCCTCTAATTTCTTGAACACCTGCAGGCTTGTGTCGGTTGAAAAAGCTTTCGTAATAAAAGTTTTCTGCTTCAGAATCCAATAGCGTCATGTATGGGTCCAGGGATTCTTAGCACCCTCTGCAGCATCACAGATCTGACCTCTGATGTCGGTTGGTTCGCAGCTTCCTAGGGACACAGGGGCAAGGATTAATTGGCGTATTCTTCGGAGGTTGTGGCGTTTAGTACACAAGGAAGGCCAATCTCGCTCTGGTGAGGGAGTGCGTTAGCAGCAATCGTCGCTGGAATGAGGCCACACCCCAAGTCTCCTGGAGCAATTCCACTAACACGCGGATTGTTTTATACCGGAAAGAATTGTGCGGCAGCGGGATACCAACCACGGTCCTGCAGCACGCGAGGCGGATGCTCTACCACTAAGCTTCCATTTTCCCGTTTCGGTTCCAGTTTAGGATCCCCGTAATTCGGAGCGCCTTTGCATCCTCAAGGCAAAGAGGCCTTCGGTCAGAGGCCTTCAGTCAGGGCCTTCGGTCAGGGCCTTCGGTCAGGACGTCTAAAAAACAGAGGCCTTCGGTCAGGGCGCCTAAAATAAAGAATTACCCCAAGCATTTCTTTGTGTAAACAATAGCAATACTTACATTGCTTGAGAACGCGGAATTCTTTTACATTCTTGAAGGTATGTTAAAAATGCCTGCTATATGTCCTCCAAATTTTGCTCTTTAGCCAATGGGTAAATGGATATATCTTTGTTCCGTACGTCTTTGTTCCAACTTTTGTGAAGTATCATGTGCTTTGAATGATTTTTTTGTTTTGGTCGATTGTTGCAGGCTGAACAACCCGCGCCTGCTCACAGGTGATCCATGCGGGTTACGGCAAGGTTATCAAAACAGGAAAAGGCCAGAGAACATTGGTGTTCTATGCGAAGGTAAGTCACGGAGTGTTATTGCACCACATAACGCAGAGAACCAACAAAGCCAAGTATCACGCTTCGCATAAACACACGGATGTGGACAGTTTGAAGATGGTAGTGGCGCAAATTATGATTTAACTACCATTGCACTAAAAACTCTGCTGTAACAGCTAGGAGAGTTTTGTACTCTGACTCTAATTTAATGACGGCCTGTGAAGGTACTTTTTTGCGAATTTGTCCGGGGTCACGCTCGGAAAACGCATCAACAATTACGTTTCTTTGGCGTTTCGGCGACCATCCGGCCTTCGTTTTGTCCGAGCTCTGGGTGTGCGCGGGATGGGAAAAGGTCGACGGAGCTGATCAAACAAAACGCTTTTTTGAGAAGGATGCCCGAGGCGCTTATTGGGGATTGGATCTAGGGGAAGAAAAAACAAAATCACATTTAAGAGTCTTTCATCTTCCATACCTGTCCAACCTTTACGTAATAGTTTCAGTTCGTCTTGAATAGGTGTCCGTGCCCAGCGCCGGAGGAAACATCACATTTCCTTAAAAAGGCCACTCACAATCGCGTAGTTCGCCACACACTCAAGAGCGAAGCGTTCGATTTCAGTAGGGCGATGTGGTGTTCCTCTGAAAATGGTGATGTAACATTCTCTGCTAGGGTTTTACGTCCTTTAGAGAATGCGGAGTGTGCCCAGATAAGGCGACACAGATTTGGTATGTAGTTTGTGTGAAAAAACGGGCCAAATGTAGGCTAGATGACGTTAGGAAAATGTTTTTTAAGGCCATCTGGAGTGTAGCTGCGTTTGCATAAAATTCTCTGCAAAAAGAAAATTACACCATCTTCCAGTGGGGAACGCTGATGAGGATGCGAAGCATCGTGGCGGTTCCGTGTGGTTCCATTGTGTTGCCGTTATGTTGAGTGATCTGGTTTTTACTAGCGCCAGAGGGAATTCCGCTTCCGGGTCCACACCGGTGGCAAAGGCACGCAAGTGCTATTGTGTTACGGTGAGTAGGCGGTGGTTCTTGAGGCGCCGAAACTCGTCCATCATGTTCTTGTCGATGTTGTCTCTGTGGTAGAATCGATAGCCTCCGTCAGCTTTGGTGAGGTAAAGGTTGTTCACATTGGTGCACCGGCTGAGAGCAATGTACACGCCCTCCTCTTCGCAGCTTTGTCTTCTCGTTCTTCTTCTTCGGTGGTTCCCCTACGGGAAGATGACGATGGTAGTTGAACGCGAACCTATCTCGTGATGGCTTCTTTGGTTGGCCAACCCCTAGGGGCATCCTGCCACAGTCAGCATCTGAGGCGCTGCGGACGGGGCTGGTTGAGCTGCAAGGCGCATGGCGCTTCCCGCCACAGCTTTCCCACGGGAAATTCAGCATCCCCCTCTAAAGTTTTCAGTTCGTCGTTTCCGTTGACGTTCAGCTTCGCTTGCCTTCGTTGTATCACTAGCTTCTTGACGTAGTTTGAATGAGTCAAGGGCATATGGCGCGTTCGTAGCACTTGCTCCTGCCGCGGATTTTCCCGCTAAACCCTCATGGCATACGGTATCTCTCCGTAGAGAAAGAGGGTGGAATGCCTTATGACTTAGTCATGGCGCTGGGCCTTCACAGCATATGGCTCTCACGCACAGCAAGACTGTACAACGACGTAGATGCCCGTTCCGCAAAGCAGTACTTCAGAGAAAGTTTAGGTCGTTATGTGAAAGGTAATTAAATCTCAAGAGGTATCGCCTGTGTGGCTGCCAAAGATAGACCAGCTTACGTCATTGAAAGAGTTTTAAAGGACATCACTAGGCTTAAGTCGGGCCGCCTCAGCACGTTAGGTCGGGCCGCCTCAGCACCCATATTATTTACGCTGTTTATCTGTGATGTGTTTTGAATTGTCGAATCCAGGTAATAAAAAAGGAGTTGTTTTGTAGTGGGAAGAGCACCGCGTATCTCCCGTTGCGGCCAGAGATTCGTGGGATCGAAACCGGGCGGAGCTAACTATTTCTTTATTTTATAGTGTAGTATCGCGGAGCTGTGGGTGTAAGGAGGAGAGTTGCGCATGCGCAGTAAGCGTGTGGACGGCGCCGCCATCAACGACGCAGGACCAGAGGAGCCTAAGAAATGCTCCGCATTTAATTGACACTCCGCTTTCGAGGCATAAAGAGCCAGGCGGAGAGGCGTCATGGCGTTGTGTGCGGCTCTGGTTATGGAGTTGGTGGCGCTTTTGGTGCCACGTATTGGAAGGTTCCGTTTCGTGCGAGTGTGAATCAGTGGGAGTTGAAGAAGTCTGAAGGCTCTCCTGGGCAGCGTCAGGTGCCTCCTGATTCCCAACACCGATGGTGGAATGCCCAGGTTTCCAAAGCTATCTAATATCAAAATATGTTTGGGTTGTGTTTGTATATGTGAAACAAATCCCAGTTGCAACGCCATAATATGTGTAGGACTTGTCCAGTTCTTGAAGCACCAGGTGGGAGCCGGTGATGATCTGAAAGTGCGGGGCACCATAAGATCTGTTTGGGGTTGCTGGTCTTTCAGCTTTTTGTAGGAAACAAAGAATACAAAGCACGTCCGCTTCTTAGGAATTTCCACCTCCAGCCAGACGTGTTTCAAACTCTAAAGGGAAAACGCAAGATAAAATAAATCTACCCTTCAAAAAAACAGTGCCCATGCTTGTTTTTCTTCAATACACCAGGAACCAATACACCAGTTCTATTTATTATGGTGTTTTTTCGGCCCTTCCACTCGAAATATAATTTGCGTCTCCACCCACGTCTAGAACATTGACATAAATGCTGCGAAACTTTGATTTGCACATCCATGGCAATGGTCTAATATTCACGCCATTTTTATGTTTTCGCAGGCAGTAGTCAATCCCCAAACCATATTTACGATGTGTCGACATAGCCATGTCACATTTGCTGATGTTTTCTTGCTGTAATTTCTACGCCCAAGAATATCACGAATAAATTTGCTATTAGTCAGGTCCAGATGCAACTGTGAATTAGTGTAGAGCCACCGCCAAGGCTTAGAAGTTGTGCGGCTGGTACCACTCACCTTCTTCGATCCCGGCCGCGGCGTCGGCTTTCCCGACATAGGCTAAAAATAAACACGGCGTTATCCAGTGTGCAATCTGCTCACACACTGCAGCAGCGTTTCTCGTGTCAGACAGGTCAGTAAGCCCTCTTGCGAGATAGATGGAGCCATCGCCGTGCTGGTTCTGTGGTTTGCACAGAGTAACAAACAGTCAATGGCAGCGGAGAAGGGATCTGTGCTCTTTCTCTGCTCTCCCTCCCTTTTAGGGGGAGGGATAACAACCTGCTCTTGCGAAACCACTGCGCCCTCTATCGGTGAATACGTGAATCAATATATACGAAGCCGGCAGAGGGTCTGGGAAGTTTCTCTCAATGCTGTGTAACGCACGATGTTCAGCAGATAGACTCAAATGGTTTACAGGCAACAGGTCCGCTCTGAAAAAGAAAATAGACAGGGGATTCTTAGAACGTTTTAAGAATTCAGTTGCGAAAGCCTGTGATTCCAATGTTTCTGACAGCAGCAAACAGGGAAAAAATTACAAAAGAATTAAGTAAATCATACTTGCTTGTATCGGGATGCTGTAGGTGGGGTGAATAAAAACAATGTCCAGTTTTTTCCTGAGACATGTTTAGGTGTATTACTCTAAGGAACCCCAGGGGGGAATAAATTGCATGATTTCCCTCTGTTGGCGCCACAGATTGAGTTCCATCTAGAAATAAAAAAAACGGAAAGACATTTTTATATATTGGGTGCTCGTAAACTGTTCCCCGCGCAACTTAGAATTCCCATTTAAAAGTCTGCTGTACTACGTCGACGTAGGGCATACGTAGGCCGGAGAATCAGCCTATACAGGTGGAATTGGTGCAGTCGAGCAGTTCTTTAAAATGACGTAGAAACCACATACCTATTGACTGAGCAAAGGCGTTGTGAAAGAGCCTCCTGGGTTGAAGGAAAAGATTCAAAGAGGACGAACTAACCAGCGCAAGATTTATGAAGCATTGTTGGCGTTAGGTTATGCTACATTGTGTCTTGTTTACAAGGATGGCGAGGTGAACGATTTGAATTCACTTCAATGCCTAGGTTATCAAAAATCTAAAAATAATTACCCCAGCTTTTCAGTCTTCCTGTTGCCAATGCTGATATAAGCAGTGAAGCTGCCTGGCGCGCTCTTTAGGCTCCATAGAATTTCTCAAAGCGGGATGATATACTCCCATCCGCAACGATTCAATTTCGCAGAGTTCCACTGCGAGCGATGTAAGGGAACCTTCTACTTCCTTACATATGCAAGACCGCATGTGAACCGCCACAATCGTTTCTGTACTTTGAAGTGGGAGCATTTTCGAATGCGTATTTTATATATCGCGAAATCAAGCGGCTAGCTGTTGTTACATAGGATAGCAATGCAAATGTCCGTTATCTACTAATTTCCTGCCGAAAACTGCCGAAGGTTTGTTTGCTCAACAATGTCGACACGTATAAACATTGCCGCTCTATTTATGAGTTACGAATGTTTTGCCTATATAATAGCCTGGTTAAAATTCCTTTTATCTGCTGCGCATGACCTGGCACATGCTCTCCCCCTCATTCGAATATGCCCTCTCCATATCGCAGCGCACACGCTACCAGGCTTCGTCGCATGAAAGCCTCAACCAAAACAGCTTTGCTCTTAAGATCATTGGTGTGGGTGCTTTTCATTTATTTCGCGTTAAAATACCCGCAATCTGTTTAACGTCAAAAACCCTGTTAGGAGCAAAACAAATACAAGCAATTTCAAGACTATATGGGTAATCTTTCTACGCTTGTCTAATATTTGCGCACTAAAACGTTTTTATTTAAACTTTTATTTTTATTTTTAACAAACTTTTATTTTTAAACTTTAATATTTGCGCACTAAAACATCATAGCTATGTTTTTGCTTTTTGAATAATTGTGCACCGAAGTTTCAATGCTGTTTCATCTACTGTTGAATGAGGCTGGCTACAATACCCTCTTGTGGGCACCGTATTAGTCCGCTTAAAACTTGTGACTTTTGTGGTTTTTCAGAAGTTGAATGCCAAAGTTTCCGCTGATGAATTTACCAAGTGTTTCACTTCTTTCAGCCCCATTCTACTATTGGCGCAACCGAGAGTGTGGTACGTATCCCCATATGTTTTGTGTCATCAAAACAAAGTTTACGATCAAAATATTACACACCACGACGCAAGAAGATTAACTCTCTCATCACCATAGAAAACTTACGCATATAAAAAATATAAATTTTAACGAAAGCTATACGCGCCACGATCTGCTCGTGTACCTCTCCCGGTACTTGTTAAATTTTCTTGATCATTCTGAGAATAAAGTTTCGCAATACCTATCAGGATGCGACACCATGCTAGTAGATAATAAAATATGCGCAATCCTTGCGAAAATGTTACTACTGGTAGCCTCAATCCCTCCGAGTAAGCAAGGAATAGTAGTACGTTTGCAAGTACGATTTGAGTAGACTTTAGTCTATGCTTAAATCAAGCTGATCACTATGTCGCCGAGATGCAGTCGGAGGTAACTTTCCTGAGTTGAAATTGCGGGTGTCGGGCGGCAATTATTACATTGTATATGCTTACCGGACGTTTCGCGGTTCGGCCTGTATTTTTACAAACTATAATAATCATTAGCAGTGTCCCCAAAAGAGTGTTCGTAGAACAAACAGTTAGGTAATCATTGTAGTAGCAAGTGCATGGCGGGAGAACACGCTGCAGGAGTTGTCGGGACGAGGACATCTACAGCCAATAACTTGGAAATCCGGGGCTGAAAATCAGAGCACGTCATGCATATTTCTTAATGTTTTACACGATGTCAGGCAATGTATCGTCTGCCGATGGTGCACAATACCGAGCTTGAACTTGGATTAGGAAGTGCACATTCACTGAGGAATACAAGAACATTGTTTTTACATCCTCCAAAAAGGCATTAGTAATAAACTTATCATCTTATATAGAGGTACAAAAATTCATCTTTATTTTTTTTATTTAAACGGGGTGTGGAAGTTGCATTTGGGTCTACTTTTTTCCTGTTCTGTTATTTATTCAACCATGGCTGCTGTGGGTACTGAGACAAAGGTTGTCCCACAGCATATAATTGCCATGTAAATGGGTTTTGGTGCACTCTGCAGATATTTCTATTAGCTGAAAATGACGTGGTTGTTAAAGCATTGTGGAGCACCTTATCCGAAA
Organism: Haemaphysalis longicornis; assembly: GCA_013339765.2. Taxonomy (NCBI): domain Eukaryota; kingdom Metazoa; phylum Arthropoda; class Arachnida; order Ixodida; family Ixodidae; genus Haemaphysalis; species Haemaphysalis longicornis. Next base: position 31,130,631 of record CM023458.1, on the reverse strand, counting down.
CCGAGTTTGCTCTCTTTGTTGTGGGTTTTGAAGGCTGCCACTTATGCGGTCTACAATTACGTTGGTACACACCTAGTAAACAACCCAGAGCAGGCTGATATATGTAATTCTAAAGGTCATTGGTAACTTACTTCTTTAAAATCAGAGTTAAATTGAGGATTTGCGGCCCATGGGCACTTTTTACTTCTAAGCATTTTGAATATAGAGAACCAAGATTTCCAGTACAATTTGTTCTAATTCGTTGTAAAGGCATGCGGTTATCCCGTCTTCACCTGCAGCTATGTCATTTGAGAGCCATTTTTACTTCCGATTTAGATACTAGTAAGAAATTGCATTCCAATCCTGCATCCTGAGAAGTCTGACGAGGTATAACGTCGCTGGGGTGTGGCCCGATGTAAACGCGTTCCGCAAATAAAATTATCTCGTTGATTCCCGGGTTCGTTAGCCTTCTCGTCTATAAGTATGTACATTCTGAGCTTGCCGCTGGCTAGCTTCCTCTTAGTGGCTTTCAAGCATCCCCCTATTTGCAACGTTTTCTTCCACCACGGCTATGTTATATACACAAGTGTCGATTGTTTTACTCCTGTTAATCAATTTACACAGCTCTACTAACTGAACGAGTTGACGGTCATCAAGGTCAAAAATGTCTCGGTTTGTGTAGCAGGAGATGGAGGAGCTCTCCGGCTTGAGCGGGTGGTAGATCGGTGGAAATCATCGATGTGTAACTGTGGTCGGGTTTTCGAGTTGGTGATTCGTCGTTGGAGTGATCAAGGTTACCACCGACGGTGAGAGGCGGCAACGTGGTAGTCTTTGAGAAGGTATATCGTTGCGAGAGGCATGCCCTCCGGTAGGAGCTGCAGCAGATGAACCGAAGTTGATGAACGGCAGCTCAATGTGGTTGTCAATTATAGTGACTAGGGTGTGAGGCAGCGCCACACTGCGCGTGAGGAGCGCCTCAACGGTGGGCGAAACCTCGTGTACTCCGTCTGCAACAGGATGGATCGGCGTCAATGGGACTTAAGCGGCAGTATACTGTGGTAACCGGGTGTGGTCCGCGGATACGGGCCGTGACTTCTGTTCAAATTTGTCAATTGTGGCGTCGAAACAGGCAGCTCAATGTGGAGCATGCCTTCTGAACAGTCAATTAGGGCAGAATGGGCGGAAAGAAAATGAAGACCGAGAATAAGGTCATATGAGCATTGGTCCAACACTGTGAAAATAACAACAGCTTGTTGGTCAGCGATGTTGACGCAGGCAGCACATACTCCGGCAACGGAAGGCGTGCCTCCATCAACGACACGCACAGCCAAGAAGGGGCAGGGGTCAGTACTTTACAAAGACGACGATCAAGGGCAGCACTCATTACAGAAATTTGCGCACCAGTGTCAATGAGGGCCTTGACGGTCACACCGTCTACCTGTACTTCCAGTCAACTATATTAAGCTGGTATCGTAAAAAGGGGATTTCGGGTAGGGGTCGAAAATGCAGCGTCACCCCCGGGAGCTGCATTTCCCAGTTTTCCGAGGAGGAAACGTCCGCCCGGAACCGGTGACTGGAAACGGCGAGGCTGCTGTGAGTGGGACTGGTGACACTGTGGAGATGAAGAATGACTCAATCGGGAAGTGTGGGGGGAAGGTTAGGTGTACAGAGACGAATCGGTATTCATGAAACAGCGAGGTCTGGCTTCGACGGCAGAAGAGTCAACAGGGGGCTGAAAGCCCGACGAAAGCCAGCGGGACCAGCAGTAATGGGCCACTTGATTACCCAGATGGCACTTAAAGCAAATGGGCCTATAGTCCGCTTTGCGCTATTATTGTCCGAGAGCGAGGAAGGCTGAAGTCAGCCCCCGGTTCGCCGAAGGCGCTGTTGGGGTGGACATTGTGGCAATATCGCGGGGCAGGTGGTAGGACAGCCCATGGTCGCAATTTCTTGGCGCACGACGGCCTGGATGAGGGGCAGCATATGCATGCCGCTATGAGGGGCTTGGTTGGAAAGAGCCGAGGCCCTTGCCAGCAGCTCCAAACGTACGACCCGAGTGATCCCGACATACGACCTGAGGGATGCTTGCGGTTGGGGTAGGACTAACCTCAGCTGCCGAAGCAGGGAGCGGGGGAAGGTCCTCACACGACGAAGTCACGGGAGTGTTGGGGAGGCGGGAGTACTGCGGCGCGATGCGGCGACTTTTTGCCTGCTCGAAGTAGCGCCGCTCTTTAATTATTGTGTCAACACTCACGCAGTCCTTGCAGACAAGCAGGTGGAAAGCGCCATCGGAGATGCCATTCAACTAATTCGCTACTCTGTCGTCTTCAGAAATATAGTTTTTGACCTTTTGACACAGTGCGAGAACATCCTGAATGTACGCAACGTACGATTCTGGAGACGTTTGTGCACGGGAGGCCACCTTGTTTTTGGCAGCAAGGCAGTTAGTTTCGGGCTGTCCAAAACTGGCGCGGAGCTTCTTGCAATCGTCCCAGCTTGTTAGCCTGGCCTCATTGGTCTCGAACCAAGTCCTTGCTGCGCCAATCAAAGAATAAGAGACGTTCGCCAGCATCAAAGTGTCATCCCAGCGGTTGTGAGAGCTACCTCGCTCATACCGGGGCAGCCAGTCTTCAACGTCGAGGCCTATCTGCGCCATTTGAACGTACCGGGTTCTGTTTAATGAGACACGATGAGGATCGTTGCCGTGCCAACCGGTGCTTGAGTCGATGACATGGTCTGAAGACCGATGTGGTGACCGCTACGTAGCTCTGTGTCGGGTGAATTTAACTGGTAGGGATCACACCGCAACCTACCATAAGATATTACTAGAAAGCCGCAAATATTAGTTTTATATTAGCAGGTATTTACAGAAAATCAGTCCGAGTAGGAAGAGGCTCCAGTCGGGCAAGGTGGCCACGGTACCAGCGAGAGACAAATCCTCGCCTTCCTCCTGGTTCCCTGTCAGTGCTACGCGCATAGCCGGCATGGCGCGGGCAGTATCCCCATGGTCTCTCAGGCGGGAAGCATGAGATTTCACTACATCATCCTCTGACCAATACGGTTTTCAGGATGCCTCGCATGGTAGGCGCCTGTACCCATTATTTATTCTGGTGGGTCACCAGCGGCGGAAGCCGGGAAGGCTTCAGCCGGGAAGCCTATAGCGGATGAAGCGGCTGTAGCTCCCATGTATACCGCAGTGGTAGCACCTGTACTAGCCCTGTATATCCTGCCGAGACAGTACAGGGGCGCTTGTACTCTTTCGACGGGAGGGGGCCTAGCGGTCCCTCACCCCACCCAACGGGGTCCGATGGACATCCCACACGGCCTACCGCGGTTGCTTTTGGTCAAGTTCCAAGTGTTTACTCGCACGTCCAAGCTGTCCAGAGGCTTTTAGAGTGCTTGTACCCTTTAAAATGCCGGCTGGTATCAGGAGCTCCAGAATTGGAATTTGGTGCGTCCAACTTAAGATACGAAAGCTTTACCACTCGGCCATCGCCGTCGGTTGACGCTCGATGGAAAATCTCCCAGTGGAAGAGTCGTAACTTATTTAGCTACCGCCCCAAACAATATTTCCCGTTTTTTGTAAACTGATTGCAAAGCCTATTGTATTGAGATAAAAGAACTACCCCCCTAATTCAATATTTTAACACTCCGAAAATTTGTCTTCAGGCATAATTGTCCAATGCAACTTCCACTCATTGAGCTTAGAAACTACATCAAACAGAGTTTAGATAATCGCCATTTCGCTGCAGCCGTATTCATTGATCTCACAAAAGCATTCGACACTATCAATTATAATATCTTGTTGAAAAAACTAGAACCGCTTGCTGTATGTGCCCCGCCAATTTACTCATAAAAAATTATCTAAGCAACTGAAGGCAGTTTGTAAAACTCGATAGCTGTATGTCTGACCCAAGAATTGTTAACCAGGGTGTTCCTGACGGTTCTATCTTCGAGCCCCTACTATTCCTTATATACATCAATGAACTACAAACCTGCCTCAACAACAGTAACTGTATCTTCTATGCTGACGATACGACAATGTTTTCTTGCCACAACGATATCTGAAATCTGACAGCAAAGTTAACGACTAACCTTGAAAACGTTGATAATGATGGTTAGTGTTTAATGGCGCAAGGCCAACTAGGGCAAAGAGCGCCAGACAAGAGGTTATTTAATGACGAGCAGTGATTACCACACAAGGGTAGGTATAAAAACGTGTAAACCGAACAAAGTAAAATCAATTAAAGATAATGGTGATGGCAGGTGTATAGGGCCTTGTTTGATTATGCCTGATAGAAAATGAGGTTTAAAAACTTGACGTCTGACAAATACTCAAACACACGTTTCACGGAAACCATGGCATCGTCACCTAGAAACAACGATGGATGTAGGGGAATATGTTGTCTGTAGAGTTATGTGAAATGTTTGTGTCGTGCTGTGTGAAGTGTCTTGCATGTGATTAGTATGTGCACTACGGATAGGGCCTCTGCGCACCTGCTGCACTGGGATCTAGAAGATTCCGTCAGCAGATACGAGTGCGTTGCATGGGTGTGCCCTATCCGCAGCCTACCCAAGACGACTTCCATGTGTCTGTTGTGTGAGTCAGATGTGTACCGTCTGAAGTGTGGCTTTCTCATATGTAGTTTGCTGTCTGTCTCTTCATTCCAGTGTGTTTGACATGTTCTGCGCAAGTGTTGTCTTATGTGTGGCTTGACGTCTGTATAGGGTATCGTTGTAATGTCTACAGTGTTCCTGAGTGCAGCAGCAGCGGCCCTCTCGTCTGTTAACTCGTTCCCAGCAATCTCAGTCTGTCTTGGGACCCAGCAGAGGAGCAGCTCATGCTTTTGAGCATACACAGACATGATGGTGTTGAATACAAGATTAACTATGTGGTTTTTGGGGGGCTTATGCGATGGCAGCGCGCGAACAACACTCAAGGAATCTGTGTAGATGATAGACTTCGGAATTTGATTTTCATATATGTGTCGTACAATCAGTAAACTTCCATACGCTTCTGCGGACAAAATTGGTGCGTGCACGCTCATGGTTCTGGCTGCATTGAAATTCGGACCATGAGCAGCGTAGGAGACCATAGTGGAGGTTTTAGAAGCGTCACTGTAGAATTCTGCAAATGGGTATTTAAACTGCAGAGACAGAAAGTGCTGCAGTATTGCAGCTCGCGGTACACGATTTTTGTCAAGTTTTATAAAAGAAAGGTCACAGGACACAGGGCGAACTTCCCAAGGCGGTAAAAATGTTTAGAAGGGGTGACCTGTACAGATCTAAAAACGAAGCGCTGAGGTCTGAGGCTCGCTCTCTCACTCGAAGTGAAAAGGGGGTAGGAACAGATGGGCGATTTACAAACAGCACAGATGTGGATGTGTTGTTAAAGACAGGATAAAAAGCATGTTTATTCAGCGAAGGAATCTTAACAGCATAAAATAAGTCTATGTACGTCCGTTGGTTCTCAAGGCACCACTTATTACACTCGACATACAGACTCTCGACAGGGCTAGGGCGAAAAGCACCCGACGCAAGCCGTAGCCCCAAGTGCAGCACTCGGTCAAGCATTCGCCACGCTGTTTTAGTCGCCGAGTCGTATACCACACTGCCATAGTCTAAACGAGAACCAACCAAAGCAGTATAGAGTCGTAGTAGGAGTTCTTTGTCAGCCCCATAGGATCGGTGGGAGAGTACCTTAAGGTTATTCATTGTTTTCATACATTTATGCTTAGGTATTTTTATATGTGGGATGAATGTGAATTTGTGGTCAAACACCACACCTAAAAACTTCTGCTCCTTGTTCACAGGAAGCGACACACCATTAAGAGTAATGTCTGGGTCCATACGGACCCCGCGCTTCCTGGAGAACACAACGCAAGAGCTTTTTCCAGGATTTTTTTTAAAACCGTTCTTGTCTGCCCAGCCGGCACGTTTCTTCACGCCGAGCTGTACTTGATGTTCGCATAATAAAATATTACATGATTTAACAGATATATGCACTTCATCTACATACATGGAACAAGAGATTGTAGGTAGCAGTGCCGTAGCAAGGGAGTTCATCTTAACTATGAAGAGGGTACAGCTCAACACGCCACCTTGCGGTACACATTTTCTGGCACGTAAACCTTTGAGAGTGCGCAACCAACTCTTACTCGAAATGTTCTTTCCGACAGGTAACTAACAAGGGTGTTTAACAAGTTACCCGAGACACCGAATGACTTGAGGTCACTAAGGATGCCGTAGCGCCAAGCGGTGTCGTAGGCCTTCTGGAGGTCGAAAAAGACAGTTACACAATACTGTTTATGCACGAAGGCATCCTTTATATACTATTCAAGAGCTACGAGTTGATCATTCGTGGATCGCCCCACCCTGAAGCCTGCCTGGCAGCTCTCGAGAAGACCGTTGTACTCAAGGAAGTGCACGAGCCTGCGCTTGATCATCTCGAGAAACTTCCACAGGCAGCTCGTCAAGGTTATAGGACGGTAACTTGAGAGTGACGACGGGTCATTTCCATCTTTCAAGAAAGCCACTACTATGGCCTCCCTCCAAGAGTGTGGGATGCGCCTCTAAAGCCATATTTTATTATATAGATTTAGAAGTGCTTTAAGTGTGTCTGCGTTTAGGTTTTGTATGTTGTATATGTGATGTTGTGTGGGCCTGGAGCTGAGGGTTTACACGTGCTCAATGCAGCCCTCAGCTCATGCAGTGAAAACTCTGAGTTATAAGAAGATAGTGACCTGTTGTTATATAGTATAGGCTTCTTTTCGGCCGTTTGTTTGTGTTTCATGAAAGTGTTTGTGTAGTGTGCTGAACTGGGCACGTGTTGGAAGTGTTGTGCGAGCGTGGCAGCCTGGTCTTCGAGTGTGTCCCGTGTTGTGCTGACCAGGGGCAGGCTGTGTTTCTGTTGTCCTTTGAGTTTGCGTATACGTGTCCATGCTTTTCGTGTGTCTGTGTAGTAGGTTATTGATGTTATGAATGTACGCCAACTCTCTCGTTTTGCCTCTCGTTTTGCCACCATTTGAACAAAATGAGGTTACCCGACGTGGGGAACCGACGAAGGATACCCCACGCCTTGTTCTGGGCCTCTCGCGCTCGCCTACAGGCCTCATTCCACCACGGCCTCCTCTGATTGCCCGGGGCACCAGAGGCGGTGGGAATGGACTTTTCGATGGCGTCGAGGATTTGCGCCGTGAGCAGTTGGGTAGCTTCTTCAACAAGTAGGTGTCCAATGGATCTGTGGAGTAGTTTGGATGTCTCTGTAAATGTATTCCAGTTTGCTCTTGCTCCATTGAACCTGTTTTGGGAAGATGGACTGCATGGGCCTTTAGCTATATATGTTGGTGAGGTGGGGAGGTGGTCACTACCGTATGGGTCAGTGCCCACACCCCACTCGAGAAGAAGAAAGAGAACTGCGGAGCCGATCGCCAAGTCAAGATATGAGTATGTGTTCTGTCCTATATTATGGTATGTAGGCTGTTTATTGTTGAAAAGGCATGCTCCTGAAGATGTAAGGAATTTCTCTATCAGGCGACCTCGGGCATCCGTGCGAGAAGAGTCCCAAAGAGAGTTTGAGCATTAAGGTCGCCTGTAAAGATGTATGGTTCGGGCAGCTGGTCAACCAGCGCTTCAAAAGTCAGAGCTTGAAAGTGCAACATCAGGAGGAATGTATATGGAGCATACCGTTATCAACCTATTAAATATTATTGTTCGAATTGCCGCAGCCTCAAGGACAGTGTTCAGAGTGACAGGGTGACATGCTAATTTCCGGGCTATTATGGCCACACCCCCCGAAGAGTGCGTGCAGCCATCCTTGTCCTTTCTGTATACGAGGTAACTGTTCAAGAAATGTGTGTGTTTAGAATTCAAATGTGTTTCCTGAACACACATTACACTTGGCTGATAAGCATGCAGTATTTTGTATACATCGTCAAGATTATTCAGAAGGCCTCTGCAGTTCGATTGTATTATGTTTTCTCTTCCCGTTATGACGTGTTCGGAGCTACTGGAGTGTGAATATTTATGTAGGGTCTTTCGGGGCTTGGACTCTTGGAAGAGGTTTTCTGGCCTTCTCTACTGACCTGGACGTCGCAGCCCGTTCCTTCCGCTGCGATGAAAGCCGGAAGGGCTCGACGTCCATGTCGTCATCTGAAGGCACGGGGGTGCCCTGCGGACTGGGCCCCCTTGACTTAGTACGCTTTCGGGTATTCTTTGCCTGCGCAGCGGGCGAGGCAGGCGGTAGAGCCATTGAAGAGGAAACAGTGAGAGCGGCAGAGCTCCCAGCGGCGATCCCAATCGCTACATTCGCTGGAGTTGCCACTCTGGGCGATTCCTGACACAAGCTGGACTACCGAAGGCAGTCCGGCAAGAGACGGGGCCGCCGCAAACTCTACTGGTGTTGTAGAGGCAGCAGGTGGCTGCTAAGCTGGGGGCTGGGACAGCAACACATCAGCAGCAATGCTGCACTGTGTCGCTGTGCTGACCAAACGCCGCCCCTGCCCCCGGCGGGCAGTGGCTGCATAAGATGTGGCCAAAAGCAGCTTGTGCTTTTGGCGTGCCACAGCAAAGGTGATATTTTCTGTTACTTTCATTTGTAGAATTTTCTTTTCTGCTTTGAATTTCGGGCAGGTTCGCAAATAAGCACCGTGTGGGTTACTGCAATTCGGGCATTTCACTGTGCTGTTTCGACAGTCATCCGATGAACGGTCATACTCTGAACATTTAGGACAAGTCAGCTTTCCCCGACATGATAGAGTTCCATGGCCGTATCCTTGGCATTTAAAGCAAGCATCGCCTGGGATTAGGGACATATAGTCATACATTGCAGCTTAGGAAGCCCACTTTGACCTTTTCGGGGTGGGGTTGTGAAATCAAATGTTAGGACAAGATGCTTTGTTGGGATTTCCTTATTTGCTCTAGGGAATACAATTCATTTGACAGAAGTTACTCCTTGAGGTTGAAGCGCCTGAAGAAGTTCCACCTCTGTCTCAGACTGTAATTCCTTTTCTGAGATCACACCTTGAGAGGAGTTCAGGATTCTATGTGGAGTCACAGTAACAGACAGTTCAGCCAACGTGGTCTGCTCAGAGGGTTTCCGCTTTGAGTTTTTCTATTTACTTCAACAAGTAGGTCACCGGATGAAAGCTTCTTAGCATCATAGTTTCAGCCAACAACAGACTCAATGCATTTGGCCAAAAGAATGACTGACTTCTTGCCAACAGGGGGTGTCCCCTGTGGAATTTACTACACGATGTTTATAGAAATGTTCTGCCTTCTCTTTAGCAAGTACTTCGGTGCGGCCCCTTTTGGGAGGCCGATCATTGGAGGGGGGGTTTGAGAAAATACCATACAGCATGTATAAAAGCAGGGAGACGGGGGTACTTTCTCCTTTGACGTTACCCTGGTACTCAAATAGGTCCCGGAGCTCCCTGCCTACTAGACAGGCAGGGAACCCATCGGCCGGAGCTTGACCAAGGCTCCAACGGCCACGATTAGAGGTTTCTACCTTTCACCTTAAAAACACATCACCACGGTAGGTCACAGCCAGTACCGTCACCAATATTACTCAAGGTTCCCCGTGCGGAGACCTTGAAAAAGTTCATTACTGGTGCCCTAAACACCGGTTACAAACAAACCAGCTAAAAACCACTTTCATGTTCTTTCATTCTTCTTACAGAGCTTATCTTACAAACACACCATATATCGTGTTTGATAATCACGTCACCTATTCATCAGATTCTACTACGTTTCTTGGAGTTATATTACACAAAAATCTGAAATTTAACAAACACATAAGATCGGTTACATCTGAAACTGCTTTCGGCATTCGCATCCTCATTAAATCCCGGCATTTGTTCCAATTATCCCTTCTGCAATCGTTATATTTCCCATTTCTTCAAAACCTCATTACACATTTAGTCTTCTCAGGTCAACCCGTGTAATACCCATCTTGCACCAGTGCGTTATCTTCAAAATCAAGCCATTCATTCGCTTAAAATCAGTGATTGCCGATATACTGTAAAAGCCACCTTCCACAACGTGGGAATGCTACCCTTCGCTCTCGAGCTTGGCCTCATGAAGTTATGTTACGAGCTTGAAGTAATGTGTACCTATTTCACTTTTTCGAGATAATCCTAAATTTATCCCGTCCTTTGACAGAACATGTTTGCTTAACACAAGCAACACCAGGTTTTCAGTGCAATATAATATATAAAATGCACCTGTCTGGTTCAACTGCGGAGACCTAACATTGTTATTTTCTGATGCAACTATCTAGAATGCCTTCCCCCTTCCATTAAATCTTACCCCTCACACTACTATTTTTATAGGTCTGTAAGGAAATAAATAGTTTCTACACTCTCGTATCCAGTCTATGATCACCTGCTTCTTTTCCCACTCTATCGGAGGTATAGATGGTGCCTCGTGCTAGTGGTACGAGAAAAAATGAAATCTTTTCGAAGTACCTACTGCACACAAGCAGTACTCCAATTTACTATCAATGAATACCTGTTTATATGAATTAGTACATTTGTGTTCTATTTTTATTGTTGTGTATACCGCCTCCCTAATGATATTTTAGTTTGCGTTATAAAAAGGAAGGTACCCTGTTTTTGTAAAATCCCGTTTTTGTAAAAACTGCACTGAACTACTTAATAAAGCAATGTCAATTTGAATTCAGGGAGCTTGGAAACCGTAATAGCAAGTCGGACAGTATCATTGGTTACAAGAAAGTGGTAGGTATTTCGGTACCTCTTTGCACCAACCAGTGACAAAATTGGTAAAAGCAACCTTTGCCGAGGGGATCTCATGCTTGGGAAGTTACTTGACATTGTCGGGAAATGCCAGAGTGGCATGGTTAGTAACTTTTACCGCAGCGATGCCTGCGAAGTACCGCACTCTGCTCTTCTATGGGATGTACTGGGTTCGAATCCGCGCAGCGGCGGGCACCCACCAGATTTTGTTGATTTTTTGGAAAAAGGAATCCACGCCTGAAAAGCAGCCTGTACCCTTGCAAGGGGCCTCTGACTATTCTCCGTCTGGCGGGGACCCCTGACCTTATGACGCGTGGTCCAATTGCAGGGCGCAAGAGTTAGGTGGCATGTATGGCCGCAGGCGGTTGTGAGTATAGCATCCACCGTGGCTGTGAAAGCCACCATATTCATTTGTGTGCCTTGGTGGTTCCGGGCAGTTACCCCTAATATAGGTACAAGCGACTCCCCGACCTGGCGCTCGGCCCTTCTGTGGGATTAAAATGCTTGGTAAGTTCACCCGGATTGAACGGGAAATCGCCCATATGAAAAGGGGTGGCTGCAAGAACGCGGAATATTTTATGTACATATAAATAGAAATATGTACATTAGTCCTGGGTAGCAGTGGTATTTGGCGCTTTGACAATGTTTTTATAGTGGTGATTCGGGTATGATGGCCCATTTTTGACACAGGTATAAATAATTAAAAATACAAGTCGAGGAAAAATCCGCCAGTTCCCGGAAGAGGTACTCGAACCCACAAACACCACATAACGCGTGTGCTGCACTACCAATTCTGCTATCCCCCTCTCGACTTTCGAGGGGTTTTTTTTATTTACTGGCTGCTCACAGGCCGGCCAACTAATGCCGCCCCTCGACCACTGCGGGAGATGTCGAACGTGCTTTTCTCAGTGGCCGCCACGAAGACGTGGTCGGAAAGTGGGGGATAGCCAATGGCATATCAGACTGCTACATCCAGAACTGTCGTAATGCATTTTGCCGAGCAGACACCTATGGGAGGAGGGATATTTATATATATATTAATATTATATATAATATTATATATATATAGATAGAAGAGATTAATATAGGTATATAGGATATATAGATAGTGGGATCGTTATGGAAATCATATATATATATCTATATATATATATAGATATATATATATAGATTATATAGAGACAAAGACCAAGACAATGGTAAATGAAGGGCTCGGTGAATGAAGCCAGAATGAGGGTTGGCCGTCAAGAGGGCTCAGCCGCGGGAAGCTGGCATCGTCTTTTCTGGGAATTCTTTCTCTTTGTGGTGACGTCACTTTTCTGCGGTCCCACTGCCGCTTCTTTACCAAATATGGCGTCTTGTACTTGTTCGTACACCCCGGCGAGCTGGTCGGGTGGGGCCCTCCGCACAGCTTGCAACGGTGGCGTACATTCGTTGTGCGTGATTCGCGCCCGGGTTGGCCTTCCCGCACGCGAAGCACACGCGCGCGTTCGGCTGTGGGCACACGTCTGTGCGGAGGCCGATCTTGCCGCACTGCCTGCAGACCTCGTGGTGCTGTCTGTAGAGGCTGCACCTCACTAGGACGGCACCGTATTTGACTGTTGTGGGGACCTTTGTGCCCTGGAACAGGACGATCACCGCGGTCGAATTGCCGATTCTGTGCGCATCGACTGCCGTTGGGTTGCGGTTGTTCACTACGTTGGCCTTGACTTCCTCCGGGGTATCTGCGGTGGAGATGTTTCGAATTACCTCCTTCGCGGTGCCGTCCGGGGCCGCGTGATACGCGCTGACCTCGTGGGTTTGCCCCCCGATGTTGAGTGCGCGAAGCTGAGCGTATCTCACCGCCCGCTGCTCGTCCGGGGTGCTCACTACTATTATGTTCTGCATGACATTTGCGCAAATGGTATCTTGCATGACCTCTTCTCTCGTGGTTCCCGTTGCCGCCATTACCGCGGTCATCAATACTGGTGCCTCGACGCGTGCAGGCCGCCACGTGGCCTCACGATGACCTTGTGCTCGCTTCTCGGGATGTTTGCTGGCATGCGGGCCGCCTTCGTTAGGGTTGCGTTAACTCGTCTGGCGAATTGCGCTCGGTTGGTAGTGGGTTTGGACACCTTGACGGCGGACTCACCGGTGGTTGCTGCGGCGCCCGCCTCTTCGGAACTACAAAGCCGGCGGTGTCCTCCGCCGAGAGTCCTCGCCGTGTACAGCGACGGCACTTCGGCCGGCGAAATGGTCGAGCTGTATTTGTAGCGTTGGATCCTCCCTCTCTTCTTGGTCGTGCTCGGAGCCCGTGTCCATAGCAGTTGCCATGTCCTCTGGCCCGGTGGCGACGGAGTCGTTCGGTGTTAGGCCTAGCGGCCGCGGGCCGGCGCGGCCTGGGGCCGTACTCGAGCTAGGCCTAAAATTAGGCTTAGCCCAGAGTCAACGCTGGCGCACAGAGAATCGCCCGTAAATCAAGAAAGTCACGTACCACTTGTCCGAAAATGGTATCGGTCGGGTCCGCAAGTGGTACCGGTCACGTTGGTAGCAATTAATCCGAGGTACCGGATAATTAGCACTGCGAAAATCGATGAAAAGCGGGAGCCCACATGAGGTGCTGCAGCGCCGAAGCTTGGAAGAGCAAACCTGTGATGCGCGGCGGTACAACCCCCGGCACAGGGAAGTCACTTACCGGCCAGGAGAACAAGTGTGAGTGTGGACCCCGGTCCGTCGACGAGGGCACTCCGAGAAGTTACTGCGATGCTACTTCGGACCATACACAGTCTTGCGCCGGATGAGTGACGTGAATTATGAGGTTATTCCTGAAGGAACAGTGCGTTCCCCGCGGGCCCCTATGCGAGCTGAGGTTGTCCATGTTGCACGGATGAAACCTTACCACGCTCGTTGAACTCAACCTCAGACAACTCTGGTGTTGCTTAAAACTGTCATGTCTTTTGTTTTTCCTTCCAGAGGACCTGTTTGTAAAGCATCGGGACGATGCCTTTCAGGGGAGGGGGTAATGCCGCAGTACAATCCCCCCCATCGGGGTATGCGTCATGTGTGAAAGAACTGAAAGGAAGACGAGGAAGAGGATCGAGACGCGTTCTGCCTGTTTCGCCAGTGCTATCGCATCGCGGCCTAGTGTGTTTTCTCCCTGTGTTTTTACACCATTAAACTCTCCTGTTTCATTTTTCCCGTGACAATATGCTTTGCAGCCACGTTACAATATATATACATACGTACGCACATACATACATACATGCATTCATACATACACACATACGTACATATCTATATACATACATACATACATTCATACATACATATTTATATGCATACATACATACATACATATGTATGTATGTATGTATGTATGTATGTATGTATGTATGTATGTATGTATGTGTATGTATGTAAGTATGTATGTATGTATACATACATACATACATACATACATCCCCGCACGGGGCACCTTGAGTAATCTTGGTAACGTTGAGTAGCGACACCGCGTACCCCGAGCCCCCCATACTGTAGCTGTTACCTACCTTGGCTAGAAGTTGAAAGGTGAAGGGTTAGAAGCCGTGAACGGTGGCCGTCCGAGCCTTGGTCAAGCTCCGGCCGATGGGCTCCCTGCCTGTCTACCAGGCAGGGAGCTCCGGGACCTCTTTGACTACCAGGGTTAGGTCAAAGGAGAAAGCACCCCCGTCTGCCTGCTTTTATAGTATGCTATATGGCATTTTCTAAACTCCCCCCAAACGTGATCGCCCCCCCAAAAGGGGCCGCACCGAAGTGAATTTCCCACAGCTACCTACCATAGAATTCTCCAGACCTGACAATTTCCCCGTTTTTTGATCATGGAATCTGCAGAAAAATCTGAACCTCTTACATCAAAATCAGTCTTCCTCATTGCTAAGTTTCTTGAAAACATTCTTGGCAAGAACTACATAGCAAAAAAGCTAACCAGTGGTGAAATTCTTCTGGAAATACAGAATCAACAACAGTCTAAAATTCTCCTCGAACAGAGCATGATCGGTGACTTGCAAATTAAGGTCACTCCTCACCGCAGTCTAAACACATGCCAAGTTGTAATTTCTCAATTTTACCTAAAGGACGAAAAACACTCCGACTTGCTGGAGCGCCTGCGTGAGCAAGGCGTTACTGCAGTCAGACGAATCACCATCCGTAGAGACAACCAGGAAATAAAAACAAAGCATGTAATTCTCACTTTCGACCGTTGCAACCTCCCTCAATATGTAAATGCCGGCTTCATCCGTTGTGAAGTCCGTCCCTATGTTCCCAATCCTCGTCGGTGCTACAAGTGCCAGCGCTATAGGCAGGGCACTTTACAGTTTCGGGGAAACTGACGTGTGCCAAATGTTCTGATCAGGACAACCCTACAGATAATTGTAAAGCCAGTAGCATGAAACGCCCAAATTGTGAAGGACCCCTTGCAGCGTACTCGCGTACCTGTGACAGGTTCTAACTCGAGAAACGCATCATTAATTTGAAGGTAACGGAAAACATCTCGTACCCGGAAGCACGCAAAAGGTTTGCCTGCTTTGCTTCTCCGAGGTACGCCGACGCAGCTCGCCGGGGGGCAGAGCGGCGTCTGGTCTCGGTGGCGACCCAGTTCAGTGAGTCTGATCTGGTCCCACCCCAGCCCCCCACTGGGTTGTCTCCGACAGCCCAACCCGTCACCATACCGCTTGTTCAGTCACCAGCCGCTGTGGTGGCAACTTAGTCAGTTGGTGGTGCTGCTGCATCCACCATTTCTTCTCCACCTGTCCAAAGCTCAAGTCAGGGTACGGATACGGAGATGGAGATGGGGGATCCCGCAGCAGCTCCCGCCCCTGCCGCACAGCCTGTGGCACTTCTGGCAGTGCCGATGCCATCGGCGGCGGTGGTTGCAGAAAAGAGGACCCACAAGGGTGCCACGTCCGAGGAGACCAATCCGTTGGGCACTCCGAGGACGTCTGACGAAGACATGGACGTTGGACCCTACCTGTCTGCAGTACAGCGGAAGGAACGGGTACCATCGTCCAAACCATCCGATAAGCCCAAAAAACCAAGAGTCACAGCCCCGAAAGCAATACGTAAACACTCATTCTCACACATTTCCAGTCGCTTTTGCAAATAATGGGAAGGGAAAATATTATACAATGGAACTGTAGAGGCCTCATAAAAAATCTTGACGATATATATCAGACACTGCACACCAAGCAGCCAAGTATAATGTGCCTGCAGGAAACTTATCTGAGCAGCAAACAGACAAACTTCCTTAATAATTATATGGTATTTAGCAAAGACAGACATGGATGCACACACTCCTCGGGAAGTGTGGCTATTGTTGCTCGAAAATGCATTGAATGTAATACCATCTCCTTAAACACTGTCCTTGAAGCTGTTGCGATTCGTTCAATAATATTTAATAGAATAATAACAGTGTGCTCCTTTTACATACCGCCTGACGTCCAACTCTCAAGCTCGGATTTTGAAGGGCTGGTAGATCAGTTGCCTGAACCTTACATCTTGATAGGCGACCTGACTGCACATAATTCTCATTGGGGCTCTTCCCGCACCGATGCCCGAGGTCACCTCATTGAGAAATTCTTATCATGGTCGGGAGCATGCCTTTTCAACAAGAAACAGCCAACATATTACAATATAGGACACAACACTTACTCACACCTTGACCTGACTAAAGGATCGGCAGTACTTCTTCCGTCTCTTGAATCGGATGTGCACACGAATCCATACGGTAGTGACCACTTCCCTACTTCATTAACGTACATAGGCAAAGGCCCAACCAGTTCACCCTCTCATATTAGGTTCAACGAAGTAAGAGCAAACTGGAATACATTTACAGAAATATCCAAACTACATACATCCATAGGAAACCTACACGTTGAAGAAGCTACCCAACGCCTCACGGCGCACATCCTTGACGCCGCCGAAAAGTCCATTCCCCACGACTCTGGTGGCCCGCGCAACCAGTGGAGGCCGTGGAGGAATGAGGACTGTAGGCGGGCGCGAGAGGCCCAGAACTAGGCGTGGGGTATACTTCGTCGGTACCCCACGTCGGGTAACCTTCTCATGTTCAAACGGGCAAAGGCGTTTGGAAAACGGGTGCGCCGTGAAGCAAAACGAGAAAGTTGGCGCTCATTCGTAACATCCATGAACTCGTACACTGACACTCGCAAAGTCTGGACACGAATACGCAAACTAAAAGGACAACAGACGCACAGCCTGCCCCTGGTTAGTACGACAGGGCACACACTAGAAGACCAGGCTAACACACTCGCACAACACTTCCAACAAGTATCCAGTTCAGCACACTACACCAACACTTTCATGAAACAGAAACAATTGGCCAAAAAGAAGTCTTGATTACGACCAGCCAACCTCCTCTTATAACTCCGATTTTTCGCTTCATGAGCTGAGGGCCGCTCTGAGAACTTGTAAACCCTCAGCTCCAGGCCCAGACAACATCACATATACAAAGATACAGCACCTACACTCACAACTCTTCTAACACACCTCCGCCTATATAACAAGATTTGGCTTTCGGGGCACATTCCAAACTCTTGGAGGGAGGCTGTAGTTGTAGCTTTCCTGAAAGAGGGGAAGGATCCTTCCTTTCCCGCTAGCTATCGACCTATTGCCTTGACGAGCTGCCTTTGCAAGCTTTTCGAGATGATTAACCGGAGGCTTGTGTACTTCCTGGAGTACAATGGACTTCTCGAGAGCTGGCAGGTAGGCTTCAGGGCAGGGCGATCTACGCATAATAAACTCGTTGCCTTAGAATCCTACATCAAAGATGCATTTATTCATAAACAGTATTGTATGACAGTATTTTTCGATATTGAAAAAGCGTATGATACTGCATGGCTCTATGGAATTCTTAGCGATCTTAAAGGGGCCCTGAAAGGCATTTTGAGCACACTAAATGAACTAGCGCAACCGTTAGATTGGGTCGTCAACGTCCTCTGTGCCAAGTATTACTCTTTTACGCGCAGCGGAAAGCTCACACTTTTGTTGCAAAGTTTGTCCTTTTTTTTCTCACCCTTCCCTTCGTGTTTTTGGACGCCGCCATCTTCACATGTCTACATCATCGATTCCCAGATGTTCGTCATGAGCTAGACATCCTGCTATTGGGCGGCTTTTTCACGCACTTCCAGCTAAGAGATGAGTCGTCTTCTCAGCGGCGGCTCGCCGGCTGATCTGCCAGCGGAGTTCCGGAGTGCTTGGGCATTTTAGAACAAACGAAACAAGTGTAAAACAAACGCTTAACCGTTTGTATTCAATGCAGCACTGCCATAACACGACATGGATATTCTGTTACCTGAGTACGTTCCATAAAGAAAGCGTTAAACCCCGTGCCACTTCTTTCGTGCAATCGCAGAGAACGCCCAGAGCCGAATGCCCGGGTTTGACGCATACATTTTATTCAACTTCAAAACAATCCACAGATGCGTTTCTAATGAACACAACGTCACAACATGCGTTGAAAGCCCGAACCACGATTGACAGAGGATGGGTTGCCTCCTGCCCGTCGTAAATTCGGTACTCACCTCGAGCGCGCTTTGCGGGGACGAACAGCAAGTCAGTTAACTCTGGCGCACAAGCCGAGATGGCTTTTAGCCACACACACTGCACATACCCCATGCGAGGTTGAGTCGTACGCCGCCCGAGAAAGATATTCCAGACCATGGGAAGCACTATCCACCCGCAGAAGCACAACGTCGCATTTCATCGCGAAACAAAGGCGACAAAGACGTCCACAACACACACACCATCGCCTCCTGTAATGCCAAACGCATCTCGCACTTCCAAATGGGAGTGAGTAGTATGCCTGCAGTGCCAATATGTCGCGAGGTGTCGCCCCAAGCTGAACCGGGATCACGCAACCGTAACTGACTTCTAGAGCGGTTTGTGCCTTGTTGCCAGGGCAACCGATGTTTGATATTGTCAAAGAAATCGTGCTCGCTACAGCGCTAGAAAGCTCAGAGCCGCGGCGGAGCATGTTTTGCCAACGTTGCCGCTCTACACCACGCGTCGCCCCAAGCTGAACTCGCGTTTTGTGCACTGGTTCAGTATCGGCTTAAAATGTCTTTTTCACATGCCGCCGGCAGGAATTACCACCGCCACAAAAAAAAACTCACAAGCATTTCCCCGAGGGTGAACATGGTTAAGTGCGAATGCACGGGGTGATGCTATGATGGGGAGTAAAGTTAAAATCCGTTGGCATTCGCCCGTGAGCGCGCGCGAGCCGACCCACGGAGGTCTAGCAGTTTATCGCTGCATATATAGGGGGGTACGCCGCGCCGAGCGCGCCGAGCCAGGTGGCTGAGAGAGGAGGCGAGCGCAAGGGGAGAGGGACAGCGGCGCACGGCAGCTGCAGCCGAGCGAGGGGGAGAGGATAGAGTGTGACGTCACGGTGGAGAGAGAGGCGCGCGGCAGCTGCTGGGGAGAGGAGGCGCGCTGTGACGTCATACCATGACGTCACGGCGCGAGGAGCGGTGCGGGGAGCGGCGCGCACCCGCGCAGCCACGGCGAGGAGGCGGAGCGAGTGCGGTCACGTGGTGAAGTGACGTCACCGCGCCGTTGCTACCGACGCTCCTCTCCGCTCCACGCCGTTGCTAGGGAGAGGAGGACTGCGGACGCCGCCGCCGCCGCCGCCGCCGGCGGTGGAAGGTTTGGGGTCGCTTATAAAGTGCATTCGCACTTAATAAGACCCGGCACCAGCGGGGCCACATCTGATACGGCGCTTTTTGGATAAACAGTGCGCGGTGCATCAAGGGAACGAGCGCACGACCCTCCCCGTGCGGCTGCGAGTTCGCCGCCGATAAAAAGTCATGTGCCGCCAGCAACGTACACCGCGAAAGGGCAAGGCCAGGCGCCGCATACATGCGGCCAGATTTTTCGTTCGCTTTTCAATCCTTGAGCGGCGTGCGGGATTCATGGTGTCAACAAAGCTTGGCCGTAGCAGACGACAGTCTGAGCAGCGCAATAGCGGAAGTACGTCACCGCTGCGGAGCACAGCATCATGGGAGGCAACGCTTGCGCGCCGTCAACAGCGGAGAGTAAGTCGAAAGGAGGAGGAAACGCGGAGCAACGATAATGCGCGGTTTTTGATTTACGATTTCTCAGCTAATACTCATCGCTTTAACAAAATTCTTGCGGGAGGAGATTGCAAATACATTGCTTTATTTGGGTACATGTACATCCATGCATCGGCGGAAGGTATTTCAGGACCCCTTTAAGTCTGTTGGTTTGTCAGGCAACATGTTAAATACTCTTGCAAGCTACATGTGGGAAAGAACTTTTCGTTTGAGAGTGGGCGATAGACATTCCCGAGTTCACGTCCAGGAAAACGGTGTGCGTCAAGGGGGCGTTTTGAGCTGCACGCTGTTTATTATAAAAATGAACTCGCTGGGAAAAGGATTGCCACCAACCATTTCTTACTCGCTATATGTAGACGACGTTCAAATCTCCTTCAAATCGTGTAATCTGTCCGTCTGCGAGAGGCAAGTCCAGCTTGGTGTCAACAAACTTGCTGACTGGGCAGACAGGAATGGATTTAGGCTCAATCCAGACAAGTGTACTTGTGTTGTATTTTCAAGGAGGCGCAGAATTCATGCTGATCCCGATATTAAGCTTAAAGGTGTCTCAACCCTCCCAAAAAGGAACACAAATTTTTAGGTGTGGTACTAGATGAAAAACTGACATTTATTCCCCACATAAAACACCTGAAACAGAAAAGCCTCAAAACCATGAATGTTCTGAAGGTTCTTTCGCATTGCTCCTACGGAGCGGACAAACAAATACTCCTCTGCGTTTTTTCCAGCCTTATTGGCTCACGGTTGGACTACGGGAGTGCCGTCTATGGGTCCGCCTGTAAACCTGCTCTGAAAATGTTGCATCCAGTGCTGCACTTGGGTCTCCGTCTTGCATGTGGAGCGTTCCCCACGAGTCCCATTGAAAGCCTGTATGCAGAGTGTGATTTGGAGCCTTGAACACCAGCGTTCTTATACTTCATTGATGTATGCTATTAAGGCGACTTCTATAAAACACCACCCATGTAGTTTTATCATAAGCAACACCTCATCCGATCCGTTTTTGGCAGCACGGCCATCGATACCCGCACCTTTCTCTATCCGAGTGAGAGCCCTCGCTCAGGAACTAGCGATTTCATTTGAGGAGAGCATAAAGTCTTCTATTGCTGACCTCATTTCGCCTTGGGAGAGGTCAGCAATTTCGTGTGATATTTCTTTTAAACATATCAACAAAGGAAATGCGCCTAGAGAACTTTTACTACAGCACTTTCTTCAGTTACAACACAAATACCCCCACACCACTTTCTACACCGATGCTTCGAAGTCTTCTTCAACCGTCGCATACGCTTCACACGACCCCAACTTTTCCAGTACGAAGACGTTACACAGAAGCACATGGTATCTTATTAGCAGTACAACACATTACACAAACTAGAACAGAACACTCCATTATCTTTACAGACTCTCTAAGTGTGGTAACAGCCTTACATTGCTTCAGACCTACAAAAAACATTGTCCTCCAGCATCTAATCAAAGCTTTAAGCTTTGCTCATCAATCAAAACTGAAAATAATTGTTTGCTGGGTTCCAGGTCCCAGTGGCATTCTGGGGAACGAACTTTCTGACCAGAGTGCCGCTGTAGCTGCTCTCCGCAGTAGCATAGATGTACCATGTGTTCCCTACCTCGACCTTAAGCCACTGGTACGGACAGACTTGCGCAAATCTTGGCAGAAAAAAACATGGGACACACAAACAGAGAACAAACTCTACACGATAAAGCCACACTTAGGTAGATACATAACAGACAAACAAGACAGACACACGGAAGTAGTCTTAGCCAGGCTACGGATAGGCCACACTTATGTAACACATTCGCACTTGCTCACTGGGTCTCCGGGACCACTGTGCAGTAGGTGTGGAAAGGGCCTATCCGTAGTTCACATACCAATCACATGCAAGGCACTCCACACCGCACGACGCATACTTTGTAGAAATCTACAGACAACAAATCCCACTCCACCCATCGCACTTCTTAGGCGATGAACCAATGTTTACTGTCAAACGTGTTTGTAATTATCTATCAGAAGTTATATTTCTGAATCTCATATCGTATCATGCATAATCACAACCTAGCCCTCTAAACCAGCCATCCTCATTGTCTTTATTTGTTTTTACTTCTGGTGCTATTCACTTTTAGTATTGACTTTAATCTGTTGTAGCTAACCATCTTTTCAATGCGGAGCATTTCTTAAGCTCGCGATGTCACCCGTCGATGTTGTCGGCGCCGTCCACACGCTCACTGCGCAAGCGCGTCTCTCCCCCGTACCCTCCTCGCTCTCAACAACAGGTGCGGCGGTGCGGGAGGAGCGCGTGTACCCCGTGCGCTCCGTCGCTCTTAACAGCTGCGGCGGTGCGGAGGGAGCGCGTCTGCGCACGCATGCGTCGTAGCTACCCGTGCGCTGCGTCGCGCTCAACAGTAACGGCGGCAGGGCGTGTACACGTGATAACGGCGTGGTGGGTGCGTGGAAAGTTCGCGCGCTTGTGCACGGAAGTGTGTGCATGCGCGTTTCTCCCCCGTACTCCTCTCCCTCGAACGCGGGCGCTGTGTATATAAGCGGCGGAGAGCGCGTTCGGAATTCAGTCAAGGGCGTCTTTGCTTGGCTTTCGCTTGACTTGAAGCTTTTCTTGACGGCACCAAGCAATAAAGACAGACTTTAACTTTACACTCCTTGCCTTCGCTTCTCCTTCTTTCAATAAATAAGAATAATAAAGACGAAATAACAATTAAGCATTCCCAAACCATACTCAATTACGCAACATTCACACGGTACCCCCACCACTCTGCGACGCATTTACTCGAGTTCCCCCCGTGGGAAGATGCTGGCGGGTTTTTCTTTGGCGCTCTTTGCCCCAGTTGGCCTTGCGCCAATAAAATGCAACCATCATCATCATCACATACATACACACACACACATACATACATACTTGATTGATTGATTGATTGATGATTGATTGATTGAATTGATTGATTGATTGATTGATTGATTGATTGATTGATTGATTGATTGATTGATTGATTGATTGTAGGGTTTAACGCGCCGACGCAACGCAGGCTATCAGGCGCGCCGTAGTGGAGGGCTTCGGAATAATTTTGACCACCTGGGGATCTTTATCGTGCGCCGAAATCTCGTACACACGGGCATACATGCATACATACATACATACATACATACATAATACATACATACATACATACGTACATACATACATACATACACACATACATACATACATACATACATACGTACATACATACACACACACACACAAAAACATACTTTAAGGTGCGGACAGCCACGCTAATCTGCGGTCAATCTCATAGTTCACTGCGGAGACCTTGTGTAAATCTGCATATAGCATTTTATTACGGCGCATGGTTTGCACTGGTTGGGGTACCTGGGGGACTACAATAAAACACAGTATTGTACTTGAAGGCCTGAAGGAAGACGCTTCTTGTGATACATAAGCTAATTCTTAAAAACCTTGGAATGGCGGACGGTATTCGCGTACGTTTTTTTCAGTCATTCGGCAGTGTCGTACAGCAGAGAACGGTAAGACACTGTTATACAAAAAAGAACGGTAGGCAGCTGGTGACCTTGTGGGGTGTTTGCTGCCCTCCTGTACAATGTCAGTGAAAGGGCGCGCCCACGATTGATATGGTTCATCATATATTCTAAAATGGCGGCAAGTAACTATGGAATTAAACTGGGGACAGTTAAACGCAGATAAATATATTTGTGTTTGAGGAACTGCTTCAATTGGGCTGCAGTGAACCACGTGGCCTGGTGGGAAAGGAACGTTCGGGGGTTTCCGGAAATGAGGAGGATCTTCAGGCAGGGAATGCACGCCTTTGAGGTTGCATGTCGGTGTGCAAATGTCCTCATATAATGTTAAGCATGATTATCAGCCTAGTGAATGAATATTCTTACAGTGCCATAGCTAGAAAAGCCTCCGATTGTATCCATGCACACAATAATAAACGTTTTTTCGGCTAATGTAGTGACTAGAATAAACTGAAAATCATAATCTTCCTTAGCTTGCAGCCCTGACAAGTGTCATCCGGCGTATGTACTTTGAAGCATTGGTGATGATGCCAGGCTGATAATATTGTGGAAACAGAAGTCGCAATGCCTATTCATTTGGACGTGCCCAAATGCATCTTGAGCCTTGTGAAGATGAGAATACCGTAGTACAACGGGAACGTTGTCTTTTCTGATCTCTCTGAACTTCACTGTGGCTCTTTTGTTCGGAAATGTGTATTTGCAAGGCAGGTTATAGATTGGATGTCTTCGAAGCTGTGCAAAAGACACAAATTTAAAATAAATCATAGCGTTTCGGGACGCGTCATCAGCTTTGTTGTTGCCAGTGGCCCGTTCTTGCTCGATAGAGTAGAGTAGAAAAGACGTTTATTCAGTCGAAGCTATGGCCCAGCATGTCGACTGCGTGGGCGACAAGTCTGCGCTATTCTTCTTCCCGTTCAGAGCCACGCCAGTCGGACCAGGTGGGGAATGAACAGGGCAGGGAGGGATACCAGTCGGATAGCTGAGCTGCCCGACAGTAGAATAGGCAATGGGGTAAATAAGCATAGGCACTGGAGCAGTTGGGACACGAGGGGTCAGTTCTATAGTGGTAGAGAAATAGGCGGGAAGGAGCGATCAGGGCGTTCATTATGATTTGCCGGAGGAGTCAAGCCTCCATTACAATGAGTGTTCTGTGAAGAGGTGGGTAAAGGCGTTTGTTTAAATGGAGCTGAAGGTAGACCTACTTGGTGGTATAGCGCTGGAGGAGCCTCCCACCGTCCTCACAGGGCCCGAGTCTGGGTATCAACAGTGCCGGGTAAAACGTGTCGTGTGCGAGTTGGCGCACCAACTCACTACCGTCATTCCCGGAATGTCCAGGGAGCACGCGGAGGAAAGCTATGGATGGCTGTAAGCGGAGGCCACTCGCTCACCTCATGTTGAAGGGTAGGGGGTATTGACGTCATACGTGAAGAGCTTCTAGGACCATGGGAACAGACAGCTCATACAATGCTTGATGTTTTCAAGCCACTGCAACGCCGCGTAAATCATGGACATCGTAAAAGGTTTTTCATTTATATAGTTCTGCCAGTTGTCGACGGCATCAATAATTTCCAAACATTCAAGCGCTCTGATGGCATAATTGACTTCGTGCTTGAGAGGCTAGAGTGAATAGTGTGCAACTCGGTTCTCTCGGTTTTCATCATCACCTTGCTTCAAGGTATCACTGATAGCGCTTCTGGACGCATAACACTACACCCCACACTGTTCCAACGTTTGCTAGATTGCATGAACCGGCTCCTTCGGGGCACATTTTAAAGCTAAGTGACAGGTTGACCGCAGTCAGGATGGATGTTTCACGCAACAGGATATCATTCAGTGGACGGGAAATATTACAACAAATGGGCGATTCACCAACGGTAGACGTTACCGCTCCGAAACATTCTTGTTGCTCTTTTTCACGTCACTCGTGTGGGAAACCGCGAAATTGCCTTACGTTGCTTTGTTTTCCGCTGACTGCCATTTCAGGCCTTTTGTACGAGGTACTGAATAGATGTTTCTTCGAACTGGCTGTTCTTCATTTAGGCTTAACGCTTTTGCTTTATGTAAGTTCGCTGCCCCGTAGTCTCTGGCAAATAAGATGGGCACATTACCTAGCTTTTCAACTATCAGGGCAGTCTTCTGAGAACTATTTGAAAACGGCTGTATCCTTAGAGACATTTTTTGCGAAGTTATGATGGTGTCTAGATACGACAGATAAACATGTATGCCCTCACGATAATGCCCAGTATGTTCAACAACAATTAAATATACTGCAACACAGCATTCTTTACCTTTGTAGAGATAAATAATATCACATCAAAGCACTCTATTACCTTAGAGACCCCGTACAGGGGGTAATAAACAAGGTGTGGGAAGCAGATACAACAGAGGCAATATATATGCAGAATGGGTATAACTAGGAACAGGGGTAACCACTACAGAAAAGAAAAGAATACACATGCCGGATCGGTATAAATATTAACAGGCGTAACACGCTGCAGAAAGAAAAACAGAAAAAAAGACAGCGAGAACCAGGGGTACAAAAAGAAACTCATGAGTATTCAAATTGAAAAGAAGCGAGTGACATTTTCTGTAAATGTTGAGGGGCACGTTATGGTGGGAACATCAGTAGAAAGGACATTCCAGTCGGAGGCTGCGGGAAAAAAGAAGGAAGTGATAAGCGTCGTGGTACGGGCACATGGCCGGGCGACATGAGAAGAATGAGTGGTGCGGTGAGATATGCGGGCAGGGGGCAAGATATTGGTTGGGTGACCGAGTGAACTGTGATAGAACATGTGGAAAACAAATGAGGCTTGAATCTAGGTGATGAATGGTAAAGTTTAAATGATCAGATTCTTGTTTAACAGATGAAACACTTAGGCTGTAGAAATATGAGGAATGAATGAATCTAGCTGCTCGATTCTGGACTGATTCTAGTGCGTGGGTTAAGTATGCTTGACGAGGGCTCCAGATTTGTGAAACCTATTCTAGTTGTGTGCGAATTAAAGATTTGTAGGCTAGCAGTTTTACACGAAAGGGTGCATGACGTAGGTGTCGTTGTAAGAAAGCAAGCGATCTGCTAGCTGATATGATGTTGGTAATATAGGCGCGCCACGTTAAATCATTGCTCAAATTGACTTTTAAGTACTTATAAGTGATGCAATTTTGCAATGCCACGTTACCAATCTGATAAGAACACGTGAGGGGGCTGGGGCAATGGTGAAAAAAGAGGGACTTGCATTTATTCGGGTTTAGTGTCATGAGCTTATGTTGCACCAGTTAAGAACATGGTTAATATCATCTTGCAATGCAAGTTGAGCTGATGTGTTAGTAGCGGTACGGTATATTACAGTATATCGCCTGAAAACATGGGAATATTGCTGGATAATTTGAAAAGTAAATTGTTGAAGTATATTAGGAATAATAAGAGGCCAAGGACAGATCATTGCGGGTCGTCTGATGTTACTGCCAGAGGGTAAGAGTTATTTTCATTAACAGTAACAAATTGGGAACGATTAGTCAGAAATTCTCAAATCCACCTCAAATACAGAGTTCTAAGTTTAATTTCAAAGGTTTTAACATCAGGCGGTTGTGGGGTACCTTGTCGAATGCTTTTGCAAAGTCACGAAAGACTGCGTCTGTCTGTATATTATTGTCCAGGTTAGTGTGCATGTCATCAACGAAAAACTCAAGTTAAGTTTCACAGCAAATATTTTTTCTAAATCTCTGCTGCGCGGGATGGAAAAAGTTATTAGAGTCCAAGAAGTGAGTGATTTCGGTGTAAATGACGTGTTCCATGACCTTGCAAGGCACGCTTGGTAGAGAAATGGGGTGATAATTGAGCGGACATGATCTATAGCCTGATTTGATGACTGGAATTACCTTTCCTATTTTCCAATTCATTTGTAGGTTACCTGTGGATGACTCACAGAACAACAGTGACAATTATATGGCAGATATGTGTTTGGTATTTTACAGAAATTTTGTCCAAAGTAGCGTTGTTCATATATCGTGGTTCATATAAAATATAACAGGCTTTGCTCGGCGTAAAACTGACATTCTTAACAAGAACATTAAAACGCGTTCTTTTTACCAACGTTTCAGCAAAATAACAGTGGTATCCTAATTCTGAGAATTTACATATTGGCAACTGCAGGCTAATTTACGTATTGTGTTTATTCTGAGTGGAAATGTATTATATTTTCGTTTGGGTTCTGTTATCTAAGTCTATGGTCACAGAACCCTTCTGCAATGCTACTGAGTACTATATTAACAGAGCATTGTATTTACAAAGTATTCCTTTTATGAAATGAGTAACGGTGTGTTGTGAACGTAGATTATTGTTTTCCCATTGCTAATACAAGTTTAGAGGTCATTTATGTACAGTGAAAATAAAACAGATGGAACTAAAGATCCCTCTGCGGTCCCGTGGGCTGTTGGAATAGCGTCGGACTCCTTTGTGTCAACCTACACACAATGCCTACGTGACTGAATATAACACTGGAAAAAGTGTAACCTATTCTCACTGAAATATTGGGTTCACTATTTATTAGCGTTTTACATTTTTGAAATTAAAATATTTTTAACTTTGAGAACGTACCGATAACAAAGTTTTGTTTTTGAAACAGTTTTAATAAATTTTTCAACAGTTTTGCTAATACATTCGAGGTTAAACTGGTCGACCAGGCGCTTCAGCAGGTAAAATAGCTGTTTAGATACAATATAGTCGCTATAGCGAAGTATACCCGACCCTACATTCGCGGTCCTGCTGTTCTTGAAATTTATTAGATGCGACGCATCTCTTTAACTCCCCTTGTCCGCCGTAGTCGGCGTAGTCCGCATGTCTCTCCCCATTCTCCTCATCGCACCAGCAACGCGCTAACGCCGCTCTCTCACCGCAGCGCCATCTGCGTTTAGCGCTCGCTGGCGCTCGCTCCCGTCGCCGTGCCAGCTGTGTATCAGCGCGCGTTACCGCTCCGTTAAACACATGCGCATGCGCTGCTCTCTCTCATTCCGCCACATATAACGCAGTAAACTGCGCCGCTCCATTCAGTCGTTCCGCCGCCGTTCCACCGCGCCGCTCCGCCGTGACATCCGATGACCACCGATGATATGAATGGACACTATGTGGGTTTTCGTTGCGTTTCCGTTATGTTAGCATGGCCATTGTTGTTATGTTTCCATTTTACGCAGCGTGTTTCCCCTCCCCCCCCCCCCACGATGCGTCGCATCTACCCATAATTCCCCTCGCCGGAAGTTGTTGTAAATTTTTTATTTTAAAATGCATCAAATTTCTGAACCATTCATAAAGTGTAAATATTTAGTAAAAACAGAGCTTCATATTATCTGTCGTTTTTTTTTGAAACCTCAAGTCGTATTTCAGGAGGAGTCCGATGAATTCAAGTATTGCTTCTACAAGGAACGTGTCGAGGCAGCCGAGAGCCGGACAAAGTGCGCAGAGCGAGCCTCCCAGTTATTGGACCCTTCACTACTGAATGGAACAGAGATGCTGGTGCACGCCTACGACTTGGTGCAAGCTGACCAGGAGTTTTGGGTTAATATGACGGATGAAGATATCAAGTAAGTCGGCGCTGCACTGACTTTCTGTAGAGCCATTATTATTCTCACGAAGTAAATGTTTTGGCACTAAAGAGGTAGCAGAGCATAGCATGCGTCCGGGGTTACCTTAACGGCACAACAAAGATCGCGTCACCGATATCGAGCAGTGAAATGTTCTTATATACGTGTGTAACTATCATTAGAAATAATAAGACACAATGACAAATGCATGTTGCCCGGTTACACAGCTGGTAAACGGTTCCACTCTCTGCATCGTGGTTGAAAGAAATTATCTACGTAAGACGGCCACTGGCGCGATGTCACATGCCTTACTGCGAGGCACTGTACTTGTTTTTGTGTTTTGTGTTGTGTTTCTGTGGGTGCATGTATATTCTGATGTACGACGTTGTGAAATTTTTGTGTGCGTTGGTCAGTATCGCTTTCCTTTTAAGGCATTACTTGTGAGGTGTGGGCATCTTACATTGCCTGTTTTTTTTTTCTTCGTGCGCCAGCACAAAGGCCGTCCGGCTGTTCCTGGGCACGTTAAAAACGATTGATTGATAATAATAATAATAATAATAAAAATAATAATCAATCAATCAATCAACCTTTATTTTCGGTGCCCAGGAACAAACCTAAGGTCTTGGTGCTGGCAAACCATATACAAAACATCAATGAAAGAAACGTAGAACAGCACGGCACAAGACACAAAATCCTCGATATGACAGAAAAAATAAAGTAAAAATACTTGCAGAAATTCAGAAAAAAAGCAAAAAAAAAACAGTGTTGCAAGCTATGGCCATCGGCCAGCGAAACGTTCAAGGCACTTGAAAAAAGGAAATATACAACAAAATACACAGTGCATATGATAGAGACAGAGTGTACATATAAAACGAGAGTTTAGATTTCTGAAAAGTTACACTCCCATAAAGTATTAGCGTAAAACGAGCGATGCCTTTGCAATGTCCCATCTTGTCGAGAAACACAAAAAATCTAGCAACAGGTTTGACAGAAAAATAGCGAAAAAACAATGGCAGGAGTATCGACATAAATGATCAGACCAACAAATCGCAGAGATAATAAAAATGACGAATAAATCAACGAAATAAATGTTTAATAGTGTGTCCAGGAACGATGTGCTGGTGCGGAAAGAAATGTGCATATCTCAGAAAAATATAGAAAATAGCACTGCTTAGTCTGGACGAGAATGAGACACTTTGAGATACACACACACGCCGACACACGCACATGACCCGCGCACATATGCAAACAAGGCAAGTGTAAGACAACCAGACATCATTAAAACTCTGTACACTGAAACATGTAAACCGGAAAAAGATATTAGCTAAAAATCACGCCACAATGAAGGCATAAAACTTACATACACAAGGGAATCATCGAAACAATTAGCATAAATACATAGATAAACCTAACCTTGGTAGCATAAAGTGCGTGAGTTGAAGTTACATACTAGGGCAAGCAAACTACTCCTCGTTTGTCAAGCCACGCAGTTCCTTACAAAAAGCTGGAAAGGGACGATGGAATACGTCCAAACTTTCTGCGTGCATATTGTATAGGTGCTGAATGCGTCCCACGGGACTCTTGACACGGGCGGGGACATGAAACGGTCTAGGTGCCCTGGTGTTGCCTGTCGGGGTTCTCAAATTTATGGCACCCAACAACTCTGTACAATCAATGAGGCTGTGGACCAGTATGTACAAAAATAAAAGGTCAGCCTTGGCCCTCCGGCACTGTAGTGGATCCATTACAAGCATCTGGCGGCATCAACACCAGGAAAATTCTTAGGCTCCGCAGTAGCGTACCTATGTTTTAGTATTGAGAGAAATTTAGTTTGCACTCTCTCAATGGCCGCCGCGTTTTACCGACACGTTGCATTCCAGACGACGGATGCGTATTCCAATAGAGAGCGGCACATTGAGGTATAGAGCTAAAGAAATGTATCTGGATAGTTGAATTCTCTGGAGACACGACATGTTGCACCTAGTGTTCGCAAAGCACGACGGGTAATCTCATTAGTATGAGCTGTAAATGTGATCTTAGAGTAAAAAAATACTCCCAAGTCTCTGATTTCACATACCCGATTCAGATCTTCTTCACTTATACGATAGGTGAAATTGATATCATCTGTTTTACGGGTATACGACACCACTTTGGTTTTTGCACTGTTAAGTATCAACTTATTTCGGTTGCACCAGTCCCAAAACGCGGCGATATCACATTGCAGTTGTGCACAGTCTGAGATGTTTCCAATAACTTTGAATATTTATTCTTATAAAGAACGATGAGTACTGAATTGCTTTCGAAACATCGTTGACAAAGGGTGAAAACAAAGGAGGTCCAAGGACAGAGCCTTGAGGCACCCCGCTGGTGGCTGAGTACGTTCCGGAGTGTAGCCCGTTACAGTGAACGTAGCAGTGACGACTGGTAAGGTAGTCACGTAGCAGATCTAGCAACGGATCAGGAACGTCAAGGTGGGAAAGTTTTTACACAACAATGAATGGGAAACCACATCGAACGCCTTGCTAACGTCACAGTATACCACGTCAAGTTGGCCTCGGTCTTCCACTGCCTTTGACGCATGTTCCATAAAAGAAACTAAGTTTGTAGTGGTTGAGTGGCCACGTATAAAACCATGTTGATTTGGAATAATTTAATATCTTACTCTGGTTGTAATGAGGGAATAAATTATAGATTCAAAAATATTAGAAGCACTGCACAGGAGGGAAATCGGTCTAAAATTTTTTGCATCTGTTTTTGACCCGGATTATGTACAGGTACAACTTTAGCAATTTTCCAACAGTTAGGAAACGTGCCAGTACTAATACAGTTGTTAAACACGCATACAAGCACTGGAGCAAGGATAGCACTGAAAGCCTTTAGTAGAGCCATGGGAATGCCTACTGGGCCACACGCTAGCGAGGGCTTCGCCTCCCGTAGGCTTTTCATTACGATTTCCTCCCCTACAAATGCCATGCTCGGTGCCGTACCCCGACAATTGGACATCGGAGCTGACCGAACTCACAGGTATCTTTATACACCGTTTTAAACTGCTCAGCGAACGCCGCAGGGACGTCATCAATGATTACTCCATCGGAGTTAAGAAGAATAATGCATTCAGTGTTATGCTGGGGTGACCTACTGCGGATATATTTCCATAAATCTTTGGGGCTCCTTTTAAGATTGCTTTCTATAGACGCAATGTATGCAGCCCGATCACGATCATACAGTTTTTTACAGAGTTACCGGTATTCTTTAAACTCTAGCTTCCATTTTGTCTCCCCATTCTTTTGAGCTTTCCTGTGGGCACGCTCTTTGCCTTTTAGTGCTGACCGGAGTTCACTCGAGAACCAGAAAGGATACTTTGAAGATTTAGGTTTCTTTAGTGGTATATATCTGCGCATACCTTCTTGAAGTACGTAGTTAATTCACGGTCTTGAAAATTTGAGTCATTTGACTTGACGATTGCCGACCAATGAAAATTCGACAAGTACTGGTAAAAACTGATGTAGTCACCTGCAGCAAAATTATAGCGGGGGAATTCGGAAACACGTGGCTTGTCCTTTTGCACATCACTTCGAATGGGTAGTACTATGAATAAGGGTGGATGGTAATTGTCCGGGGTAACCAAACCAGTAGTGCTTATGTTGACACTGAAGTTTTCGATGCTTGAAAAACAAAGTTCACGTAAGCTCCCAGCAGAGTTCACAACGTGGATGCACTGTTCAAGACCAGTAAATGAAATGAAGTCCAGTAAGGCTGAGGCCTTGTGAAGAGCGTAGGTATTGTAATGAGAAATACTAAGGTCACCCCATTCTATTCCGGCGAGCGAGTAAAGTCACCAAGAATCATGATACGGTGTCTAGGATGTGAGGAAATTACATTTTCAATCGATGCTGAACAAGTTTGAAAAGAAACCGGAGCTATGTTAGGAGCTAAGTAAAATGCACCAAGCAGGACGCGCTCGCCACCGATGCAACACAAGTCAACCCAGACAGTCTCATCCTCTGTCTCCAGGTCTGCGCGCCTCACGCATCTGAATGAGCTATTGACGGCTATCAAAGCTCCCCCTCACGTGCGTTTAAGGCCAGATGTGGCACATTGTAATAAGGGGGAAAATATACTTTTGACGAGATACTGGGTAAGAGCCAGGTCTCCGTAAGAACTATCACAGAAAAAATTGAGGAAGATACATTACAAAAAACTCGTTTGCTTTTGTCCTTAGACCACGAACATTTTGATACAAAACGTTACGGGAACTATTTATGAGTGACCTGTTCATTTTCTAACTCAGATGCGTGCAGATGGCGATCATGAAGAATTCCCTGGAAAGGTTTAGGAAAAGGCAGTTTGTCGGCCATATGCCCGGGTCCAGCAGCTTCTGAAAGGCTTCGCCGTCAACTGCAAAGTAAAATGAGGCATACGATTCATACTTCGTTTTAGCCGTTTGCACACCAACGGTGCGGTCGCGACGCTAGAAACATACGCCGACACCTGGGAAGACAATGTTTCAGGAGCCAGCTTTGTCACGAACAGCGCCTTCGATCGCCGGTGTTGACTGGCGACCGACAACGTTGTACTTGTTGCAAGTCCAAAGCACGCCGGTGATCGTTCCTTGGTTGGACGATGAGAGCCTGTTGCCTGTAGAAGTGGTGGGCTCTCACCAGTGGTGGACGGTAGCGAAGGAGTGTCCGAGGCAGCAGTTCCGGGCGCTCTCGGCTGCACTGGTCCTATGGGCCCGCATACAGATGGCGAGAGCGTCGGAAGCGGCGACGGTTTGTTGCCGGGCGGGAGAGCGCAGGCGGACGACTTCGGCGACGCTACCGTACCAGCAGAGCCCGGCTGCGCAGGCCACACAGGCCTACTGGTAGTGGCCGCCAGAGTAGGAAACGACGTCGATTCAGTGCGTTGACGCGTCAGCTCGTTGCGAAGCGTATGCACTCCTGCCGCAGCGATTTAACAGCAGCTGCGTGTGTATCAGCCTTCGCCACCGCCGCCTCCCTGCGCGTCCGTTCATTCTCCTCCTTCAGTTGGGAAACCTGATCTGTCAGAAAGGAGATTCCCTCGAGCGCGCGAACGAGAAGGCCGCGCAGGGGAACCTGCTCGAGGTCAACCGGTTCCTTAGGAGGGTGGCCGCTGCCGTTGTCGCCGCCGGCCATGTAGGGGAATGAACCGAGGCTGCTTCGGCTCCATTGGTCAAGCCGATGTCGCGGGTAGGCCTAGGCGAAGCGGCGGCACACTCACACTTATTGCAGGTAAACTGCCGCGCTAGATGGCGCTGCAGTTTAACAATATTAAATATTATTATTATTATTATTATTATTATTATTATTATTATTATTTTTTATAATAAATAATATTTTATATTATTTTTTTATATTATTATTTTTTTCTTCGTTTGATTGGTCGGAAATTCAAGAACTCCCTAATTGCAATGCACAGGTCGAACGGTTCACCGAAATTGTCAAAAGCGGTATGGACCAATTTATTCCCAAGTATAAACCAAACCACTCCAAGCACCCACATTGGTTTTCGAAAGAACTTCGTACGACTCTTAATTAAAAGACCGCTGCCACAGAAAGTATAAGAAAACCGGGAGTGACGAATGGAAACAGAACTTCTGCTCTTACCGTAAATTATGTAAAAACCTTTATGAGCGGTACCAGCGCTCCTATCTCGATTCTGTAGAGAGTAGTGCGAATTCTCATCCTGAAACATTTTGGAGATACATCCGGTCCCGTAAGAACAACTCACATGATCTTATCAATCTTGTAGATTCCTCTGGGGAAGAAGTTCATAATGTCGCCAACCACTTTGCTCAGCACTTCAGTGCCACATGCGGCCAGCGTGACGTCTCTCAAATGACCATATTGTTAAATCGCGTACAAGGCTCTAGCTTAGTGCTTTTGGACGAGCAGTTGGTTTTGGAGAGCCTAAAGCGCATAAAGCCGTCATTGTCGTGTGGAGCTGACGGAATACCTCCAGCTATTCTCAAAACATACGGCAGCATTTTTGTACCTGTTTTGACGGTGATATTTTACCAGTGTCTAAAAACAAACGTGTTCCCTCTCGCGTGGAAAATTTCTCGAGTGCGCCCTATTTTCAAGTCAGGCTCCAAATCGGATGCAACAAACTACAGAGTAGTTTCTTTCCTTTGTGCTTGTTCCAAGCTGTTTGAGACAGCGCTGTACAAATTACTGTCAAGTTCTGTACAGAATCTTCTTGTAAGTAAACAGCACGGCTTTATATCAGGAAGGTCGACAACAACTAATCTCTCCTGCTTCATGGAGCAGGCCTCGGCAGCCATTTCTGAGAGGGGCCAGCTCGACGTTGTCTAGGGTGATCTGAGCAAAGCATTTGACGTTGTCTGCCACACGCTGTTACTTAAAAAGCTTTTACAGGTAGGAATTGATACACCACTCGTGGCATTGTTGGGTAGTTATCGAGATAACCGGTTCAGTTTCGTTAGCGTTAACGGGCAGACGTCTGCTCTGTACAGATCAACAAGCGCTGTGCCTCAAGGCTCCGTGTTGGGGCCTCTCTTGTTCTCCATTTTTGGTAATGATGTGTCAGCCGCAATTAAGATGTCTTGTTTCCTTCTTTACGCTGAGGACATAAAAATATTCAGACGGATTGAGTCCATTAATGACTGCATTGCCCTGGAGCAAGATATATCCTCATTTTCCAAGTGGTGCTCAGACAATAGATTAAATCTTAACCCTACAAAAACAAAGGTCATGTCTTATAGCAGGAAAACGAACCGCACTTTATTTTGCTACAGTAATAACGACGGTTACTTGTCTAGAGTTGAAGAGATCAGAGACCTCGATGTGCTTTTCGACAGTGCCTTAACTTTCTCACCTCATGTCACTCAACTTACTAGGCGGGCGCTACGCTATCTTGGGGCTGTATGCAGGTTTTCTCGAGAATTCCGGTTTCCTTTTTCGTTCCTAAAACTATTCAGAACGCTTTGTATTCCGCAACTAGAATATGCTTCTGTCATTTGGAATGGAACCTGTAGTTCCAACTGTCAACGTATAGAGCGTGTACAAACCAAATTTTCATCAATATTTAGGCATCGTTTTCCTTCGGAGCCTCTCCCTATAACTGTTTCTCTAAGTTCCCGGCGGACCCACTCAGACCTTCTTTTCATGTACAAATTGCTTCATGGTATTATTTTATGCCCGGAACTACTTGAATCAATCAGTTTTTACGTTCCACAAAAAGCTACAAGGCTCGCCCACTCTTTTAAAGCAGCTGGAGCTCTCAGCACACGTTCTCCTCTTCAAAGGATGCAGCATCTGCATAATGTTCACTCCGAGAAGCTCGATATCTTTCAGCGTCCTCTTCGGGAGTTTTTGACCGATTGTCAGCTCTGACACACTAGGTTCATCTTGGCAGTGCTCTTTTTCTTCACTTATCCTGACGTGCGCATTGACTTCACCGAGCTTTTTCTTGTTGCTGGTTATTCATCTATTGTGCTGATACTGCGACTGCAATTATCGTAGAATTTTGCTTTTTCTGTTTTTTTATCATTAAAAGTTGCCATATTCACTTCATGCGTCCATTTGAAACTGAAAATGTACGCTTCCCGAATC